>CM032669.1:32649830-32781448 GCA_019095985.1 Streblospio benedicti | reverse complement strand
TCATTTCATATACTTTTACTCAATATATCCCTTTCATATGTCCATGGAAGGCATCATACATAAACATTAACTTTTCCAACCTTAGCTGTGACTAAAATGACTTGGCTGGGACCTAATTGTACAAACATGTACATGTAGTGACTGTTCCTGTAGTCACGCTATAGTAATCGGAGTGTGGATGTTTTGCAAGATTAATATGATTTATTACTATTATGGTTGGACGTAATGGACAGAACCTAAGTATTAAAAGGACTATATATGTGCATTGTGTAAGTATCATATTTTCATTTTACATGCCAAGTCAATGGATTTCACCAATGGCTTAGGATCTACTTATACGATTATGTAACTGGAGTGATGCAATGTGATTCTCAGCATGCCTCTTTGACCACACGGGTATAAGCTAGTTATCATATAATAGTAGTAATATGTGTATGATACAGGGTTTGTAAATCATAGTAGCATACATACCACACACAACCTTCCATGTTCCTAGGGCCCATGTTTGTAATAACAATAAGAAAACAGCAGACATTGCAAAAACATCTGTGCAATTTTGAATATAGTGATGTATATGATTTCATTGTTCATGTTTAGGAACATAGAAATACATTACTGTATATATTAGCTAGTATATATGAAATGTACCTGTCATGTTGGATATGTTTATATTCTTCGATAAAAATACATGTATTATTTCAATTTAGATATATTTTGATTTACCTAAAGAATATAGGATCATAGATCTACAATTATGTCAATTTAAATCATATTCATTCCATTTTCTTCATAGCTGTTCCAAGAGCTGTACCAAAAAGAATCCAAACAATTTATTAATAACACTGTTTCAACCTCTTGGTCCATATAATATTTCTTGATACACTAGCTCTGATGTTTAGATACACCTGCATACACTTATTACTTCATCCCCTATTATTCAAAATTTTAAATTGCATAGTGTACTACACTGTAATTTAAAACTGGACTCTTTTTTTAACCTTTGAACAGCTATGCAAAAAAAATAATAAACAATTTAAAATAAGACATGAATTAAGCTGTGTACCAAATCTCACGTATGTATTACATATAGATCTATATGATTTGTGCCATTTATGATATATTAAAGGTCATTAAAGTAAAGAATGGCAGTCAATGATAGTGTCAGATAATCCCAACAGACAATATATACATTCAAGGTCTTCAAAATATTCATAATAATTATGCATACATATAGATATATTGGAATTAATTGACTTCAAGAACGATTCCTTTTATTGCTTAATAAAAATGGATATAGGTTTATTGTTTTTTCATGTTATATAAATTGATGATATTATTCTGAGGATCTTATATCAACTGTGGAACCCCTCGAATTTTCTGTTATCTCGAGGTTAGTTTTTATTTCCCTTCAACCACATATTAGTGGTTATTTTGAGAATATTAGATAACTCGAGCATTTCATTGTTATATTTATCCCTATATAGATTCGACATAATGAGTATTGTTCATAAAAATAATCTCTAAATTTCACACTGCAAGCATATTCTAAGTCTCCCCCTAGGGATCCACAGCCTAAAATATAATTTCATCAGTGAATACAAAGAAGCTCAGTTCATCCCTAATCCCATACTCTCATAACAACATAATAACATATGTATGTGGGTTTATAACCCACTAAGCCACTGTGACAAGTGAGTTGACCTGTCAATGTTGACAATCATTAAAACCATTCATCCAAAATCCCACTCTATGATAGTTGGTCTGAAACACCTTCAGGCTATTTATATCAGGATGATTACAAGAGCAATTAATCTTCATAGAACCATAACACCTGGTTTTCAAGGTATACTAACATGGACTCAAAATGTCAGTGAGTGAGCAATTTAGGAAACGTAGACACTCACAAATATGCAAAAATATCAATTAAAAGCATATCTTACCCAGAATATGACATTAAATCCAAACAATAAGAATTTTATCACACAGCTGACTTCAGTTTCATCTTTCTTAGGTTTCGGGGGCCTTCGACCCCGTGATCTTCCATTGTCCATCGCTTGGTCCATACGTTGATCTTCTGTAGCAGGTAAGACTTTAGTTTTCATTTGATAGATTTAAAATTATTTTAAAAAATAAAACCAAAATATTGACACATCTACTCAATAATGTCCAACATGTACAGTGTGATTATGACAGCTACTGCTGGCTCATATACACACATTAGACTATTGATTTCATAGGTAAATTATTGAATAGGTTTTATCTCACCTGCAGAGCTATTGTGCAATGGGAAGTAAATGGATTTTAATTCATTCAATAATAGAAAACGATACTTGAACAGCCAGATTTCATGATCGCCCAATGCCAAATTCAGTACATGTATATGGCAAGCTATGAATCAGTCTAAAACTTATTGATGCATATCAAGGATCTTTGTTTAAAGGCAAGCACAGCAACAGCACCAAACTATTTGGCCCAGCTACTACATGTATTTACATAAGCACAGAATATGCATGTCCTTGTTTAAACGTCAATAAAATCGTTCCTGCTATAGTAAGCACATGACTACCCATATGCAAGTCACTCTAATTCAAAATTAACAAATATGAAGCCAACTTTGGGAATTTTGTTAATTTCCCTGTGCATAATTCACATTCAAGGTGAGCAAGATATTTTGAAGCAGCTGAACAAATTGAAATACAATGGAATACAGTCAACATTGCCTAAAGTTCTACGCAAGTTTCAAAGCATGGACCCCAACAAGATGATTACCAGCAAAGGTGGGCAATTGCAATATTCTTGGAAAAGTTGTGGGAATTCAAGTTATCTTGCAACTGTGAATAAGTTAAAAATTAGTCCAGATCCTATACTTATACCTGGAAATGTTACAGTGGAAGTGGATGCTGATCTCAAAGAAAGCTTACAGGGTCCTATATCCCTGGATTTAACTATTGAGAAGGATGAATTTGCATGGATTGAAATTCCATGTGTTGACAATATAGGCTCTTGCTTTTACAAGGATATCTGCAATATGATCCCAGCATCAAAATGTCCACCGGTTTTTAAGAAGCACAACCTTCCATGCCAATGTCCAGTCAAAGCTGGCCATTATTCTGTTCCAAGTACTGCAATAACCATTCCTCCAATTAAGATCCCTGATATTTTGAAGAACGGAAATTACTGGGCAAAAGCTACCTTGGCAAGTGGGACTAAGCAAATCCTATGTTTGGAAATGTACTTCAGCCTCGCATCTGGATTTCAGTGATTAACTTTGGATGTTTGTGAATGTGTGCAACTTCTTTTAGCATAATGTGTGTAGTCAATAAATTGTGCAATGATGAGGCGCATTCAATTTCAGCTGAAACAAACAAAAAACAGATCAGGAACCCATTACCAACTACATACATTTTATCCAGTATTAGTAAAATTGGAAATTATTACTTCTTAACACAGGTACTTGAATTTAATGTGTGCCACACAAGACTGCCAACACGTCGATTGTCATTTCTGTACACAGGATACCCAAAATTAGTTTTAGGGGTCAACATCTGTATTCCTATTCTGTGGCAGAACGGCAATATACTGGTTGTAAGAAGAAATCTATAATAGCTGAATTGGTATTTTTGTATTTCTGGTGTATTGCACCCAATATATTCAGGGCTTTAAACACCAATGATGATCAAAAGCACACATATCATCAATGTTGGGATGCAGTTTCTGTATTTACATTTCATAAAAATCATTGATGAAAATGACAGAGTGGTAAAATCTGTATTTTAAAGGCACAATTAGTATTCGGGTATTTAGGGTCTGAAATCTGTATCAATAGTGACAAATCTGTATTACTTGGGAGCCCTGTCCATAAAACAAATAGTCAAAGTTTGCAATTATAGCAAAATTGTTTTCTGTGAGACAAAAATTGGCCTTGAAAAATGAAGCCCAAGTCCTAACAAAGGCTAGATAAATGCCATATGATGTAGAACAGAAGAAAGAAAGGCTTTAATATGTCAGTGCCAACACCATTTCACCAGTCTACTAAAAAATTTCAAATGCAATATCTATGTGTAAAAGGCTTTATTTCTCTTTATCAAATACAATGTAAACACTTCAAAATAACGAAAATACATAAAAACAATTGTTGATCCAATGAAACCAGTTTAAAAGAAACAATTTAAGGAAAAGGCATATCCATTCCTCTGTACTATAGATATTTTAAAATAACTTTATGTCATGGTCAAACATCAAGATGAAAAATAATCGTCTTTCAACTTTGTGTATAATTTTGAGTCTTAGAACTGCAAAAGCATAACACATGAGAAGCACTACAAATCATCACACACAAATTTTATGATAAAATGAAGTGTAAAATTATCCCTATAATTATACATATGCTTAGAATAATCTAAACTACCATATTTATAGATTCTTCTTGTATAAAAATATGCGCGAGTTTATATCTCAACAATTGTTTCCTATCAGAATGAAATATACATTTCTTAAAATGTTATCAACATGTTAAATGAGAAACTACATAATAAATATAAAAAATGAACAATAAATTGTCAGCTGAAATATATGACTATCATCAATGTACAAACATGCCCAAATTTTTAAACATATTGCTATGTAATACTTAATACTTTTTTGACTTATCCAAAAATATTTCATTCCTAAGTTAGCACAAATTAATAATATTAATTCATCTATACTTACATTGTTCACATATACGCATGTATAAAGCAACTAGAATAATAAAATACTGTTCAGCATATCAAACAGTCGAATTTTAAGCATTGACTTAGATCACTTATAGCAGCTATAGCAAACGAGCAAAATGAAAATGAGCTAAGCTTAATAAATTTCATGGTTTGACGAGGCAACCTGAAAACTGGCCAGGCTTCAAGTTGGGATATCAGTTTTTGGTAGGTGCCATCATGCAAAATGTAATATATGTATAACAGAGATCTTAATTTATCGGTATCAATATGATCACTTTGCACACTCAGTGACACACGCAACTCTGAATTTGTAAAGATGACTATCCTAACATATATAAATCTTGATTAGAACTAGATAACATCAAATATAACAGTTGCCCGTTATGAAAAAAAAATTTTTCCATAAAACATAATAATATTTAAGGTATTATCAAACAGCTGGTATATAACTGTTGCACAAATAAATACATATGATGCAATCGGTTTAGAACAAATTCACTACTTTGTGGCAAAATTTGAATGCAGGATTACAGCTTTATGAAGGTAACATTTCAAAGCAAAAGAGTAGCCGTTATTCGAACTTAAAGGCGAATACATGCAGGTACACTTGATATATACACAAGTCATCTCAAACCATTGCTAGGTCTGCAATGAGCACATTTTGATTATTTGCAGACAGTAACACATTAGAACGCTGGTTTATACAACAATTTAATACATCACAAAAAAATTATCAACAACACAAAAGTCGTATTTTCTCTATGGTTGTTTGAAACTTGCACCATGACACATGATTATATATTTCGTTCATGTTTATATATGGCAGTGGAAAAAGACCAAAAGCTACAAAATTTCTTATTGAATTACCATTTTTAAAATGCAAAGAAGTATTACATAGTTTTTACATTCCTATTTTGAATCATATTCCTTTGTTCATGATTTATGTCCCATGTATGATTCAATTCGTTCATTCTTTCCTCAATGGATACAATATTTTTAGAAAATAAATAAGGCAAGGCTTGCATTCAGTACTTCAGTACAACTATCAAAACCTGGTAAATGCTATTTGAGACAGACACATTTTGTATCCTTTTTTTCAATGTATGCAGAAATATTGTTTATATGCACATAGTATTCCACATGCAAATAGTATCAAAACCATGTTTTGCATGATGTGTATACTTCTCACATTGTCTTCTTCATCCAGGGCATTAACATTTTTCAAACAATATTCCACATGAATGGTATGCAGATTATAATTTGGCAAATCCATAGTAAGTTTATGTTTTATGTGACACATAATCTCTTGTAAATTGAACACCTGATTACAGTCTGATCTATTACATGCTTCTATTGTCAACAGTGAGACATAAGTTTGATTTTGAAACAGTTAGTTGATTTAGAATATTAGACAACTTGATATGATTATCAGTGTGGAGATGTTGTGGCCCTTTAACGAGCAGAGCTCAAACATTGGAGCCCTGAAGCCGCTGTCAGTGCCATTTGGCCATTTGAGCGAAAATATCACTGCGAAGATTCTGTGCAAAGCAGATTCCAAGAATCTAAAACAGAGAGGTAAGATTGTCATCTTATGAACTGCAAATGAAATATAATTCATTGTAAAAAGAAATTTCAAGTACATTGGTGAAATCTTTTGTCTGAATATATGAAGAAAAGAAATACAGGCAGATTTTAAACAATAATCAATCCCCCCAAAAAATATACAGAATGTTAATTTGTTATTTTTGCAAGTAAATCTTGATAATCCATCAATATCTCAATGACGGGTTTAGTTTCAGAAAATGATCAATAAAATTGACATTTTTTGGTAAGTTTATTAAAAATTATGCAATAATAAAAAATGCAATACAATAAAATAAAAATAAAAAACATACAGTGTAAGGGTACAAGGGACATTTCACAGTTCTACGTATGTCACCTCTGAACTGGTCCACTTCCTTTTTTGATCTATTATACCACAACGCAGTGTAGACACCATACAAATTCCAATCATCTAAGAATGCATGCAGGATTTTGTGTAACATGGGTGAACATCAATATGACTGAACAAAATACACTTAATCAACTTAAGTTAAAATTGAAAGTAGTTGGACAATACCTCATTAATTTGTATTTTGTAATAAAATGTTTCAGCTGATATACAAATCATTTTTATTTTTTATAAAAAAAAACAATAAAATAAAAAAGTCAGTATGGTCCAACAATAGGAGTTAATAGGAATTATTTTACAATAATACCCAAATGCATTATTTCATATTTCAATTTCAAGATACAAGCATCCCCCACATTCGAATATGCAACCGATAGATATTTGGGCACTGGGTAGCATTGTATTAAATCCAGTACGTAAAAAGACTCAAAATAACTTCTAAAAGGTAACTCTTAAACTATATAACATGCAAACAACATCCATGCTCCAAAAATTATTACAAAAAATATATTCTCTTAAACTATTTAATTTTCCCTCTTCAACTTCAAAAGTTACCAAATAGAGCTTTTACTGATGAGCTTTTGTTCTATGTTGCAATTGAATTAGAAATGTTGCCCAAACTGAACTAGATCATTCCAGTGCCAGTAGCAGACTTAGCTAATCAGGCATCTGAACAAGTTTTTCTGACAGTATGTTGGAGAAAACAGTATGTGATGCATCATTTAAGAGCAAGCGAGAGTAACTGTAATAGCCCTCGGTAAACAGACACTTTCACAATATAAGAGCTCCATAGTCTATACTTACCAAGGAGACCAAGGAGATGATTGGTTGTATACATAGTAATTTGAAATAACACAATATCTACACATGTGAATAACTGAACACAATAAGCGTCAGGTTGGTAACTCTTGAAGTCTGAAAGGTCTATTAGTAGAGAATGGATGGCACTAAGCATAACCTGACACCAATAAATCTATGTAGCACATATCTGCAAATGATTCTTCACCTGAATAAGTGCTACAGCAATAGCCACTCCTGCAACTGGGATAAGGTTATCATTTAACCACTTTTCCCCTGCTTCTAAACATCCTTTCGTATACAATATCTCGTCAGGGTTAGGCACCTGCAAAAATTTAGCACAATGCCAAAACATTTAAAGAGATTGGCAACAAAATTCTTCTAAAATAAATCTTGTCTAATGTCTATTGCATTATACAATCGTTTTGTTCAATTCAGTTTAAACAAAATAAATAACATGAATTGCCAACATTAACATCTGCATTAAAGTCTTAACATCTTGTGCTACCAAGCAAACACAAATCATTAGATGAAAGGCCAAATGGACGAAATATTGACTTTTACAAACTAGCTTTATTATGAACACAATGTTAACATCACAATGGTCAAAATGGACAAACGAATCATACAACGTCTATATAAACGATGTTTACATTGAATTTATTTTGTTAAATTTTTTGTTTCAGTTGATCTATAATATCTATAAAAACGATTTTGTGCTTCCATAAAGAGTTTTGAATTGCTTATATTTTGAAAAGGAGACTGAAGATTTTGAAAATATCTAATAAACTAATACAATTTTTCATTGTTTTTATGTATTTTTGGACATTGTTTTTTTATTGCATTGTAAGAAGAATAGAAAGCCATGATTACATACTAGGCTCTTATCTCTTGCATCATAACCACACTGCCTATTCACAAGATTTTCCTGAAAATAGAAAAGTTTAGACTTTGAATACAGTGTATATGAAAACACATTTAATTTTTTTTCATTACTTTGAGGAAATATGAAGAAATTAGGCCAGATGAATTTGATTTGCTGAATGACAAAACACTTGACAAAAAATTTTCTTTGAAAGGTAGGTCGGAAAAAAAAAGAAAAAGGTTTTGAATATTTGTGCTGGTTGTATAATATAATTCCGCCAGGCACTAACTACTAGTGAACTCCTATGGAGCACCCTTCCTGCCATCTACAGCAGTTGGTTTCCAGGCATCAGGTTCCTCTAATGGCCCTCGTAACTTTGCAGAAGCTTGTCCATTTCCCTATCAAGGGAATCTTCTTAGGGCGAAGTCTGGTATCCTGGTCACAGCACCAAAACTGTAAACTTTTTACCACTGACACTTTTTCAGACAACCAGTGATTGATAACAGGTATTACACACCTGGCCTTCTTGTGTTTAATTACTCCCTAATACTGCATGTGCGTGCCCGAGTCGTGAGTCAACAGAAACCCACAGGCCCCGTAGGCGGCTCTTACCCAGTCCAGGGGACACAGGAATGGAGACAGCTCCCTGAGGATGGCAAGCACAAGAGACTACGGGTGAACTCTAATAACACTAACCACTCACCAACCTCATAAATGGACTGACAGGGCACCTATGGGTGGGCAACTCCCTGACATATCTATGTGGGGAAGGCGAAGGCTGGTCGCAGATAAAGAATAAAGGTCTAACTTCAAAGGAGTTGAGTTGTCTGCGGTTGTGTGCCCCAAGTTTGCTCAGCACGCAATCAAAACGGCTTACTATGACTGGTACTGAAGAGCACCAAAGCGTGTCTAATACTATACAGGTCTAAGAATTAACACAGTCCCTAGTGACTAGAGACCCTGTGTTGCACTGATCAAACGGGTCAGGACAAGGTGATTGTATTGGACAGCAGGTGAGCTGTGGTGTGTTTTGATGCTAAGAGTCATTGTCCCTTTGATGAAAAAAAAAGTGGGATCCAACAAAAAACAATAGGACCATAAGGGTCCTATATCACTCACCTGCATGTGTAAATTGGACTTTAAAATCGTTTCACCCAAGGAAGCAGGTGAGTTAAAAAAAACAAACAGCGGACATATTTTCATCCAGCAAATCAAGTACATCTGGCCTTATTAATAATTATAACAATACAATTCAAAAAACAATAACGTTATATTTCAATAGTTCTTCTTAATTATAAATATGCATTCAAGCCTATTTTCCATGTTAACAAATCTCTAAAGCTCTTTGTGGCATACTAAGTAGGGTGGTGTCATTCGACACCTAATAAATGACTTCATTCTCACCATTCAGTAATCATGCTATATGCATAAAGTTCTCATATTAATTAACATGGTCAAATCTTGTACCCAAACATCATACTTCTCACACTAACCAGTAGCTAGCACCTGCAAACTTTCTAAGTAGACTGTCAATGAGCAGTAATCCATGTTTACCATGTCACAGAGCTTTTATTATCTCTATCTGTTTTTATCTATCAGTTGACATAACAAAGCACACGATTATACGTACAATATCTCCCTTTTGGTGCAAACAGCAGGAGAAAGGAACCCCACACTTCTCTCTACTAGGTGAGGAACAGTTAAAGTAAATGTTGGCATCCCAGTCATGAAGATCTTCTATACCACAGCACTTCAACTGTGAAAACAAATAGGAAAATACAATCTATGTTTATGCAAAAGCAAATCTCTGGAAAGGTGGTGTAAAACTTTGAAATCTTATTATATGTAATTAAGTCATTAGACTTATGACTCAAGTCAGGTAAGGACTATACCAGCTAATGACTTTAATTACATATAATAATATATACCCAAGTCCATTAAATCATAAATCATTTGAAATCTTAGTTGAAAATGAAAAAATATACACATGTACTACATTGTATTTATTATATCTCAGAGAATAAGATGTAATTCAATTTTAAACATTGCCTTGAAGAAAAAATAAATAAGTAGTTAATTGTGCACCCAGTCTGCTTGGACCCAGTCTATGAGATTCTGCAAATCAGGGTCTTCTCTATATTGACCTATCATCAGCTTCAGCTGCATAGTTATCTGTTCCTTCACCTATTAAAGTTTTAAAAATCAATCATTCGAGGGTACAATTCACAAATAAATATATGGTTTGTAATTAAACATTTTTGCATAAAATTGAGTATACTTGAAAGTATAGCTTACAGAGTATCTAAGAACAAAGAAGGAATGCTAACTTACTCTACCGCCCCCTCCCCCCTGTACTCAGACACCCCTACATTTGTGAGGTCGTCCTCCCTTCATCAAACAGTGACAAAGTGTCACTAGTGCTGTTGTTGAGCCTCAACTTATACATGTGCATCCAGTGCTTCAAAAAGAGGTTCAACTATACACAAGAAGCTCAACAACAACGCCTGATGCAGGGATATGTCTTATATAAAAAATCAGACATGCTCAATTCATTCCTCCTTTATCCTGAATATAGAACATTTTACATCTATAATACAAGAATTATGCATATTCTACTAAAATGTAAACTGTTATCATATAGAATTGCTTAATATAAGTTAAACTCTGCATCTATTTCATATCAACATTTTATTCTTTCTTTTCAATGCTAAGCATAACTGAGCATAAATTAATTAATAAAATAAAGCTATCTACTTAACATCAACACTTTATTATTTCTTTTCAATGATAAGCAAAACTGAGGATAAATTAATAAAATCAAGGTAAGACAAAGCGTCAGACAGCTATTATTATTATTATTGATTAGTATCAATTTTTTTTTATTCCCAAATTTCAACACAAAAATGTGTGTAACATCAGAAATGTATAAAGCACAACCATGATCTGATTAACAATCCATGATCATGTAAAAATACATTTGAGTCTTTTAATCATAGAACCACATCTATATAATTTTAATTTTTATAACAGAGTTGATAAAAATCATTACCATACTTTAAAAAATGTAGGTATATATTGTACATATACTTAGATAATTCATTGCAAAACACTTTTAGACATGCCTGGTGGTACAAATGGCTCAAACACAATTGTTAAAAAATTACATCACACTTTAATGTTGAATATAATGGGTAAAATATATACCAATGTTAAATAGAAGATCAAATGGATAAAGAATAGACTTTTCCTATGATAAATTGTGATGACTGCCAAGTTGATCTATTTGCTATTGTGTAAAATCAAAGACTAACAAACAAAGCAGATTCAAACTACGATCAAAACAAATATTGTAGAAAAATATCAATAGTATTTTAATTTTTTTCAACTCACCCACTGTCTTTGCATAAAGAGAAAGACTGCAAAGCCCAGTTGGATAAAAAATATTACCCCTACGAACACACTAAACTGGAAATCAGAAAAAGATTAATTATTATTGTTATTTTTTTAAGGGCAAATGGATTCATATCAGTATTGACATCTGAAAACAATGAGAAATTAGGAAAAAAATTTGGTAAAAATGCATTAAGAATAAAAACAAGTAGTCGTCGGGAACGCCGTAAATCTCCCCTTCCCCGATCAGGCCATTTCCCCGATCAGGCCATTTTTGAAAAGTAAGCCAAAGTACTCAAATATCAAATCAAATGAGGAGAGTGACATAGTCATACAAAATGTCAAGTTTGGTGATGATAGGTAATAAAGTCTTCCCAGGAGACAGATACACACAAATTCGTAATAATTTGTTTTTAAAACACATCGTAATTTCATCAAAAGTAGGCCAAAGTACACCAATATCAAATCATGTGAGGAGAGGGATATAGACATACCAAACGTCAAGTTTGGTGATGATAAGTCATAAACTGTTCCCAGGACAGAGATAAATACAATTACGTAATAATTTGTTTTTTAAAAACACATCGTAACTTCATCAAAAGTAGGCCAAAGTACAGCAAAATCTAATCAGCTCTGGAGAGTAGTACAACGAAGCTAAATATGTAGTTTGGTGACCATAGGTCAAATACTTCTCCATGTAGAGTGTTAACAAGGTTTATTACGTAACGCTCGTAAGTTCAAAAGTAGACCAAAGTACACCAATATCAAATCACGTGAGGAGAGTGATATAGACATACCACATGTTAAGTTTGGTGATGATAAGTCATAAACTGTTCCCAGGAGACACAATTACATAATAATTTGTTTTTAAAAACCCATCGTAACTTCATCAAAAGTAGGCCAAAGTACACCAAAATCTAATCAGCTCTGGAGAGTAGTACAACGAAGGTAAATATGAAGTTTGGTGACCATAGGTAAAATACTTCTCCCTGTAGAGTGTTAATAAAGTTTATTACGTAACGCTCGTAATTTCTTCAAAAGTAGGCCAAAGTACAAACAAAATTTTTGGAGAGGTACTTTTTTCCTCAAACAAGACATATTCAATTTGTAAATCAATAGCTCACGTAGTCTACGAGTTATCAGCCTGTTTATTTCGGACGGACGCACGGGCGCACGCAAGCACGGACAGAAGCAAAGCTAGAAATCTCCCTCCGCACTTCGTCCGGGGAGATTTAATCAGCACCCAGCAGAAAGACCTTAAAAGTAATGAGTCACTCCATGCCTTCATATTTTTTGGTAAAATTGTCAAACCATTATCCAGGAAATCAGACAAAATGTTAGTAACATGAATTAAGTCTAAAACACACTTAGTTGGTGGTTACAAAAATTATTAGTAAAAACTCAAACTCCTTCGAATTTCACAAAGTAACGTATATGCTCCAGCTTTATCATTTTAGAAATAAAATATACTGAAGGAACTAAATAGAATGTTTCAAAGAAAAGTTTAAAATACCTATTGGAACCACCATTTTGCTCTGTGGCGAGACTTTCACTGGTGTCATAACAGCTTCATCTGTCTGAACGAAAAACCTGTTTGTCACACGGGTATGGCAGTGATATGACAGCAGGGGATGAGTAGACTGGTTTTTTGGTTCACTCATGGTTGATGTATGCAAATCTCAATGGACCGGTAGATCTTCCTGCGTAGCTCATGTTCTTCGCAGATAATTATCCTGAAGTCCAAAAGGGTGATATTGTGTCCCGTGTCTTTTATATGCTCTCCTATAACTGTTGGAATGTGTTGGAGATTGAAGTGTTCCTTCACTCGTGTGTTGAGGATTCAGCTTGTTTCACCAGTATACTTATGTTGCCACTATGGACAACACACCTCATAAATGATCCTACACTTAGCACTGTCTGGGGATTTGTCCTTTGGAGACCGTAGCATAGATCTAATGGTGTTAAATGGCTTATGGAAGGTGTTAAAGGTGTGTTCCTTTAACACACGTCAGTTTCTCAGCTAAGCCCCGTTAGTCGGGTACATCACCGGAAACTTAGCCCTGGCTTCCTTGCTGGCATCATCTGAAAATGTCACTTTGGGCTTTGGTAGCTTGAAGATCCAAGGTTTGTACCCATTGTCTTTAGATACTGACTGCATTGGCTATGTCTCCTTTGCCTGATCTTTTGGCGTATATGTTGCGTGCATGTAACTGACCTCTTATGTTCCAGGTGGTGGTTGAAATTAAAGTTTAAATACTGGTCAGTATGAGTAGATTTACAATACACTTCCATCGATGTAGAGGTATCTTCAGCGATCTTAATGCGAATGTCCAAGAAATGGATTTTGAAATCCACCTCCGGGTCATTATTAAACTGAATGTTCAGGTCAATGCTATTGATGCGATTGGGGAATCCTTCAATGAAGTACTCATGTATCAATACGAATGTGTCATCTACATATCTGTACCAAAGATGGGGTAGATTAGGTGCTGTTCTCAATGCTCTGGTCTCAAAGTCCTCCATGTATAGGTTAGCAACAATGGAGGAAACTGAGGAACCCATAGCTGCTCCATGAGTTTGCTCGTAGAACTGACATTGGTACTTTGGTTGTCATGTGTCAAACTGAAGTTTTCATTAGGCCCAATGAAGATGTAGCAACAACAGTAAAACTCTCGCCGCAGAGCAAAATGATGGTTCCAATAGGTATCAAAAACTATTCTTTGAATCATGACTAATGAAACCCAGGATGAACCGAAGATTGTTTTTTCTTTCTCCAAAGTTTCGTGATTACAAAATTATTTCAACATATACTGCAGGATTTCTTGTCTGATTAACTAAAGATAATGCTCAGTCAAAAATATAGGTGTTCTGTAAAATCCAAGATCAATAAACAATGCCTTTTCCATTGCAAGTGTATAGTATAAGGAAAAGAAGATTCACATTCTTCACATTTAATATTTATTACACATAAAAAAATACCATGTGGCTTCTAAAACACAACGTCACGTGAGGTTACATGATGGAATGATTTTTGCCAGACCTACCAGGGATTTCCAATGACAGACGTAATATTTAATTTTGATGGGTTTCTATCAGGCTTTTTATGGTGTGGTATTTAAATTGCTCTAGATATTCTAATGCTGTTTTAATGAAAGGAACTTTCAGAACACATAAAACACATCATATTGTTTTTGTGTAAGCATATTTGTTTGGCCATTGGGCATAACCTTTAATTTGTTAATAGAGCAAAGATGCATTATTAAGATGCAAGTGCTTTTAAGGCATTTGTTAATTTTGAAGTTAAGTGTGATTATTGTGCAAACATGCATTCAGCAATTTGAATAAATTTCATTAACTCACCCACGATTTATACACAAAGGCTAAAACAGCCATAACAAACTCACTAAAGAATATCACCCCAACTAAAAGACAAAACTGAAACAAGGATACATGATTAACATAGCAACATAGCTGACACTTCCTGTTCCTGATATTTTTCAAGAGTGATATATCATACTTTAGATAATATCAGGCGGTCTATATCATATGGTCAAATAAAATATATAATCGGATGATTTTTGCGATACATACTTGCATTTCTAATCGCATACATTCCAGTTAACATTGCAGGGATAGGAAACTTTTTATGTACACCATAGAGTTACATTGACAAAACCATTCTAATTACATATTGCTTCTTCCATCGTCATATCTCATGACTATATACGCAGTATATAGCCGTGATACCACCATACCAATTCTGCGGAACTTACGCTCAGAAACCGACCAATCAGAAGGCCCACTGCCAAAATGTCCAGTGGGAAATTCAAACGCCAAATGTATGATCTCGCTATAAAAGTAAGATGAAACCGAGTATTGATTTTGTCTTTGACGTAAGTCTAACCGAAAATAATTTTTCCACATAAAAGCTACAACTGGGCCCACGGGTTGGTATGAACAAGGACTTTAAGGCAGTGTGAGTTATCAAGCCGTGAAAACCGACGATGTGCTTCTTCACACGTTTTGACAGTTTTATCTGTTGTTTTTTTTCACATTAAATATAACACATCAGTGGCCATAGCAGTTTCACATTGCTTAAATCAAACCGTATTTGTTTGGCAACTGAGCAAAACCTTTAATGCTAGAAATTTTCAGCGAAAAGTTTGACACATATCATTCTAGAATTGTTATATGACAAGTTTATTTAATTTTTATATGCTTTTGACTTAATAATAATCCATTTGAAATGTGATATTTTCCTTCACAGTTGAATGGTCACGTATCTTTAGATGTCAGATTCAAGTTATTAGCAGTGCTCAATTTATTGGCTCCATTAAAAAACAATATTAGTATTCACTTAACACATTTATTTACACAATTAGTTTTTTCCACTATGTCCATTTTACAACGTAAAACATACATGCTACCTGCTAAAGTGGTACAGTAGGTAACGTATATCTCGAAATTGAAGGGATGTGAATAAAAATTCTTGACAGCCAATATTTAAGATAACCATACTGACAGTATTTACAGGAATACTACTCATTACCTACATGTATGAGAATAGCTTCATTAATACCTGCATACTAATTTAACCTATCATATATTTCAGACTTATTAATCAATTCACAAGTTATCGAAAAATATAGTTTTATACATTAAATAATGTATATTTGTGCACATAGTCTGTCTACGGGAATCTCTTTTACACTGTACAGCTCTTTTAACCGTATATTCCTAATCAGAATAATTCCATAAATTGGACAATCCCATTTTTTCCAGATTTGTGCACAGGGCTGCTGAAAAACATTACTTTTTAACTACCAACAACGAGAGGGAACAAAGACAACACCCTGGGCATCGCTCTTTGTTATGGTTACGTAGTCTTGATCAACCAAACCCTGCAGAGGAGTACGCTCACACCATGCAATAGGGAGACTGGTTGAACAATGCTACTGGTCATCATGTTGCGTAATGCGTACTAATGAACACCAGTAACGAACAAAAGCACGTGCTTCAATTAAAATTATCGCAACATATAGCTTCATGACTTGTACAAAAGATATCAAATGATATTCAATCGAATTATCATTACAGGAATATTGGTGTACGATATATAACTTCAAACCAAATTGATGGATGAGTTGTTTCAATATCTTCTATTATCATCCATAATCACTTGTGATCGCATACATGCCTGTATTTAGTTTTTCACATTCGCCCAGTGTTTTCACTAACCACATATTTATTTACTAGATACGAGATAGTTATGTCCACTACAACCCATTATAACGTAAAACATATGTGTTACCTTGGAGATAGACACATGTATGGATGGTGCCAATAACTTGAGCACTGCCAATAACTTGAGGACTTCCTCTATGGAAATGGCAAATTAAACTAGATAGTGGCCTCCACGCCCTCGAAATTTAGCAATGAACGTTTATTCCCGCCCTCAGTTCCCTTAATTAAGACTCAATTTCTTAGAATTATATGTAGAGGACATTTTCCATAAGGTGAAAGAAACTTCATCAGCCATAACCAAATTTCTAGACAAATAAATCCATAATCCTACTGGTCTACGTTCACCATAGATCATATAATTTTTATGACTCATAAGTAATATTTATCTTACGAAAATATAAGTAAGGGATGATGTATATTTTGTCACCCTTCGCTTAAAAAATGGAGCGATATTCCATTTCGAGCGAGGGGGGTTTCAGTCAAGTTTTGGATACACCACTTTTTTTTGTGGGTCTAATATTTCATCGAGCGTGCTAAAACATTTCATACCAAAATTCTAATATTTTCTATTTAATTGTGGCATTAAAAAGGATACAGAGCAGATATCACACATTCATTAATATTATGATTCCATTACATGATGTACATTCAGATATATAATAAGTATTATCTTATGGCATATATAAGTAATATTTGAATGAATATCGAGAAACACTATGTAGATATCTGTCTATGCCAAATAGTAGCTCTAGTCTAGATTGCAGAAAAATGCATCAAATTTTCAAAAATTTTCGGGGAGATCCCCTCGCCCCCCAAAGCGCAGAAGGGGTGTCCCCCTCCCGCACCCACCCCCTGCGGCGCCTCTCCATTTCGCATCTGTGGGCGCCCGCTAAGTCGGCTTTGCCGACTTTATTACATTTAACAATTTCATTAGAGATTGACTTGGCACAGCACATGAAATGTGCAAAAACACGATTATCGCAGAAAAACGGCTTGTAAAAAAGAATGCTATTGGCACCTAATCGAGCGAATAAACTTTATCCGACACGTTTAAACACTAACACGTTTAAATAACGATGTAATTTAAAAAAAATGTAATAAATACCTAATAAAATTTGTAACATCCGCCATATCGATGTGCATTTCGTCATCATACATCACGCTCACACGAGAAATGATGACGTATTTCTGACATCGAACAAACTAAGTATTGCGCCATCTCATTGGCTAACAGATGGCGCAACTACCAATAATATTTAACGTTACATTCGACTGACTACGCTAATCAATGATTAGCCTTTATTACACCGAAACAGGTCAACACCGACCATACTGCAATGAGATAAGGAGTAGCGCTACAAAAGCTCATTATCATAATTTATGCATATGTATGCTGGTTTCAGAGAATCAGCCTTAATCAAACGCGCATCGTTGTTGCATATTGTTAACATAGCGCTTTCGATAAACGATATGTTAGCAGACAGGTAGGGCGATAATAAAGAGCAATTTTGTCATCTTGATCTGGGGAGTATTCGATAGATTTCTTAAAATATGTAGAATATTATGGTCTCAAAGTGTGATAATAAGAATCACCATCAATACTTTGAATAATAGAACCTTTTAAGTGCAACCGGCTGGTGCAGGTAACAATATATTTTGATTTTTTTTATGTCGATGAACTTTATCCTGCTGGTGTACTGTGATTTCGGGTAAAAACGCAGTATGTTGCTTTATTACGAGTGAAATTATAGCGTTTAAAGTATGCAAACATCGAATCAAATTCTCCCATGAAGTTAGATTTGGCCACGAACAAATGCAGAATAAAATACATATATCACAACAACGACATCACTATATTTATTTCTTAGTGATGATAAAGATTAAATGTTGTAAAATTAAAGAACTGCCAAATTTTTCGGCGTGGATTTCCACCAAAAAACCTCGAAAATCCCTTCTAATAGAAACATATATAAATTTACTGTAATTCAACACAATCATTTCGAACAAACCAAAGTATCAGGAATAGGATAAGACTCTTAATGCTATTCCTGCCCTTACGCATTCCCAATGACTAAGATTTATAAATACATTTTAATCGCAATAACTACATTTAATGTACACTTTTACACTTTGCTTTTGTGCAATTCTTACAAAGTAATTCCTCGATAGCTTTCAATCCATCCCAGATCTTTGTCAGTCTGCCGACTTCCGCCTATTTGTCACGTGGTGGTGGTGTGATGTCATCGGCAGCTGCTGGTACGATGTTGGGGTAGACAGCTGCCCCCACATTCTTGTTCAGTTCGGGCTTGAGGCGCTTGATCTATATGGCCTCAATGATCTTTCTTTCGAAAGTACTTTGATCACGGTCAAGGATTCTGATGTTGTCTACTGTGATGTAATGGTCTACTCTGTCAGCTTGGTGGAGGTGTAAAGAGACATGCGAGGAGGTACAGCTGGGGCATCTATGCTGGTCGAATCTTCTTTTCAAAGTCTTGGAAGTTTCACCAACATAGGAACTATTGCACACTTTGGAGCCTGATTCCCCACACGGCTGAATCACAATCAGGGGTACACATTTTGTGTCACATTTGCAAAAAAATGAACTTAAAAATAGACGTTTAAGCACCCATTTTTCTTGAAGATGTACACTTCGTCTACAAAATCTCAAAATATTATGAAAATCCATCAAGCAGTTTCTGAATTACACATACTTTAATCTTAATCGTTGAAAGGGTTACGGACTTTACATGAATCAATATCACACATAAATATTTTGAAAATCTTTTACATTCTTAACATTAAAATAACAAGTTTTATCAAACAATACTTATATACTGTCAAGTTATACAAATGGTTGAAGCTATAAAAGTACTTTGCGAAAAAAAAGTCCAACTGAATATCATGTTGATTTTTGGCAATAAAAACTTGTAATTGTAAATTTTGTAGTTTTTTGAAAACTCACATGATTATCATGTAAATTTCTAACATAATCCACACTTGTATATTTTTAACTTCAGCTAAATACAACTTTTAACTTCTTGAAAAATTACATTATCATGATATTGGAATATTCGCACAGGTTTGCATAAGACCTACGGACTCTACCAAAGTGACACACTTACAAAACAAATTCAAAATTGAATACAAATTTGATGTTTGTATGCTTAACCATTTAGTTAGTTAATCTGATATCCTCCTTCTTTGCTGGGTCCTTTGGTGCAACAAGCAAATTGCCTAAGGGTATTTCTGGGTTTAAAGTAGGCACTGCATCTGTATTATCCTTCTTACGGCTTCAGAAAAGTCCTTCACTTAAGGAATTCCCACCATTGCCAGTGTGGGAAAATTCTCCAAAAATAGGTACTAGACACCAGGGCTGGCAAGTTGAAAAACTTACAGGCCCTAGTGAAATCTTACCAGCCTTGCCAACAGCACTCAATATCGAGGGGATCCCGGGGCATTCCACCCCGGAAATTTTTGGATGTATATTTAAAAAAGGAGCAATTTGGCAGACTTTGAGATTATATTTGCTATTATGAAAAAAGTATGTTAAAATACAGGGTAATAAAAGTGCCAGACAACCGGGCAGGTAAGTCTGAAGACCTGCAGGCCCAATAGTAAACTTGCCAGCCTCGGACCACCGGGCAGGCAGCCATTTCCCACACTGATGCCATTGCTTTCTTTGTGTCGTTGATTCGATCAGTCTTCTTTCTGGTGTCACCTTTCTCTTTTATCACAGATCCGATGACGTTACACCACCATCACATGACAAATACGCTGAAGTCGGCAGACTGACGAAGATCAGGGATGGCTTGAAAGCTATCGAGCTATTGCTTTGTAAAAATTGCACAAAAACAAAGTATAAATGTGTACATTAAGTACATAAACTTGTGCAGATGAGTATTCAATAATAACTACGTTGTTATTTTACAGTGTTATCTACACACTAGGACACATTATAAGTTTTCATATAGCATAAGGTCAAATAATTGACATACATTACAAAGCATTATCAAACTGTTGTCCTATCATTAACTAAAGAAAAAGAAGTTTTCAATGCAATTCATTATTAGAGTGTAATGAAAAGATACAGTCCATCAGACATGATATGAGGGATAAATATTTTAAGCGTACCACATACATGTGTATGCTATTAATATGTGATGGTTTTCGGTTGTAATTAATGAACTGGATTATTTTATCAGCTCTACATCTACAAATGGTCAGCGGATATATATGCAAGAAACTCTTTCTTTTCACAGCTCCTTGAGAACCGAAGATAGCTTTTTATATAAATCAAAAACAAGAATATCAATACTCACAACAAGGAGTAACAGAGTATTTTCCCTGAGAGCACCAACACATCCAGTAAACCCAATAATAAAGATGACACCACCAACAATGATAAAAATGAGTGCAGGGTCGAGAGGTATGCTAGTCAGCTGTCCTATTTTCTGAAACATTTCCTTCTCTGACCATGCCCAGAGGCCAATAGCACATATTGCGCCTCCAAGTAGCTGGAAAAGAAAAAAAGTGTATAACTTGATATTAGAATAAGATACGAATAAATTGCTGGATATTTTGATGATTTAGATTTATTGTGTCCAGCGAGCTACAGTAGTAATATAGATCTAACTAGAGCAATGCACAGCCAGTTTGTGGAAAGTCATTTTGTGTCTCACATACGTAATAGCAAAATTAACCCTCTTAGAGCCGAAGCAAATATCACTGTTTAACAGCCCAGTGCCAAGCGTGGGTTCTTATATGAACATTATTCACATTCAGAATTTTTCATTGTTGACTTGAAATTATGATCCTTACTAAGCTCTTTTGATTTTCATCAAAACCTTTCCCCATCTACAGTACACATTCAGAAGACAATCTAGTTTCTTATTTTCACCATTATAAATAAAGATGCATACAGCATAGAGTTCGTTTCAATCAATTTCGAGTAATCACCAATTCATTTGACAGTTTCCGGGATCGATTTTAAATGGCGTAATATCACAATTTTTTTTTTAAATCCGAGCAATGTTTTATAGAAGATTCTCAAGAAACACAACATGAATCATTCATATTTCATACTAACATATTTTTACTTACAAAATTGCTGACCAAAAAAGTGTTCAAACTTTGATTTCTTCATCAGCGTGGACTTTGACAGCTATTAGTCATCACTCCCAAATCGATCACCAAAACATCAGTCGTTTTGTGTGAAATATATTACCGTATATGACCATCCAAGCGCCCAGAGCGTTTAGATTGAAATTTTCTCAAAAGAGGGAATGGGTGCTTACTCGGATGTGAAACTGAATTTTATTTGGTTGCCTGAGACCTAAGTGGTCAGACACCTAATTTTCAGGTAGCGCCATAGTAACCAAACTAAACCACACTTAAATAATTAGACTGTTACACTGCCTCTATCTCGCTCTGCTCCGCTTCACGAGTGAGAGGCAGTCACCGCATATTTAGGCTTAACGTCATTTTGGGGAAATGCCCACAACAGCCCTGTTATGATACTGCGACTAACGTAGAGCACAACGCATTGTACGTAGAACACAGTGCGTTCCATGCATACTTTGACACGTCCACCCTACAAATAATAACGTGCACCGCATAAACTTGTGCTAAGGTTCATGGGTAGATTTAAAATGTTATTTATTTTTAATATGCATGGGTTTTCTTAATTATAATGATACGTATATGCTTTTAAATGTAATAAGTCTAAAATATAAATCTGCTAGACCGAAAAAAATATCCAGAACAATAGTTAAAAACCGGTGAGAATTCTCACCGTTTTCATTATGTGGTGACTGTCCCCCTTTCAGCAAGCGTGCGGCGCAGAAAGAGGGGTCAGTGTAACAGTCTATTAAATAATTTATCTATTCAAATTATTTTGTTTTCGGAGTAGTTTTCATGAATGTAGTAGTTACTAATGGATAAATGATATGTCAAACGATGATTAACACATTCATCTAATCAATTAAGTTCAGATAAAAACGAAATCAGGTGAGAAATCTCATGTTGACATCATCAACTGGGCGAAAAGAGAAGTCCAAAAATAAGGGGAATATTGGAAACTGATTATATCATGATTATGTGAAAGGGGGGCGCGCTTAACAATATTTGCAGACAGAGGGGGGTAGGCGGTTCCACGGTGATGGGCGTTTGGATGGTCGTTAACGGTATATACGACAGCCACAGTTATTGCCTAGTTTGCCAAACGCCTTATCAGTGATCCGGTATGCAAGACATAATCAGATGAGGCATGGAGGACGAATAATATGATATTTCTCCTTGAAATATTTACACTTTAGCATTCACAGATCTTACAAAAACCAAGGTGTTTGTTGCAAATTCCCGGATGTCAGCCTTGAGCAGCGCGCCGCGTTGTGATAGATTCGTAACAGCGCGCTCAATAATGCATTTTAGCATCCATCAAAGTAGTTTTGCCAGCGATTGAACCTATGAATACTGCGTTGATGTCTCAATATACATATGGTTACATGACCTTGACAGATTGTAGTTTCATATTTGTTTGAGGTCTCAATGTAAAGATGGCGTCATTGTGATTGTATAAGTGCTGTGTGTATGTGTGTGAGTGTGTACGTGCTGTTTTTTAAGGTGGTGTAGCCAAGTAATATTCGGGTTGTCCACTTAGAGGAAGTGTTCCAGTTATGGGCAGTTACGACATGATCATGATTCTTATGTTATTTTGTTAAAAAATAATAGAAATATATGAAATATTTTACCAGATTATAAAAATATAATCAATGTTCTATCCTTTCACAACACATAGAGTACTAGCTTCACTAATTAATGATTTTTGCAGGGTTGCCAAACCCTCAATAGCCATTTCTGTACTCAGGATACTCAAAATTAGTATTTTAGGGGCATTCTGTTGTGGAACTGCAAACTGTCTACAAAAATACTGGGTGTAAAAAGAAATCCATAAGTGCAGAACTGATATGTACGTATTTCTGGTGTAATGTAACCAATATTCAGAGCTTTTAACACCAATCACAAGCACACATATCTATGTTGGGATGCAGTTCATGTGGTTTTACTTCATAAAAAGTGATTATTAATGAAAAATACACAAAGTGTGGAAATCTGTATTTTGAAGGTAGAATTAGTATTTGGGTATTTTGGGTCAGTAATCTGTATTTATACCCGGCATATCTGTACTACTTGGCAGCCCTGTTTTTGTATTGGTGATCGTTTCTACCTGTTTATGTTTGACGTTTAAAACATTGCTCTAGTTTTGGGCAAGTCACTAGGTGTGCATAAAACGTCTCCCAAATTGAAAACACCACTTAACAGTTTGCATGAATTATAGCGACAGCTCAGGGAGCTGTTATGACCTAGGGGTCTTGAGTAAAAAATTTGACTCAAAGACTAGTCTGTGAAATTTCATTATTTACGATCGTTTTTCCCACCTATCTGGGCAAACTACATAACATTACCCAATACATTTTGTATCACTATGAAATTGTCCAATTTCTTTCATGTTTTTTAAAAAACAGATTTGGAAGACATGGACACAGCCAATTTGAATGGAAGTCGGCTTTTCCGTCACAAGAACATTTTGTCATAATGAAATGGCCCGCAAGCTGTTTCGTCATGGTTTGCTGGGCTGATCCTTCATGGAATTCCGGGCTGATCCGTCATGGTAATGTCATGACGGACAAGCCTGAAATTTTCAATAGCTACCTTTCAGGGAAACATTTCCCCTTCGACTGGCAACTAGTAAAAGATAATATCTTTGTTCCTATCTTATTATACTGCCACAGGCCGGCAAAGCCGGCCAAAGGCCTTGTCAAGCTTAGTGCATGTGTACTGAACTGTAGTGCCACAACTTGAAAAATTAGAATGGCCCCGATTTTTTTAAAAATACCTTTGTTACCAAATTTTTTAACACCCAAACAAATATATGAAACACAGAATTAAGAAGGGGAAAGCAAACAATTTGCTTCAAATATGAAAAGAAAATTCAAATAAAGATTTTAGGTGACATAAAACACAAATTTTTACATTTCTAGTCGTATCCCAAATAACCAGGGTAAAAGTACTTGTCAATCAAAATCCTAGTCTTTATCAACATGTTTACAATCGCCATGACAGCACAGAAACCTGTGACAGAGACTACAAAAAGTAGAATTTTATTTTTACTTCGAATTATGAATTGAATTGAATTATTGCCAAAGTTAGTGGTTTTGCACTTCGAGTGCCAGAATAATTTTCACACTGTTTATCCATAAAATTATTGGCATCTGTGTGTTGGTTGGTAAACAATACTCCGTCCAGCATACGTGTGACGTATTAACTTTACTTAAGTTGATCAAACGCTGTACATCACCTGCATATCACATTTTTAATGTTGTTTTATGTGATAAAATCTGGGGGATACAATTTATATTCCTATCAACTTTTTATTAAATTTGAAATCTTTTTCATGTAAAATTACTGTAGTCATCAACTGGTTTTGTTATATCTGTGGCAGTAAATATTATCTGTGGCCGTATAAAAGGCTATGCCTTCATCTGAATATATTATGTGCCATAAACCAACTTTCCTATACCAACTCACACATCCCCACCCCAACAACTAACACCCCTTACCTCCGTAGGGCCTATAAGGTGCATCTACCTTTGAAGCCACCACTGTCTATACCTACTAACACAGGGCTGCCAACCCCTCAATAGCCATTTCTGTACTCAGGATACTCAAAATTAGTATTTTAGGGGCATTCTGTTGTGGAACGGCAAACTGTCTACAAAAATACAGGGTGTAAAAAGAAATCCATAAGTGCAGAACTGATATGTACGTATTTCTGGTGTAATGTAACCAATATTCAGAGCTTTTAACACCAATCACAAGCACACATATCTATGTTGGGATGCAGTTCATGTGGTTTTACTTCATAAAAAGTGATAATTAATGAAAAATACACAAAGTGTGGAAATCTGTATTTTGAAGGTAGAATTAGTATTTGGGTATTTTGGGTCATCATCATCATCATCATCATCATCATCATCATCATCATCATCATCATCATCATCATCATCATCATCATCATCATCATCATCATCATCATCATCATCATCATCATCATCATCATCATCATCATCATCATCGGTGTTTTGATTAACGTGCAGGTGCTGGGGTAACGTCCACATCAGTGGACCCCCTTCCAGGTAGCTGGCTAGCTGCACGCATGGCTGTTCGTACACCGGATCTCCATGTGTTTTTCTCATGAGGATCGGTTTTTGAGAGTCCCCAGTCCCTCATATCCCTCTCAGTCACCTGCTTCCATGAAGTCTTGGGTCTACCGGTTCCACGTATACCAGCCACTTGCATGTCCCATGCTGTCTTGATTGCTCCGCTTGACCGTACCACGTGGCCATACCAACGAAGTCTTCTCTCCTTTAGAATGAGGTCAAGGTCCTCAAGGCCGAGAAGCTTCAAAAGCTCACTTGAACTGGTGGTGGCGGCGTTCTCCGGCTTCACTTTGCAGATCTGTTTGATCATTGCCCTGTCATTGCGTTGCAAACGTTGAAAGTTTGGCTTGGTTAAGGGCCATGTTTCACTAGCATGGAGCATTGCACTCCGTACACAAGTACTGTACACATGTCCCCGCGTCTTGTGTGAGAGGTGGCGAGATGAGAGAACAGGCAGTAGCTCCTTAAACTTCTTCCAGGCTGTCTTCACCCGTGTTGTCGTTGCAGCGTCACAGCCACCGGTAGCCGAGAGCATGTCTCCCAGGTAACAAAAGGAAGCTACGACCTCCAACTTGTCGGGTCCCACCTGAACCTCACTCTGTGGTCTGCCATCGATTGGTCTCGCAGTACCCTGACAACGTCTGCACTTGAAACTTGGGTCCTCTGTTAGGCGTTTAAGTCCACTGCATTTCTTATGCACCCACTTTTTGCAGCCTTTACAGAGAACGCTGTTGCGGCCTACACCAGTGCAGCAAACAGCACAGGGAAACTTGCCAGAGTTTTGGAGAACATCCAGACCTGAACCGCAGATCATGATCTTAGTCTTCCTTGCATTTACTCTTAGACCTTTTTTCTCCATGCCTTCCTTCCACAACAACAGCCTACTGACACATTCCTCAAGTGACTCTGTTATTATGACTAGGTCATCAGCATAAAGGTCCTCCCAAGGGACACCAGATCGGAACTCACAAGAAAGGGCTTCAAGCACTACGATGAACAGCAGTGGGCTGAGTACCGAACCTTGGTGGACACCGACTTTCACCTCAAACTCTTCACTGTAACCATCACCAACGCGAACCTGACTGCGTGCATTCGCATACATGCTCTGGACTAGGCGCACAATCCACTCCTCTACACCAAGTTTCCTCAGTGCCCACCAGATGACCTTCCTAGGAACCCTATCAAAGGCCTTCTCCAAGTCCACAAAAGCCATATAGAGTCTTTTGTTGGCTGCAAGGTACTTCTCCTGCAGTTGTCTGACAACAAAAATTGCATCTGTTGTACCTCTGCCTGGGACAAAGCCAAACTGGGACTAGTCGATAGACACCACCTGTCTAATGAGCCTGTCCACAATCCTTTCTAAGACTTTCATGACTTGCTCAGTCAGCTTCAGACCACGATAGTTACCCCTATCCAGAGCATCCCCTTTGCCCTTGTACAAACAGACAATGAAACTCTGCTCCCAGTTGGATGGGACTTTTCCGTCGCGTATGATCGCATCTATGAGGTCATGGATCATGGAGGCGGCAGTATCGCCAGCTGCCTTAACCATCTCTACCACTATGCCTGAGGGTCCAGCTGCTTTGCCTGACTTCATCTGCGAGATAGCCTTCTTAACCATACTAATGGTGATTGGGTTTGATGGACCTTCCACAGGTGGTTCATCAGATAGATGGTCTGGATCCCAGTCAAACTCAACATTCAGGAGCCTTTCAGAGTGTTCCAGCCATGCCTTCTGCTTGGATTCATCACTCATGGACATCTCACCAGCATCATTTTTCACTGGCTTGTCACCCATAACATCTGCGTTCTCTCTTCGCATCTGGTTTGCAAGTCGGAAGACTTCTGGAGATTTGTGATCAATGTTCTGGTAGACCACCTTGTCGGCTTCGTAACGAGCATGATGCACTATGCGTCTAGCCATGCGCTTGGCTGTATCGTATGCAGCCCTTGTGCCTTTACCAGTCTTCCATGCTTTGAAAGCTTGACGCTTAGTTGTAATAGCCTCATCGACGTTCTCATTCCACCACCAGGTCTCTCTGTGCCAACGGTGAGGGCGGGTTATGCCACACACCTCTTCAGTTGTCTTGAGTAAGCTTGTCTTGATGTTGTTCCATATGCCCTTAGTGGTAGCAACATCACTTGAAACCACGCTTATGTGCGCGTTGAAGGTGTTATGGAACTGTCTGCTGTCTGGGTCAGTTTGTAATCTGTATTTATACCCGGCATATCTGTACTACTTGGCAGCCCTGCTAACATATCCCAACCCGCCCTTAGGACTTATGGAGTCGCTCGACAACCACAGAGTCATAGAAAACCTCTTGACGTTGATACCAAACCACCGAATTAGCCCACTATGCTCCTCCATTGCCCCACTGCTGACCCCTCGTATGGTGGCCGTGAGGCTTAAATCCTTGTCTGGTAGGTGCATGAGCAAAAAATGCCATGCCCCAGCCCGCCAGTGGAGGGTGACGAGGCATAACATAACATATGTCACCATATGCTATAACGTGAGCGGTCGCTTATTTTAAGGCTTTGCATTATCCTTATAAATTAAAAGTTATTGTTTCATTAAGTAAACATCGATATACGCAATTAATCTCTAAATTGTTATCTCTTACTACGTGCTGTTATTACATCAACCGTGTGCGTTCCCGTGGAGATATAAGTAATAATCAACCCTACGTAGGATGTGGCCATAACTGGAACAGTGCCCATAGTTGGAACACTTCCTCTCCTGGAAGTCAAGACTGTTTTCATACTCACCCAAAATATAACATTGAAGGCAAACACCAAATACTTTATCACACAGCTAACTTCAGTGGAATCCCTGCGTGATTTCGTACGAACCATTTTGTAACGTTATGTAAGAAGAATCAAATAACGTTGCTATCGTCAACCTTTCTTTATAAATACTATTTTCCTGGACATTTTCCTAAAATATATTATTTTTTCCTTATCAAGTTCATAGTTCAATTTCTTTTCATTCAATCAATCCCGATATATCTTGTCTAGTCAAAAAAGAAACCAACTCTCAGCCATCGAAAACAAACTGATAAAGGCTAATATTGGGGCTATTTTTATTGTAGCCTTAGTTGCAAATTGTGCATTTCGTAGCTATGAGGCAAGTTGTGTGGTGTGGAGATGTTTTGATAGAGAATAAATACAATTGGAATATCCATCATAAAACTAATATTTGTGTGTAACGGACTTCCTTGTTTGAATATATTTTTAGATTATTTTTAACATGAAGTAACTTAATGTTTGCAATCTAATACAACTAACCTAACGTTTCACATATTATGATGTTAATAATTATTGATAGGAGTGAACTTACTGATACACGATTTCCACTTTTATGAAGGTACAAAATTGTGCCATATTAAATAAAATTAAAAATGGCAGCCTCCGGGGAAAATGTGAGCCCTTGCAAAAAAACTTCACTGTCAAAAGTTTCTAATGTTTGTACGCAATACATGCCACTTGCAGGTGGTCTCAGCTACGTTGCGTTTTCAACCAACGTTGCTGAACCTGGCAGTTTCAAAAGGTAAACATGATGCGTGTCCATTTTCTATTGTCCTTCATACTTTTGTCATGGACATGGTCATGGGCAATAAACCCCGGCAATATAGACACTGAGTTTCAGATGTCAGAATGTCTCTTCAGGACATCTGATATTCAGATGTCAAATTGACTCTTCAGGACATCTGATACTCAGAGTGGCAATAGACAACAGTTTCAATTACGTGGAATATTTTGGCTTAAATGCAAGTGAAAATGTCCTCTCCAGTAGTACAGAGAAATTGTCCACTTAGTCTTGTGTTGAAATTCTGCTAAACCACTTTTAATATGCTTTAATTGGGATGCGTTCTGTAACCTCTGCTCTGCATCATACCAGATGAATTTGCAGAAATCATTGGTAATAAAGATTTGCTGGGACATTTAATTTCCATCTTTTTGCCGCACACTATATACTGAAGCGTGTTATACAGAGAATGTCAGATGTTACATGTGGCCTTATAAGCTTAGAGAACTAGCTTACCTAGCCCTAGTAAGATCCTCTTTGGAATACTGTGGTGTTTGCGTTATTGCGCGACCTCAACTGACCCGACTTGAATAATCCTCATTAGCTCTGTGACATCCACACGCAGGGCCCACAAGCATACTCAATTATAGTTGCAAGTCAGCTGGCGCCTCTATTGCACCATAGACACATCTCTATCCGTCCACGTTAGGGGAGACCCGTGCCTGCTTAGTCACTGGTCCACTTGCGGACTTTTTATCAAGATAAAGATCTAGACGTACACAGCCTCACTCGCTACATACGTTGACATGTTACGAAAAGTCAGCGGTACCTCAAAAAGTAGTGTCATGGAGTACGTCAAGTACTGTACTGCAAATAGATGATAAAGTGAATATCCCAGTAAAACTTCCATTAATAATGAATAGGTTTGGTATTGTAGCAGATTTCTCACTATCATAAGGCAGTCTTCAAGGAGTACCAGTGTTGAGTGTATTCTTTATTCAATATCCTACAATACTACATACATACAATATACATGCAAGTACAAAGTGTTACTGTCCTCATCCATACGTTTTGGTTATGATGGGGAGTCGCACTGTAGCCTCATTGTTCTGGCAGGCCAGACAGGCCAATGTGAGACGCCCATTGGTCAGTCTGCCTCAGTCAAGTTCAAGAACAAAAAACAAAAGAACAGTGTTGCAGTCAGGGTCTGGCCCACATGCTTTCCCACTGAAGGTGAAGGACACTGGACAGTAAATATTTACATGTGGGGACAAATGGAAAGGTCAAATTCAAATTCTATTAGTATGTTGTAGACTAAGACATGAGGTTATAGAATGAATCCCAACAGCTCTAATATTGTTGAAAGGAAAGGAACTTTCAGAAACTTCAACACATGATTACTTCTAAATCTTAGGCTGCGGAGCAACACATATGAATATTTGTTCTAGTTTTCCATTTAAATTCCTTCTGCAAGTTGCTTTGTATGAAAATTATCTATATTTTTCAGACTCTTTGGGGACAATGACTTCATTATTGCAAATGCACTCTGGTTCAATGCTCATCTTGGAATTGGTCTCTACTTGTACAATAGCAGACATCTTCAAAAAGCTAAAAAATGCCCTCAAATAGGTTATTCAGTGTTTGGAGCAGTAATGTTTAACTTCGGATCCGTTCTTTTCTGGGCTACTACCAAACAACTACTGCCTAAATGTGCTCATCTGAAGATTCTATACTGTGCTACAGCTGCAACAGGACTTTTATATTTAGGAAAAAAGTATTTGCAACATATAGAGGATAACACAGCTGTCTAGTTATTGCATAATTGATTTTATATTCAATGGTTAAGAATTGAACAAACTACCATGATCAACATGGTAATTTGGAATCTCAATTACATATTTTCTTAATTTATATGTATACATTAGAGAAATCATGGTTATTCATTTTGACAAACGTTGAGAATGTATGTGCGCTAAGAAATTCTAGGTTCCAGGTGTAGTTTACCTCTAATGGAATCACAATTGTCCAAGCAGCAGTTGTTTTTTTACATACAGTGTACATCATGTTTCAAAAATAAATAACACAATTGGTGTTCATATCACATGTTGTTAAATATTAATAAATACAAAACACAACACATTAAATTTTATGATTTGTTAAAACCTATTTTTAGAGTAATCTACATACATTCTTAAATTATGAACACATGTGGCAATTAAGGTCACACTTATTCACTATCACACAGGGATTGGGGCAATTCTTTCATCGTATTGTAACTATTTCAGGCAATTAACATTGTAATTGCTAATAATCCACATCTGCCTCAAATGTCCTTGAAACCAATTGCATTTGTAATTGCTGCAATACATTATAGACAAATACTGTCCATATATAGCCAACCAACAAAAATCATATAGATCAATCACAAACTTCCATTGTAAAATAAATTTCTCTTAAAAACAAATAAATGCATATCCAAATGTAATTAATTTCTATGACCACATACTGAGAAGACAATTCAATATATTACAGGTACTCATGTAGTGGCATTTAGAGTGAAAAACATCACAGTTTTTTAGTGGGCTTCAGCAATTGTTTGCGGGTAGGGAAGCCTTGTCCAAGTCATCGAAGTATGGGTGCATAAGTGCAGCTTTTGCCGACAATCGATGAGCAGGATCGTAAACCAGAGTTTTCTAAAAAATAAAAATGTAAATTTGAGGCTAGGTTCCATATAATGCATAATTTAATTAAAGGACCCCATAAATTATTAAGACCAGACTGCTTTCATCATTTAGGGAAAATTTAGTTTTGTGATGATTGTAGTTCAGTTTTAATCCTATGGCTTAAGTGTATTAATAAATGTACCTCCAATAGGTCAAGACCATTGGCATCAAGTTGTTTCACTGCATTAGCTAATGTTGAATTTTTCCAGTTGGGGAATGTTGGCTTGTAATCAGGTAATTCAGTTACACCAGGCCATGTCTCTTCTGTTGGTGTAGACAGCGTTCTGAAAATAAATTAAAAAGTTCCCTATAAATTTGCATTGAGTAAAGATGTCATGGTTTTGAGGTCAATATGCATGAATTAATGCCCGAATTTACCCTGGTCTTTGTACCTGTTAGTTACCTTTCTATATAATAATTGTAATGTGTATGGTTACTATGGTATACTGTACCTACGAATATGTATTTCTCTTTGAACCATGATACTGGGGACCATACATTAAACTGGTCTAGTGCATGTTAAAATAAAAAGCTTAACATTGAAATAAATTACCTTTCTGTATTCACCCACAATAATCCCAGAAACATAAACATACCTAAATATTCTGAAGAGCTGGTCAATTTCAGAATCACCATGGAACAATGGCCGTTTGGTAACCATCTCAGCAAAAATACAGCCAACTGACCAAATGTCCACTGGTGTAGAGTAGCGTGATGCTCCAAGCAAAACTTCAGGTGCTCTATACCATAATGTTACAACCTGAAAAAATTACGATATAAATCTTAAGTCTTGAAATATATCCTTAGTAATAGTTTGGCTCCAGAAGACCAATCAAACCACCAACACCAATTGGGCCTCAAATAGCTAATTTTTGGGGTTTTAGCCAAAGACTTAAGCTATCTGGAAAATTGAGGCTGAAAATTGACAAAGTTATAGGCAAAAGACCGGTCTTATCAACTTTGCAGACCAGTGATTGGGGAAAGTTGGGAACTTCATTATTATAGAACAGAATAGAAACATTTATTTCGGATTAAATTCCATAGAAGACATAAAATATACATATATACATAAAAAGAATATGAAGAATAAACGCCTCAAACAGTTGTATGTACTTCATTTTCCAACGATTATCAGCGCGACAGCCACTAATGTTATATCCAATACACTTTGTATGAAATAGCATTAAATGCTTACTAGCTGGCCCGTCTCCTACGGAGACTAATTTATGTGTCATATTTATTCATTTGAGTGGTAATTTGAGAAATTCATAGCAGAAAATTAACAATAATGCATCCCAACACGAGAATACATTTTATAAATATTTAAAAAAATAAGAACAAAAGTGTACTGTGTTTCCAAATATATATTTTTTTAATAGCAGAAAAAACAGTTTTTAACATGTTGAACAAAATTGCACCTTACCACGACCGTGTTTTGCTTGAGCATGGTAATAGTAGTACAGATTGTAGATGGCAGACTCTAGAAAATAGTTATCTAGCTTTTTCTAATATTAGAAAACTCCAGCAATGATTAACCTTTTGTAAAACAATGTTCATATATTCAATTTCAAATTTACACACTACTAATAATAAATATTATAAACAAAAGACAAACATTAACAAATTACCAAAATGAATTCAATGCACCAAAATTAATTTTTGGCCTGTGGTAGATAGTCTCCATCGGGCCCAAACAGTGCAAAAACATTCCCACAAAAAACAACCGCCAAATTATTTGCAAATACATACATGCAAATAAGCCATTCCAATCTGACGGATACGTTTTAATGCATAGTCCCATGTTTTCACGTCAATCATGTCAACAATTACAGTTACACACGGTCACAGGTTTATCCCAGATCTAGTCCATCAGTCTCAGACTACAGTTATTTGTGAAATTGTGTGTAGACTTCATTTTCGTCAATATTCCCATTCATTAGATCTGGACATGACAACCAAGATGAATTTTTTGAAGCGATTGAAGAATTCGCATATTAGCTATGCGTGTGTGTGTGACTCCAGTTTTTTTTTCACTGGGCATTTGGATAGACAGAAGGAACGTAACGTCGTAATATTAGCTTTTAACAAAGATTTGCCTAACTTTTCAATGAGTCTCTCTGAATAAAGTCCTGTATAGTTCGGATGTTTGATCCTGGGTATGTATCCTTGCTGTTGATCTGTCAATTCCAGTATGTGTGAGTTATATTCCAGAATTTACAGCGGTATGATATTTTGCAGACCATGGTCCATGGAATAGCTTTCTAATCAATGTCACGATCACAAACAGGCTTCTAACTATACGTGCATCGTCCAAACTTTCCTCCTTGCTTCTAAAACTTTTCATGGTCACACCTGCATTTATTTTGCAATGATTTATTCTATTTTATAAGCAGAAAAATCGGAAAATATGCAGCATGTCCATATCCTGTATTTAGAAATTATCCAACATGGAGGGAGACGCTAACCCGTAGTCTCTATCACATTCCTTTACTACGGTGAACTGAGTGAAGTGAACTGAGCCAGCAGGCGGCTGTCGATAGAGACTACGCAAGCAATTACTGCTGAGAGGGGGGTATGATGTATTGTTGATTGCCTAGCATTCAGGATTAGACTTTCAAACTTTTGCATACATTTTTAAAAACATGATTTTTAAATGCACACCAATGCATTTATCTTTATACACCAATAGAAAGAGCATAAAAAGTTAGGAACAAAGGTATATTTAGTTTCCAAATAGAGTTTGGTTAAAAGCAGTTTTTAGCAAACGGCAATAAAAACTTACTTAAAACAGCTTACGGTAGCGGAATTTTGTAGACTTTTTTCGTAGGCTGTTCCATCAATCGCCCTGCTGTTCTAACTACTTTTACCCAAAAAATTCTAAATTTTGAAATCTATCTCCTAAAAAAATCCACTATATACGCACTTGGAAATAGCATAGAATCCTTTCAAAATACCGTAGAAGTTCAAAATAAGCTTTTGGCGGGCCAACAACAGGGGAATCGGCGCCAAGAGGCCGAAAGGCACAGATTTGCCTCAGAATAAAAAAACAACCATGCGCGACACGCCCACTCCTCACTGACTCGATATTAATAATATAGATTGTAAATGGCCTTGTCACACATTACGGAAGTAACCATGAACTTTTGTCTCAAATTCAAATAAAAAAAGACAAGTGCACAGAAATGAAGAATGTAGATGTAGATGTGGCAAAAAAGCATATCATTCATAAAATTTTCATTTTGATATTCAATACCATTTTTTAGTTATGATAGAAAATGTTACTCCATGAACTCGCTGTCAGCACATTAACTCACCTCATGAGTGTATACTCTGACTGGAATCCCAAAAGCTCTAGCTAAACCAAAATCAGCTAGCTTAATGACGCCGTTGTTATCAATAAGAAGATTCTGGGGTTTCAAATCTCTGTGCAGAACTCTTCTTTGATGACAAAACAGTATACCTTGAATAATCTGATATGTATAGCTCTGAAAAATAAAATCAAATTATGGTATTAAATTATGATAACTGCTATAAGTAGTTACCAATTTTTGCCTCCAACTTCATACTCAGTGATACATTTTTCCTAAAAAGCTTACCTTAACTAACATTGCGTCCATAACCTGCCCACTAGGAATGCTATCCATGTACTTCTTGAGATCCATGGATAAAAATTCAAACACCAAATAGAGTTTATTTTCCTGCATCAAAACATCTTCCAGGCTAAAATAGAATAGTAATAAATTATATCATTTGAATATACATGTAAGACATGACACTATTTCATTGTCCGCGCTGCGCCTTAAGCCTTCAGAAGTACAGGACAACCTCTATTTCAATCAATTTTTATTCACATTTACAAGTGCATTTTTTACACTTTTCATGTGCATACATGCCCTAATTGTACCATTCGTAGTAGTGCAGAGAGCAATAAAATGAGATAATATACTGCATTTTTCCACATTAGATTTCAATGTTGAATAAATATGAATTATCATGGAATATGTACATATTTTACCCCCCTGGGTGCTTACAGACAATTGACGTGCAGACCCCTTTCGTTTTCGTGCCAAGACCGGGAAATTATTTCGAGAAAAAAAAAAAAAAAAAAAAAAAAAAAAAAGATGTTTATGGGTTTGACTGTATTTCGTGTTTTATAAGAATTATTGCGGAGTCTAAAATAATAGGAATTTCAACATGCCAATTTGCGTGCGTGCATAAAATCGTATGTAGTTTCACATTTTCACCATTAGATGGTCATTTCACTTGATCTTTATGTTAAAAAAATTAATCTAAACTAACATCGGAAGCAATTGCCGATTCGAATTTGACAGGTCGGCATCAGATTTTAAACTGCGTAGTATCACAACTTGTAACAAAAAAATAAAAATAAAAGCGTACCAGACAATATTAGGATGTTGAAGTTCTTTTAGAAGAGAAATTTCTCTTATGGCAGTAGATGGCACACCTTCTTCTTCACTTTCTAAACGAATTTTCTTTAAAGCAACAGTTCTGTTTGTCCTTTTGTGACGACCTTTATAAACAACTCCATAGGTACCTAAAACAATTAGTGCTTATAAATTGTCATAAGCATATTTAGACCTCAGGATGAGGGGAGGTGGGGGGGGGGGGATACAGTACACATATATGATAAATAGAATATTGCAAATTTGTTAAAATAATTATACAAAGACATACCTTCACCAATCTTTTCAATTTTGATGTAATCTTCCATCATTTTGACAGCGGCACTGAAATTTCACAAAAAAATTTTCATGAAAATTGAAGATTTCATACTGTGCTAATTGAAAATTTATGAGGCATCATGCAACGCAGTAGCAGACGTACGACGTAACGGTTTTGGCGAAGTCTGCCAAGGTGCGAACTTGCAACTTCCGCAATCATGTTTTCAGGTTGTACGCTCTTACCACTGAGGACCACTGATGTATGTTATTGTGACGATGATAATCCATTGGTTTCACAAATATCTCACTCTCAAGCGATTTGAACATGACTGTGATAATTAGCCTTTATCACCCGCCATAATATTTCAACACCGATCATAGCGTGATGCGATCAAGAGTAGTGGCTGTGAACCACATAATAGCAGTTATCAAAGCAGAGAAAGTGCGGGTTATTGTATTTGTACGTTCATCCTCCAAGTAAACTAATGTTTATCGAGTGATACTCTGGGAAAAATACAGTATAATGATGTCCATGGTGCCTTGCTATGGCGTCTTTGCAAACTTAAGTTGGGCGATAATACCCGGAATTAACATGGCACATGGTAACCTACTCTGGCAGTCCGTTGAACAGGGCTGCGCATCAGTAACCTATCACAAACAAGGATTTTTGACGATGCGCCCTTGATCTACTACTCACCAGTCGTGAAAGAGTGCATTATTTATTTTTACCAGTGATTACACATATTGTGAATTCTTTACTATCTGAAGGACTCATCAGGGCTCTACGTTAAGGATTGTCCCGTTGTCCTGGACAACCATCTTTAAGATCAGGACAACCAAATGTTGGAGGGTGGTTGCCCTGTGGGACAACCCAATTTCAAAATGAAAGTAATGCAAGATGTGCATTTCAAAACCCTGTGTCACCGAAATTGAACCGAGAATTTTTTTCATTCCCCAACATATCAAGTAACATTTCCATTTTCATATCTTTCCAAAACTATCTATGTAGTTTCAAAACTTTCAGCACTCGTATAGTATGGTTTTCTATTGACAAAAATTCATTAAAATACTTAAATTTTCATTCCTATAAATATTATAGGGCTTTTGTTTCAAAATTGGAGGAGTTTCTAAAATAAATCAGGGTCAGGATTAGGTGGAAAAGTGCTACTCGTCAGCAGGACGAGTAACCCTCAAATATCTACTCGTCCTGCAAAAATTGTACTTGTCCTATTTGCACAAAGCTCTATATTTGTATACCAAATTGAACAGAATTGCTACTCGTCAAAAGGACGAGTTGCTTAAACTTTGCACTCGTCCTCCACAAGTTTTTACTAGTCAATACGAGCGGACGAGTGGCTAATCCTGACCCTGTAAATTGTGTGAAAATATTCCAACAGATGACGAAATTTTGAACTGGACAATAGACATGAGGATAAAATTAGACTTGGATATTTAGAATGAATGCGATACAATTTTTAAATTTTTGTATAAAATTTGTTCACAAGAAGATTCATATATGTGTACATATAATTTTTTTTCTTAACATTATGATTGATATAATAATAAAATAAGCTATATAATCTAAGACGCTATAACGGTATATACCATGAACAGAGCGTAAGAATAAGGACAACCTCATGGCAAGTTAGGACAACCAAAAATTGGATGCTGGTTGTCCCATGGGCAACATCTCGCCAGGGTTAACGTAGAGCCCTGCTCATGCCAGCATCATTCAAGAAGACTTCTGTAAAATGTCTCCAATATTGAAATCTCCACTTAAGTTAGCGTGAATTATAGATACTCATGTTGACGAGCAAATATATGTATTAAAAACTAATGTTGATGAGCAAATATGTATATCAAAACTTATTTTTTTCATTAAGTAAACATATAGGCAATTAATCCCTAGCTCGTTATCTCTGACTCGGACAAATAGACTCCTCCTTATTTGTACGTCGTGGTCGCCGGACAAATAGCCACTGCCTAAAAGAAAGGTATAGTATATATATTTACTGCTTATGTCTTAATTGATACATCTGGTAGACTCTTGTCTTGGCCGGTTGTTATGAATATATTTGATGAAACTGTCTGCGTTACTCTAACCTTATGCGTGCTGTCATTATTTTCAGTCTGTGTACATGCCGCCCCCCCCCCACCCCCACCCGTAAATGCAATCATTGTCAGTTAACTCAAATCCTATTTGATGGATATCCATAATAAAAAAACAGTGAATTTTAGTACAGAATCTATCAAAAAATGGGGTAATTTTTCTGTGAAAAAATTGATAGCCCCGTCTCCAGGCCCTCCAAACATTGACAAAAGTTCATGGACCGCCCTAAAATCCTCCTACCCCACCCTGTCATAAATACTTAATTATAATAGTCCCTAAGAACCCATGCGATCCGGGTTTTAAAACACAAACACAAAAACCCAGGGCGAACTCATTTTAATGCGAGTTATTGAATTATTTTGACCACATATTAACATTACAGAAAAAATGGACGTCTGCCACAAGTTTCCACATGCTCCGTCATTTGAAAATGTCTTTACAACTTAACTAGATTTCCTCCAATTTCATATATTTATCAGATTAACTTACGAAACTCTCAATTACAAACGTATAAGTGTCTTAAGTAAAAATATTAAGTACATACCTTATTCAATAATAAAATAAAATAACAAAAACACTTTATCCCTTCAGATTGCCGCTTATTTCAAAACTACCAATGACATATCTAGATACAAAATAGATTTCAACTTTTTCAACCAATCACATTGGTGTTTTCAAAACCCAAAGATTAGAGTTATAAAAGTGGGAAGAGTTAGTAAAGCGAGTACAAAATCATGTGACTAATTACACTGTCATGTGTAATTGCATGTTTAAAAAAGAGATAAAAGAGATAAATGTACAATCAAATCATGTTTGTGTACTAAATCTACTCGTGATATCACGTATACATAATCTTTAGTTTGTCACGGAAGTAGAATCTTTTATATAACTCGAATATATATATAATGTAGTCTCAAAAACAATTTCAGTTTCTCTTACATTTATGATTAGATTGTTAAAGATTCTTCCTCAAATATATGTGGAAAGCAATTTTATATTCTATAATTTAGTTTACAATTTTCTGCTTATGTTTGAACAACAGCTAGAACAAAATATTGGTTACAAGATTAATATGTAGATCCAAAATGGTCGCTTTCAGGGAAATGTGATGCCCACGTGAACTTGTTCTAGTAATTTATCCTTCTTGATTCATTATGTGATTTTCAAAATGACAAAGCAAATGGAAGCAAATAATGTGGACAACTTTTTGTCCTTCGACAAGCAAATTGTAGCTATGGGCGAAGAAGCTGCGGGAGAAGACTCCGAAGATTCTAAAACAAATGGAGAACTTGCTTTCATTTGTAAACGACATTTAGAAAGAATTGAGGCTTCACAAAGCATTACACAAACATGGAGAATGAAAGAAAGGGTGTGTTGATCCTGGCCTTTATTTTATGAACTAATATGTATAGATAAGCACTTGTTTAAGACCTGAACTCTCATTAAGTTATGTCCATTTACTGGCAAATACCTTCTCTAGGTCCTATCTGACTTGCAGTTCACATTATTCCATTTTTATAAGACCATAAACGTAAGTCATACACACTTGGGTTGAGTAGACCAATAATAGTGTGATTACTAAAGCAAAAAAACGAGATGGATGAAAGCTTTTAAGTTTATGCAGTATTTTTATTCCATTACTTGATGCGCTCTTGCAGAGGTATGAATTATAGATTAAAAAATACTAATGAGATACAGAGGCAAAGACAATGCGGGAAATGTTTCACCTTCACAAACACAAATTGAAATAACAGAAAAAGGAAAAAAAAATCACGGTAAATAATAAGGAAAAAAACATACAATGTATTAAAAATAGTAATACCAAACAAATGATTTAATTATACACAGCAAATATGCAGCCATATGGCGCTAACATTCCTGGCCATTGAATCAATAATTCAATAACATGTCTCTATGATACCTATCACATAGTACATGTATACACAAAATACTCCACCATAACCATACGTACAAAAACAAGGCACAAGAACGAAAAACAAATTTACCTAGCAGCAGCAAGTGATCAGGAGTCCTGTGCCGAAATATCATTTGGATCATCACTAACCATCAGCTTCACAGAACAAAGTAGAAAGTACATGAGAAAATAATCTATTATACGTATAATAAATCGATCCAACTACAAATTCATTGAAAGAAATTCAATTTTACACAATCTATTATTGCGGTAAACAAAACAAATAAATATGAAAATTATATACCAAACTAAAGACAATAGGCTCAATATTTGTTGAGATATAATATATTCACAGACTATTACACAATCACCTACACGTACATCATTCTTAGTGCAATTGTCTAACTCTTCCTTTTTCTCCATTCTTTCATCTTCAGAACAGCATACGTCATCACATATTACTTCTTTATCATTGAAAATGAGTTTGTAACAGTAAATTAGTTCATAACTTCATTAACTTGATTCATTGAAACAGAACCATTCACAGCCTAGCCAAACAATGTTTTTACTCCATACTTTGTTATCTCTTCATACCTCCATTGGCACAAGGGCTATAGAATGATCTTAACCGATCAGAATAACTACCTCACAGTCATTTTCTGCATTCATTATGGGTAAAACTTTGAGATGAGAATAGGATGACATATTCATATATCTATATCAGGTTATATTATTGTGTATGATCAACAACTAGAACATAGGTCAAAGCAAGATACTTTCTTCCGTCAACAGATTTTAAATTCAGTGTAGCCACTTCAGTTTTCCTTGGAACATTCTGTTGGTCAAGTGTATTTAGAGTGTACTTTATTTTAGAGGAAGGAACTTTCAATTCACATACCAATTTCATTGTGCTAAAGGTACTATTAGAGGCAGTCTTGAAGTACCATGACATTGTTAATGCTGTGATTGACTCTTACCGGAACTATTGGCTGCCTGATACAGTTATTTTCAGTAAAATCATTAGACCAAATACTTGCCCCACTCCTCATTGCTGTGTGCTCATTTATGTTTTCACTAGGTTATTTGAACTCTGTCTTCATGATCAACATGCAATAGTTTAAAAACTAGTTATAGTAATTTGCACTTTTGAAACAAAGTGTCTAACTGTTAAAAGATCTTTGAATATGTTATGACCATATACTAGATCAAGTGCTTCCATAACCTCTATTTCATGAAGTTAACCAATTCAATGAAAGTAAGATATTTGCCTACCTTATCTTTGGTCTCCAGTGCAAATTTTCTTCACTTCTTTATTGCATAAGGAGGAAGATGCCTATGCCAATGATAAATGGTTGTGATTTTCTACTTCAGATAGTTTTCCTAGTCGTAACAGAATTCTAAATCATCAGCAATTTTTCTTATATTATCAAGAGTTTTTATTGTTGTTTTTTTTTGCTTATAGATGTGATTACCTTTTCAGCTATAAGGTCGCCATTCCCGAAACGTGATTCAAGGATCTTCCTCGCTTGTATATACCCTTCTTTACCTCCTAACAAGACCTGATAGCATCCTTGGCATAACCTGTGGTGTACTGCAACAATCTAGTCAGGATAACTTGGTGATTTCACGTATTCTTTGCTACTCTCTCATCAAAGAGAAGAAAAATTCCATGTACTCTATGGGATTTCCACCGTAGGCTTCCAGCTCTATTTTTAGAAGTTTAAAGAGACTTGCCAGTTCACTGGAGAGCACAGGTTGTAGTTTGGGGTTTTCTTCAACCTTTTCAAAATCTTTTAGCCACACTTGGACCTTGTTTATATTTGAACATAATTATCTTCTACTTCACAGAAGTAAACTTCACTTGCTTTGATCTGTCTCTTTAGTTAGTTCGATATGAATGGCATTGAGGCATTCTTCAATGACTGCAAAGCTTTTCAATAGTTGAATTTTCGTGTCCTGAACATCTGTCACTTTTCCCTAAGCCATTAGGTGTGTAATCAATTTGGCACCTTTTTTTCAGTTTTGTTTTTGAGTTTGTGCCGTGATCCAATTTTTAAAAGTAATATATAAAAGTGAATATACCGTTCTCATTTTTGTCACAGTAGGTAATAGATGTACTAGACTAAACTAATATGTAAAGATAAGCACCTGCTTAAGACCCAACCCCTCATATTATGCCTGGTTCAAGTGCACAGATTAATCCCGCCAGACGTCGCCACTTGAAGTCCGGTGGTCTATCTGAGACATGTACGTTAATCAACACGGGATTATATTCAATTTTGCAAGATTACAGGGCTGTAAAAAGTATGTTTTTTGTATAGAAATTCACATACCTATCGTAAAATTGACTGCTGAATGGGATTTTATATATAATAGATGTTTACTTAAAACATTTTTACGTGAATACTTTTTTAAACAAGAGCCATTTTTTCCCGGCACCTGCAAAAAATCTGCGTAGTTGACACCATAATCTTATTCGTTTTGAAAGAAATACACGATATGCTAAAATCTCCTTTCATGTGACTGTTGTCACAGACCTTATCTGTGATCCGACATTTGAATTACCATCTGATTGCCGTGAGATCAGCAGTTGTACTATACAAGTTAATAGCTGAATGTGAATGTACAAAGCTCGATTTTGCAACATTTTCATCCGAGTGAGGCCCAAATGATAGACTTTTGTCTGCAATATTTCTATTTTGTTATATTTAGATAACTTTCATTTGCTAGATTGAAATAGCCATGTGTACATATGATTGAGGGATTGTGATATGGAGGGATTGTTTTATAAGTTATCCATGATTGGGTTTTGCAGGTGCAGCGACCACGTTCATAGCCTACAGACCAATCGTGTGTATAGTGTTAACCAACCCAATCAGGGCTTGGGTATTATTCTGTGTTAACTACTCATAAAATAATCATATATATTGCTTATTATAAGAAAAAATCCACATGGTTTTAAGAAGTAAATTTTGATTTTAGATGAAAACTGTCAGCGTTGCACTTGTGCTCTGTCTAAATGTCGGTGTAGATCCTCCTGATGTTGTGAAAACACAGCCTTGTGCTCGTTTGGAGTGTTGGCTAGGTATGTCTTCTTTTTTTTAATATGTATATTTATATGTGTGTGTGTGTTGAAACGTTCCATTTAATTTGGGATTTTTACTTCAAAATGTCAAGTAAGAAATAAAATACATTGAACCTATGACTAATCCAGTCTGACGCACAATGGAAATTTGGCGCCCACCCTAGAACTCTGAATTCGTACATACAGTAATCAAACCCCACTGTGTCCAACTGTTTAACTCAACTCTGAGGTGACCGCAATCATTGGCAATTGGCAATCTCTGGATCTCACCTCCATCTTTAACCAAGCCTGATCAGTTGAGGTCTAAGCAGAGCATTTATCTTGAATTTACGATATAAAACTAGTTCAGATTGGTCATGATCTAGACAATATGTTTATATATTGTGGTGTTATAAAATGTAATGCATATGGGTTTAAGTATATAAACAGATTTTTTTATAATATGAAATGCGTTTGTATATCTAAATTCAGTAATGTATGTAAAAGGCAGAGCCCTGCGCGGAGCGCATGTCTGCACCCACAAATTTGCAGGCTGCCGGCTGAATGGTCACTTCTACTGTGGCTTTTTTTATTTTTTTAAGTCGCCAGTCGGCGGAACCTAGCATGGCTCCTCCACACATTGTCCTCCATCAGGGTAGCTAGCTTGTTTGTGTTGGTGGCTCCAGTGTCTCACTTTAGCACCTCTATGAAGTCTGAGCGGGGTCTCCCCCGTCTTCTCTGGCCGTGCGTTGGCTCCCACAGGATCAACTTCTGTGCAGGGAGCTCGGGGTGGCGGTGGCAGTGGCCGGCGAGCTGTAGCCTCCTCGCAGCAATCTTGTCTGAGAGCTTAGGCAGGTCGCCATACAGCTGCTCGTTAGGAGTGTGAGAGCTCCAGGAGACGTTCAGGGCCTTCCTCAGCATGCGAGTATAGGTTCCATCCAGGGATTTCTCCATCGCCTTGCTGAGGGCCCAGGCCTCACACCCATAGAGGAGGATGGACTCCACTGTTGCAACAAAGAAGCGCTTTTTTACACCAGGGCTTAGTTTGGACCTCCACGTCCTGTCCATGTCGTTGAGTGCTCTCCAGGCAAGGGCCTTCCTGACATTGATGTCCTTGAGTGTCTCATCGACCCAGGAACCGAGATACTTAAAGTCTTTTTTCTCTTCTAAGATGGTTCCGTCGCGGGTGTGGAGTGTAGCGTGGTCTTCCTCTATATTGTACGTGAGGTACTTGGTTTTGGGGCCGTTGAGTCCAAGACCAACCTCGTTGCATTCATGCTCGACTCTGAGTAGGAGCTCCTGGGCTTGTACTATTGCATCAGAAAGCAGGGAAATGTCATCGGCGAAGTCGAGGTCCGCCAGCACTTCCTTCTTGTGCCTCCTAGTTTTGCGAGGGGTTATAGTGAACCCAAGTTCCTCCTCTTTACCATCAGCCATCGCCTTCCTCATAGCGTAATCTTTGAAGATCTAGACATCAACGATGAGCCCTTCAATCTCGACGAGTTCAGAAAAGTCAAGGCCTCCCTCAAAATAGGAAAGGCAGCTGGTCCTGATGGCATTCCCCCAGAAGTCTTCAAATCCTGCGATTTCGACGACATCTGTCTTGATTTCTGCAACAAAACTCTCATAGAAAACGACAAGCCTGACCTCTGGTCATTTATGAACTTAATCCCTGTGCCAAAGTCTGGTGACCTGTCCAACACTAACAATTACCGAGGCATCAGTCTGATATGCATCATCGCAAAGATCTACAACAGAATGATCCTGAATCGTATACGCAGTGTCCTTGACGTAAAGCTCAGATACAACCAGAACGGCTTCCGCCCAAAGAGAACCACGGTGGCCCAGATTCTCGCACTAAGAAGAATCATTGAAGGTGTAAAAGCGAACCACTTGCCTGCTATCATCACCTTCATTGACTTCAGAAAGGCCTTTGACTCGATACATAGAGCGAAGATGATGAGAATTCTGAAAGCGTATGGCATTCCACCAAATCTCCTGCAGGCTATCGAGCGCATGTATACGAACACTATGGCCAGAGTCATTACCCCAGATGGAGAGATGGAGCAGTTCAACATAACTGCTGGAGTCCTGCAGGGCGATACCCTGGCCCCGTTTCTCTTCATCATTGTACTCTACTGTGGGTGCGGGGTTTAATCCCTCCAAATTTTGCTTTTTGGGCTTAAAATCATGAAGAGAACCTGAAAAGAAATCCACGTTCTACTTGTCACAATTTTCTAGCATCTTTTCCAGCTTTACAGATTGTAATTGACTACATGTATCTCTTCTGTTAAAAAGTGCATTAGATGTATTTCATGACCCTGCAACAGCTTAAATATTAAAGTGAGCCAGGCATTCCTTTTTCTCTTCTCAAGGAGATTAAGTTAAAGGACATGTAGCATGTTAGTGATGCTAGCACGAGGGTCATAATTGGCTGTCATACATCTGCCAGTCCTTTGAATTGGCTCCAACATAGTCTTGTCCTTTTACAGATACGGATCCCAAATCGAGGCACAATACTCCAAGCCAGATCGTATTAGGGATATATAAGCTGTCTTTTTCAGTCTTCAGGGGCAACCTCGCAGGTTCCGCCTAAAGAAACCAAGATGACTGTTAGCCTTCTTGGTTATGGTATTGACATGATCACCCCAGTTCAATGTCGCTGAAATCTTTACTCCCAAGTATGTGCAGGAGTCCACGTTCTCCAATATTGTTCTGTCTAGGTAGTAAAAATGGACTAAAGGAGTAGATCGAGCAATGGTAATTATATTGTATTTTTTGGCATTAAATTGCATACTCCATTCTCTCCAATTCTCAATCTCCAATCTCTATAGCATCAACATTTTGAAAGAAATGTGAAAATGAAAGCACTATAGGCCTAAAGTTAGCTCTAACTTTGACATGACAGAACATGATACTTACAGAAATAAGCGTGGCTCTAAATGAGAATTGTTTTAATGGTTTATTGCAGGGTGATAACGATAACGATGCATTTATTTCAGATATGTAAAAGTTACAATCCATATAAATAAAATTATATATACAGTATATACATAATATCTAACAGTATTCAAAAGTCTAAAAATACACATTACAGTTAAATAATTTTTAGGCATTAGAATCATACAGTGTTCTATTCCACCATTAGTGCTCCCCATGGGTGGAGTTCACTCTTGATATATGGTCAAATCTGTGGTGGAGGTTGTGCGCCAGACTGAATCGCTAGCTCATCTCTGGATACCTATCTTACATAAACAGTGTTTTTTCTGTCCTTTATTTTATAAGTTGATTTAGACTAAGGGCCACCATAACCCCCACTTCATCCCTAAGGGGGATTTTTGAAGACCACTATTTTTGTAATCCCTACATACAATGGCTACTGTTATATGGTTGTTTGCAAGTGATTTGGGGGTCTACTATAGCTGTAGGAGCACTTTTTAATATGTTGATTTATTGCGAATTAGCCTCTATGTGAAAAATACACCCAAAATCCTTTCCAGATCCTTTGGCCATACCTCCACAAAAATCATTGGAAAACATTGGTTCTGCGTTGCAAAGACAGTATGAGAGGTGGCAGCCTCGAGCTCGTTACAAGCAAAGCCTCGACCCTACTGTGGATGATGTGAAAAAGCTATGTACCTCATTAAGAAGAAATGCAAAAGTAAGAACACATTTAGATGTGAAATGATTTATGATTTAATGGACTTGGGTATATATTATTATATGTGTTTTGTACTTACATAAATAATGTTACGATAAAAGATGATTCATGTTTTTTTTACCTGTCATCATGATTTTTTATATATGAAATGACAAGTTTTCCTCTCTATTTTTAAAGGAGGAAAGAGTGCTTTTCCATTACAATGGACATGGTGTACCAAAGCCAACTGTTAATGGTGAAATATGGGTGTTTAATAAGGTAATTGTATTTTCTTTTGGTAATACGTGACTTTTAGTGCATTAATGTAATAGACAAGTACATATGTATATATTACATTTTTAAACAGAATAATTGATTTCAAAATCATTATTTTTTATTACGTTGAGCTTCCGATAGTGTACTATCTTGATCACACTGATGACGTCATGGTTGTCACTGTGCACGCAGGAAAGTTCTCAGTCCCAGCTGCGAGTCGCCCCTCCTCCCTACCCTCTTTTCCCCTCTCCCCAATGTGGGGTGAACACGTTCCATATGGTTGGGAGGTTGTATGGAAGACGGTCTGCCTCCATCCCAGGCAGCACAGTAATTGGTCGGCAGAGACGACCTACGTTTTGTAGGGGTAATTTCATGTTTTTGCTAGGTCAGAATCTAGTGACAAGCAATTTTTTGCCAGCCAGTAATTTTTTCTTATTAGCATACATTTTGCTCATAAATATGGATTCTTTAAACATCAATAACTCATGAAAATTAAACTTTATAAACACAAGATGATTTAAGCATTTTTGGGATGACCCTGAATATCACCCAGCCGATGTAAGTTTTGCGGTTGGTCATCCGCTTGGTCAACCTAGGTTTTAGAATTACTGTGCTGTCTGCATCCCTGTTCAGAGATGGATTCAGTTTCCTAAATCTGGATCGCTTTCCTTTCGCGCACTGACAGCTCAGTGAAAGTAATTATTTGAACTAATTATCCTGTCTTTATCTATTTGTTTTTTATTTATCAATTATTTGTCTACGTGATACAGGATAACAGAACTTCCATCTTACTATTGAATAATACTTACGTTAATTTCATGATTTTCTCACTTCAATTTTTCCAGACATACACTCAGTATATTCCTCTATCAATCTACGATCTGCAAACTTGGATGGGCAGTCCTTCAATATATGTCTACGACTGTTCTAATGCTGGTATTATTGTGGAGACATTTAGAACGTTTTGCACACAAAGAGAACAAGAACTGGAGGTAAAGTAATTTAATAACATCAATCTATTTATTCTTATGTCACATAATGTGGTATAGAGAACAGAGAGAATTGAAGAATCTGTATGTAGTACTCATTACATGTATTTACAAAGCAATTGCAGTTGCCAATGAAATGTGAAAATTTGAAGGAGTTTATTGTATCAATTATGACGGTTTTATTGATACAAAAAGTATTTTATGATTTTTCACAAATTAACCCACTCAATTCTTCTTTTATCTGCAAACAGAGTGCATCAAACCCATCTACTCCATCCATGAAAAACTGTATCCAGTTAGCATCATGTGGACCCAATGAGTTGCTGCCTATGAATCCCGAACTTCCTGCAGATTTATTTACAGTCTGCCTTACAACGCCTATCAAGATAGCACTTAGATGGTAATTGATTAGAAATAGAATAACAGGGTTCGAAATTAGCGGTGGCAATGGTAGCAAATGCTACCATAAAATGTCTGATTGCTACTAAGATAAGGGGTCCGGTAGCAGATATTTGCTACCATGAAATTAAGCAGCCATATATTCTCAGTGGGACGCAAACATTTGCATCCTAGGCAAGGTGTCCTCAGGGGACACAGTGAAATCAGACCAATGTTTATGTCAGAGCAAACAACCATCTGACTACAGCTCACAGCCAGCACATGTAAATAAACAGCATGCACTACTGATTTATCCAGTTGTGAGTCTTTGTACTATAGGTCATATCAGGAATAAATGGTCATATTTATCTATTTACACCAAAAGTAGGGAGAAGGGCATTTATGTCCATGTAATGAATGGACTTGTGTCAATCCCCTAATGTTATGAAAATAGTTAGGTCTCATATAGTATACATCATTGCACATTGTCACATACAAATTACAAGTGAGTATAAATCAGTTTCTAATCATTCATCTATTATGATTAGCATTTGGTGGATTAAGTTGTACACTTAATATTATAGTTGACACCTAGTGTACAAAATATAATTCTGCATTTTTCAAACATAATATCATGTTATGGATATGTGCATTGCAGCAAGAGATAATACAATAAAAACCATGTCTTTATCTAATTTGATCATTATTTGCTTATATATTGAACTGACTTATAGTCATTTTACCTCTTGATGAAATGATGTTAAAGACTGATTAGTGTTCGATAATATTAACATATGTAACCAGTGTTTGAAGCAATTTTCTCTGTATTTTACAGTTTGCTTCCAAGTCTGACTGTTTTGCTACCAATTTCAAAACCCGGTAGCTACCTTCTAAAAAAGTTAATTTCGAACCCTGGAATACCGTATTCATTCTAATAAGCGCACAGTGCGCTTACATAAACAAATTTCAGCAAAAAAAATAATAAGCGCATCCTAACAATTTTTCGCGGTGATGCATTTCTTTCACTTTGACCCAACAGAACATGATAACACAATGCGCCCACATAGTTATGTGGTAATCCGAATACGGAATAATACCGGCGTGTTATAGCCAAAAAAAGAGCAAGATTTGTATAATATTTAATCTGCATAAAAAGGGGGATTGCGCTTAATGGGACAGGTGCGCTTATAAGAATGAATACAGAACCTATATTCAATAGTATATTGCTATGAAACTTAAGATCAGATTATGTGGACAAAATGGGACATATATTCCAATGATCAATTAATTACATAGTGAGCCCCATGTCCATTCATGGAATTTATTGAATTGTGTAAGATGGCATGAAATTCAATTTACGTAAAATTTTCAAAGCATTTCATAATAGTACTTTGTTTATACTGTGACCTTGTGTAGTCATAATCTAATATTTGTATTTATTTGTTCAGGTTTGTTCTTCAAAAGACACACAAATTAGTACCAAACATCACTCTTGAACTCATAGATAAGTAAGTGGCCAATTTTTTTATTGTTCACTCAACTTCATTTCCTAAATATAAAAAAATGTTTGTATGTATATTTATTCTTGCACTATGTAAAGGTATTGACATACATAAGACTTTAATTTTTTGTGCTTTGATTTATTATATAGAAAATGCTAATTACAATGTATAATGAATTTACAATGTTTTTTTTTTTAATATTTTTTTTTAAAGAATTCCTGGTCAACTTAATGATAGACGAACCATGCTGGGCGAACTTAATTGGATCTTTACAGCTATTACTGATACTATAGCGTGGAATACACTTCCTCGAGGTAATCAAATTTTGCTTAAGTATATTTCAAAATAAATATAATTTGACAATATTGATCTAATTACAAATTCTGTATTGGTTTCAGATTTATTCCAAAAGTTGTTTCGTCAGGATTTGCTTGTTGCTAGTCTGTTCAGAAATTTCCTACTGGCTGAGCGGATTTTGAGATCATACAACTGTACTCCAATTTCTAGTCCTAAATTACCCACCACTTTTCAACATCCTATGTGGTATGTATGATTTTTATATTTTTATAGATTATAGATAAGGGGATCTCGCCTGATCTTACTCGTATTTATTCTACTTCCAGGCAAGCATGGGATCTTGCTCTGGATATCAGTTTGTCTCAGTTACCAAAAATATTAGATGAGAAAGCAAGTTTTCAACACAGTACATTCTTTGCTGAGCAGCTTACCGCATTCCAAGTTTGGCTTGCCTATGGCTCAGATAAGAGAAACCCTCCTGAGCAGTTACCAATTGTGCTACAAGTAATTTCAAAATATGATATTAGTATCTTCTTCTTTTTATATTTTCAAGAATATCTGTATGAAAAAGTAATCATCTTCTCATGAAGTGACTTTTTTATTGTTCATCAGCAAACGTTAATGCACTATTATGTTTTCTTTAGGTCCTCCTTTCCCAGGTCCACAGACTACGAGCTTTGGATCTTTTAGGCCGTTTCTTGGACCTAGGTCCTTGGGCGGTCAGTTTAGCATTATCTGTTGGAATCTTCCCTTATGTTTTGAAGCTACTTCAAGCATCTGCTAGAGAACTAAGACCACTTCTGGTGTTCATTTGGGCAAAGATACTTGCAGTTGATCGGGTAAGCTTATCATTGTAATGATTTCCAATCCAATAATATTTTTAGAAATTATTGATTCTGCTTCAGCAGTCAGTCCAAGTAAATTAGAAAATAATCTGCGCAGGCTTGAAGGTTTAATTTGAATAAATATTCTGTTATCTTTTTTCAGAGTTGTCAAGCTGATTTGGTGAAGGACAATGGGCATAAATATTTCATAACGGTGCTATCTGATAACAGCATGCCAGTAAGTTGTTATAAAAATATCTGTATTTTATTATACAAAACAATACATGTAGTTATCTAATGCCTGCCTATCTGCCGACTACCATAACATATTTTTTCAGTTATAATATGATAGATAAATGATTGTTGAGTAGCTTATTATTATTTACTGTTATAAATTTTTGTGTGATTTTAGGCTGAACACCGGACACTGGCAGCTTTTGTTTTGGCCATGATTGTGAATGATTTCCAGCATGGGCAAGAAGCTGCACTTCAGAGTAACCTCATTGCTAATTGCTTGGAACAGTTGGGCGAGACTAATGCCAAACTACGCCAATGGCTGGCTTTATGTCTGGGCAAGGTTGTAAATTTAGTATTTTATTCAATTTAATTAAATCTCCCCGGACGAAGTCCGAAGGGGGATTTCTTGCTTTGCTTCTGTCCGTGCGTGCGTGCGTCTGTCCGTCCGAAATAAACAGGCTGATAACTCGAAGACTACTTGAGCTATTGATTTGCAAATTGAATATGTCTTGTTTGAGGAAAAAAGTACCTCTCAAAAATTTTTGTTTGTACTTTGGCCTACTTTTGACGAACTTACGAGCGTTACGTAATAAACCTTGTTTGATAAGAAGTGTAATTATAAAATATAGCTTGCAAAGTTAAACACCTTACAATTGGTGGCGATTAGATAGTATCTGAGGATTACTAGTTTGAAATTTAAGATGTTTTTTGTTTTGTTTTGTTTTTCAGTCATGGGAAAAGTATGATCCAGCACGATGGTGTGGAGTAAGAGATAGTGCACATGAAAAACTTGACAACCTCTTAGCAGATCCAATACCAGAGGTCATTCAAAAGCATAGTTTTCATTAGATTTTCTTTGTAATAGTTCAAAAGCTATCAATTATGATAACGTACGGAACAATTATAGAATTGACTACCAAATATATTCATAAATTTTAAGTGATGAGACTTAAATTAGGCAAAGTAAGATGGACATGTCAATAGCTTCTGTCTGGGAATAAGGACTGTGTTTACAAATCCTTTGGTTATATATGTAAGTTATAGGTTGACACGTCAACAGGTTGCAGGGAAATACCCAAAGCAAATGAGACCTACAAACATATAGATCTGGATGATTTAGGTACCAAATTTGCAACCACGAAGAGAAAGCTTTTAGTACAAGGTGATAGTTCCCAACTAACTGGGCTTCGTACCGGTATTAACTTCAGATCTGCTGCTGAATCAGTGTGTTACCGCTATGGCAAGTTACAGCAACTTGTGTCACAGATTTTAAGAGATTAATAATCTGCTGTTTAAAAGGTCAAATTAATGATAACAACACTTTATTATACAGAGATTTGAGAATAGACAGCATCTTCAACATAAAACACTAAATTATTCTAACATTAGACACTAAGAAATTTACACAGAGTTTGTTTTTGTTGGGACCGTGTCTACAACACGTTTGCTTTGGAACCATCACCAGTCTTTTTTCCATCAAGTACCCTCCATCTTTTAGTGGGTTTTCTCTAAATGTTCTATTATAAATATGATGAATGATACGCTAGTTTCACTTAAGAATTTTTTCCAACAATAAACTTCATTATAAGCATTTCTCTGTGTGCAGATGTAGAGTATGTTTTCATTATTGCAACGTTAGACACAGCATTATGCAAAATAAGTCCAAGAATGTGACGTAATTCTCATTCAAAGCTACATCTCTGGGGAGGAAAGTGTCGACCTGTTGACCTTGTCACAAAATATTGCCAGACCCATAATTTATCACAAAGTACTTACAAAAGTTACATTTTTAAACTGAGAAAACAGTTAGATATAAAACAATCAATTATAAATGCGATGTCCGAGTATTTTGTCCCATCTTATTTTTATTTGGAGAGATGTATTGTATAATACAATTCCATTTAAAGTGATTTTAGGTCAGCATTTTATCATTCCCCAACTGTGTGTAAATTTTACGAAATATTAGCACATTTGTAATAGCTCATAAATATTTAAAAGTGATTATATTATTTATTTACCAAGACTGAATGATTAAAAATATTTTGGCATCAGGTGCGAGCAGCTGGAGTTTTCGCATTAGGGACATACATCAACAGCAATACAGCCGAAAGAACTGATCACTCCAACAATATTGATCACAGCGTTGCCAGAATGCTCATGAAAATCGTCAATGATGGCAGTCCCCTCGTCAGAAAGGTTAGCATTATTTATTTGTAACTTTATATGAAATCTAAACATTGATTACATATGATACCACAATTCATGGTTGAAAGAAACATTTTCCTTTTTAAATCATTCGGACATGAATTTCAACAAGCTCATTGATTCCTACTGGTTTTATTCTAGGAACTGGTTGTAGCAATGAGCAACTTTGTCATGCAGTTTGAGAACCAGTTTGCTGCTGTCGTGATTCAAATGATGGAAGAAGACCGGGTTAGCTCTACACCATCGCAGTGGTCTCAGTGGTCTCAATCCTCTGCTGCCACTGGTGAGTCTATGTCTTTATAAGAGCCTTGTGAGAAAACTGAAAAACTGTAATTTTGGAATTTATTTATATTCTAATTTTCTCTGTACAACCATGAAATATTTTGTTTTTCAATAATATGTGAAATTTCCTTTTATCAGAATAGCAAATTCAAAGTTTTCTCAGAAATTTTTCACTATTCTCCATAATGTTGCTTCATCAACGCGCATTATGGAATTTTTTTTTTATCATTGAAAATTGGTTATCACATACAGGTATGTGTTTAGTAAATAAAATACTACATGTAGCACCCAACTCAGTTACTGGTCCAATTATGACCAAGCTACATTTTTAAACGTAGATATGTAGATTCATTTCTACAAATAAGTCTAAAAATCCATGATTATTTTGGGCCTAACAGGACATTATAATCCGGAATGATGATACAACTATGCTTTCACAATTCATTCATGCATTGACATTTTTTTCTTTTGAATGCCCTGTAATTGCTCATGGACTAGTTATTCTTGTCAGAGTATAGTGAAGCAATGAAAAAGTTTTTTTCATTTTTTTATTTCATTACGTCTGGTCTGTTTTCAAAATTTTATTTTATATACAGCATGCACATATCTTCACTACAACAAATATGAATTTGTTCTATTCCCTCTTCTTTTTTTTAATAATTCCTCAAGTTACCAAACATGTGTTTCTTCACTACTTCACTATTGCTATTTCTCTTCGTTTCTTTTGTTTCTCTCTAATGTCTGAATTTTTAGGTGGACTAGGACCTTTACCAGAAACCCAAATTGTGGGCTCCCCCAATTCTAGACTCAATAACAGAAGAATGAGCGGTAATGTGTAGTTGACAACATTGCATGGTTATTCTGGCCTTTTAACACCATTTGAATTTTATGTATCCCTTGAATATGCTGCATCACCTTTTAATGAAAGGTGATCGTAGTTCTAATAATTGTAACTAAGTCTTCTTTTTTGAAGTTGGAAATTCCATCACCTTTACAACGCATGTATTATATATGTTTAGTAGACAGCTTTACAAATCTTGATTCATCTTAACATGCTTAGAAATGATTGATAATGGTCAGTAATTTACCCTGATAATGTTTAGCTTGTGTCTATAATATTTACAGCATACTGGCGTTTGGTTACCAATCCTGAATATAGTTGCCCTAATACCATAATTGTTGTAATATGAAATAGTTTGATATTGCTTCTGAATAATAGAATTTCTTTCCTTTTTATTGTGTTTTCAATGTACTAGGGATAACAATCACTATAGGTAATTATGATTTTTCCCACAAATATAGCTTAATCTTGGGAAAATGTTGAACATAATTATTCTTTTATAGCAAAAGGGAAAATTTTCCTTTGGCTAGATAAAGTTTATTTGGTAATGGTAATTTTGTTTCAGATTTATCAAAATCAAGCGACTTCCATTTATGCATCATAAAAATATTTTCAACACATTTTGTGGCATTATATTTTGGCTTTTATTGAAATTTTAGTTTCATGATCCCCATTTAATGCTCAGCAATGCACTATCATTTCTCCCCCAAATGTTAACTGATACAATGTATATCACATGATTGATTTGAAAGTCTACTTATATCTTGGTTGTCATTTTGGTTACAAATATTTCAAAGCTTAATTGGTAAATGTTGTTTAAGTCTCTCATAAACTATAACAAGCAGAAATTAAGAAATAATTGGGAGGTAAAAAACATGCAAACAATTGTCCTACTTTAACAACTACGGTATGAAAGTGGCATGTATGCTGGATGGGTTAAATCTTCTAAGTTAGGTATGATTATTTTCAAGGGCTCTATGTTAAGGGTGGCCTTGAGCAACTGTTTTTAAATGTTTTCTCAAAGTATAAGACATAATTTGTTACTACCGGTATGCAACAAAAGAGTCCTCATATGCCAAATCTTTAACATAGACCCCTCTTTTACTTTAGCTTGCTTAAGCCGAGTCCCCAAGCTTGTATATTAGCTTGTAGGTGATTAATTTCAGACACAAGTGGTTTCTCTACTGGTGGTGTAGTAGGCCAGGGCGTAGCAGCTGGCATGAGACGTAGCAGTTCTTCTCGTAGTCTTCGAGGCATGTTGTCACCCACACAAACACACCCAGGTTTACCCTGTAAGTCTCTTCTCTTGCAAGTCTTAATTCATGGGAAATACTGATTATTCTGTGTGTCAAATCTTCTGTACAGATGAAGCACAATGGATTATAGTCTTGTTGTTTGTGATTAAACTGTTAGTGCATGTAATTAGTCATAAAGATAATGCTTTTAATAATAATGTTCAAGTTCATGTTCGTTTTGATTTTTTCTGAAACTGAGAATACGCATTTATTTGCTATGAATTGCGTTGTTTGCATAGATGTGAACTTGCGTTTTTTTCCCGTATTTTTGATTTTTGACCCCTGAAAATTCATTATGTCCGGGACATGGGTTTATTACGGGATTTTACTAGTGTCAGAGAAATATGGACAGTTATTTAAAATACAGCTTGATTGGCACCGTTTAAGCGTTCATAACGCAATCTTTATTTGTAAGAAACAAGATAATTTCAACTGGTTCATGAAGGTAATTTATCAACTGCGAGAAAACGTGTTTGCACACTGCTGTATTTGCATTGGGATAAATGCATGTTGCCTAGGGAACTAGTATGTGCAGCAGGTGCACACTTCCAAAATGGCTACTGGGGTAGGAATAAGATGTCAATCTGTTGAAACTTCTTTTAATATGCTTAGAATATTAAAGTAACAGTAAAATATATAATCTACTATCATTCCCAATAGTGTTTCACATAAAGGTATCTATTTTTAATCACGATTACACTGCTTCAAAATGCCATTTGATGGACTTATATGATGAAGCCTGTGACATGTCTCTGTCAGAGGGGTAAAGGCAAATGCTTGTTTAATCTAAATATTAACTACTTTATCAATTCTTGTTGGATTTTGGTGATCTTTTTTAATTGATTTCCGTGATATCTAGATATTTTTTTTCCAATTATCACTTTTTTTTTCATTTCACCCCATAGTAGTTTACAATACTAGTAAATATACTAGTATTTCACTTATTATTGTTTATTATAAGTAGAAAAACATTAAGATTTTATTAAGAATTTTTATATTTTTTATTAAGATTTTTGCTTGAAAATGAAGATTTTTCATGGCTCTGAATAAGATTTTCAATGCTGACGGGTTCACAACTGTGTTTGTCAGTGAGCACTGACTGTAAGAGGCCCCTTTTCTCTTACTGATCCTCAATAGTAACGTTGCATGTTTTGTGCATTTATCGGCAGCTAGGAAAAATATTTGAATCTCTTTGTAATCATTTCACTCTTGATTATAGACATTAAACTGATTTAGTGCTGTATTCTCAGATCAAATAATAGAAATATAGAAATAAAGAAAATCTTCATTCATTTTTAGTTTTGGTGTTGAACAGCTAGGACAGATTATCTTTCATTTTTCAGCAATATTTGTGATTTTATTGCTTTTGTGAAAATGAGGACTAAGTTTAAGGTCTTTAGATACATGCTAGATTTATTGCAAAAGAAGCAATATTTAGTTTCAATTCATGCTTTTCGTTTTTCCATTTCTGTATAAATTGTAATTGTATTTACACATTTAGAGTATCAGGCAAACAAATCAATTTGTAGCATGGCATTTATTATTTTCAATGTCATTTTCCTTGTAGATTTTAAATTAAATTGATTTTACAACTTTATCTTTTACTAGTTCAAGGGGGGAGAACAGGTAGTAGGGTTAGTAGGGATCAAAACAGTAGTTAGTTGGGATTTTTCACCTATTCAAAATGGTATGTTAATGAAAATTGCTTTTGTTTTCTTACTTAAAAGGCCTACATTTGTAATATAATATGTCTATCAGGTGAACTAATATTTTGGTCTTATGTATGAAAAGTTTTACCGGCTAACACTTTCTAGTATTTGCAAACACTTAGCTACCAATGTGCTGGTCATGGAAAATTGGATCTAACTAACATTTTGGCTGTGCTTTTTACATGCTGTCACGAACAGTCAATCCAATGATCACTGCTATCATTTCTAGTTGATGATGTACAAAGTATAACTACCTCCTAAAACTTATTATAGCTTTCAAAGAGTTGATACTATGTGAAAAACGTTTTTCTTTGGTGTAAGAATTATTGATAATTAGCAGGGATGGTGTATGGCTCTGTATGCATTAGTTGGAATACCTGAACTCTACTAAAACAATTTAAATTTAAATTTTGTTAAAGAAACTTATAAAATCTACATATTAAGAAGTTTAGAATGCTATTCTAGATTTGATTGCATTATGTTCATAATCTAATTATTACTGTTGATGTCTAATACAAAAAAATTATTAATTGAACAAGACAACTTTATTCTGAAGATACTTAGTATATAAGCCCTCATGTTGTTTAGAGAAGACTTCATTATCATTATCTCAATTTTTTGCATTGAATTTATATATAACAAACACTATATTAGAGATCAATCAAATGCCTTCTCTAGATCCACGAGGGACATGTAGAGGGATTTGTTTGGTGCCAGAAACTCCTCCTGCACTTGTTGGACAATGAAGATGGCATCTGTTGTCCCTCTTCCTGAAGCCAAACTTCATATAGTCTCAATCCCCTTTCTGATCAGTTGTCCAGCGATTTTCTCAAGAACTTTCATCACTTGGTCAATCAACTTGAACTCCTGGTAATTTCTTCTCTAGTGCATCACCTTTGTTTTTGTAGAAGCTAACTATATAGATTTCCTCCTAGTCCGATGGGATGCAACCCTCATGTATGATCTCTTCGATCAAATCATGGATTAGCTTGACACCAGTTTTGCCAGCAGGTGTCAGCAGTTCTGTTCTACGCCCGACAGACCAGCTGCTTCACCCATTGCCATTGTCGAAATGGCATTGGATGTCATCTCTAGTATCATTTGGACACTTGAGACCTTCAATGGGGTGTTCGTCAGAGAGATCTTCTGGGTTCCAAGGAAATTCACATTTGAACATTGACAGGACACCATCATTTTTTCACTGGCTTCTTCCCTACAAATCCCGCAGCCGTGTTTGTGTGGGAGATAGGTACAGTGAGGAATTTAATGTTAGTGATGGAGTGCATCAGGGTTCGGTTCTTAGCCCTCTGTTATTCATTATGGTCCTAGAAGCCCTCTCTCTTTAGTTCTGCACATGGTTCCGTGGGGACTGCTGTATGCTCACAACCTCGCCATTATGGCTGACTGTTGAATAGTATTAGAAAAGAAGCACACCTGGAAGATGTGGATGGAAGCCAATGGACCGCGTGTAAACATGGGTAAAACTAAGTGTCTGATCTCTGGGTCACCCCTAGACAAACTACTCAAACGTAGAGAATACCCATCTGCTGTATGCCTGCAGCGGGTAGAAAGAAACTCCATCTACAACTCCATCTACTGTGGCGAGTGTAATTGTCTATGCTGGGTACACAAACGGTGATGGGGAATTGAGGGTGTTCTCAAACCTTACCTGGACTACATATGTCCAAAGTGTAAAGGCACTGCCAGGCCAATCAATCGCAGGCCAATCAAGGAGGTCTCAGTACGTGAACTCACGTTAGGGGTTATAAAAGAGTTTTGTTACCTAGGTGACTTGTCCAGTGGTGGAGGCTGTGAATTAGCTGCAACTGTCAGATGCAAAACCGAATGTGGCAAGTTTCGTGAGCTGCCAGTCTTTATCAACAGGCACATTCCTTTATCTTCAAAAAGTAGAGTGTATTTCACCTGTGTATGCAGTGCTATGTCATAGGTCTCATGAGTCTGAGACTTTGACAGCATCCTCCAGTATTGTATATCCCTTGAAAAGAAATTACAGAACTATGATCCGCTGGATTTGTGGTGTGAAACCTGACGATGATGCCAGCAGACAGCCTTCTGGAGAAATTTGTATCACAGATTTTGAAAGTTTGCTTCGTAAAGGGCAACTGAGATGCCTAGGTCAAGTTAAATGCAGCTCTGGCTGTCAGTGGATTAGCAAAGTAAGAAAACTTGAAAGAAAAGGAATGAAAGGATAGGGAAGACCAAAACAGACGTAGGATGCAGTCGTACAGAAAGATCGGACACGTTTAGGCATGGGTCTGATAGACCCTGGTGACCGAAAGACTTGGAGAGCACGATTGAGATGTAGACTCAGGGCAGCCATGCCACACCCTCTGAATGAGGAATAATTAGGGCCTACTCAAATAAACTTAGCATTTGATTGATTTATTGATTGATATTAATAAATCAGTATTGCCACATTGGCTTGCCATATTTGATCATTTATTTGATCATTTACTTGAATTTACAAATTAATTGATATCAATTTATGATTGTTAGATATGGTAAGTATTTCCAAGTTAGTTTTCTAAGTGTGCATGTGTGGGGGTTGAAGTCTAAAAAGAGTATCACACAATATATGAAAAAAGAATATTGAATTGCCCCTTTCTCCATGGACCCTCCAATTAACAATGGTTAACAGTGGCACATCAAGGCATTCTGTTTCTTCTGTATTTAAGTGACAATAATCAAAATATCATTGAACTTGCCTGTATAGTATACACTAGAACCTTATTCCTTATTTATTTTTACAGTAGAATTGCACTAGGACTAAATATTAGACATTGCAATTTTCTTAATATTAATGTAATGTTCGCCAGTTTATAAAAGAATGCTATTCTAGGTATTGTGAGCCTTGCTATTGCCCTACTATAATGCATACACCATCCCAACTAACTACCAATCTGTATTACACCAATAAAAAATTGTGGTTTCTTGTTAGTTTATCGTTTATGGTATATAGAGAAAAGCTTTATGTCGCTGTAATATGTATAGATATGCAATACTAGATTTCCCTGGAAATCAGAAAATGTCAGTTGGAACACATCTGTTGAAACAAAAAGCTAAATATCATAGCCAGAATGTTTGATGCAGCAAAATTTCTCATGACTAGCCCATTGGTAGCTAAGTGTTCTCAAATACTAGAGAGACTTGTAAAGTAAAACTTTTCATGCAGAAGCGCAATATATTAGTTCACCTGGCATATTACATTAGAAATGTATGCCTTTTAATTAAGAAAACAAAAGCAATTTCCATGAAATTTCTGCTTTGAATAGACGAAAAAGCCCAACTAACGGTTGTTTTGGTCCCTACTAACCATACTTCCTGCTTTCTGTTCACCCACTCTTGTAGTTGACTGCAACATACGTCAGCAGGTCGATACTGCACAGCGAGTTCGTGTACACAGTCATTTTGTGTGTCACATATGTAACAACGAAACTAAACTATGTTATGTAAACAATCATTTGCTGAAATGCATTTTTGCACTCCTGGCGTCATCATTTTATAAGTTGTCTTTGATTTTAAGGAGTTTTATTATGAATAAAGTAGTGTATTTAGCCATTTAAAATGGAATGCAAGAGTTGATGTGCACATGAACTCCCTGTGCAGTGATCTAAGTGATTTGAGTACACAACTTAAGAATCCCAATGTGTGCTTTGATTATGTCCTCAAAACACCATAAATCATTGTTTACATTGTACATATTTCGAACAGGTGTTCTGGAAAGTAATGTAAAAAAAAGTCTAACACCGTACTAGCGAAACTCAACTGTCAAAGCTGGATGTCACTTTTAAGATTTAGCTTATCTGCACGGCCTTCTACAACATGATATTCCGGGGGTGATCATTTCAAATATTCTAGGGTGATGTACAAAACTAAAATAAAAACAATCAAATAAATTATTCATTGTGTGAGACACCAGCACAGATTAGGGAGTGGTCACAAAATACAGAGGAGGGGGTGTGTGAAGAGAAATTGGGGGGGCGTGAAAAAAAATCATGGTGCTCTAGGGGGGGGGGGGGGCGCAAGAAAAATAACATATAGGCTAGGGGGGACGCAATTTTTTTAATACTAACATTCTAAATATTTACGCGCTTTTGTCGTGAATTGGGACAAAGAATATCACGAATTACACTAGTATAGCTGATAGCAGTTTACTAGCATTTATCATTTAACTTTAAAACACAAATAAAAACATTATTAATTCAGCAAGATTTAGTTCTTTATATAATCAGTTACATTTTAAGCATGACATGGCTTAGTCTTTCAATTCTATTGCAGTATCAGCAATGCAATGTTTCTCAGCCGCCTTCTTTGCAGAATTCTCGTCTTCCCGTCTTTTGTCTCTTGCACTCCTTCTGCCTCAGCTTGATCCTTTTATTCTCTGCAACTCTAAAATCCATTGCATTGAACTTTTGTTTGATTATACAAAATACATATTTCACATTATTAGCATACTGATCAGCAGAGAATTACTCCATTTGGCGACTGGGGTTCAATGTGCACCTGCCACTTTGGAGATTGTCTTTTATATCACGTTTTGGGTGAGAACACTTGAAAATTAAGCCACCATACACCGTGGATTCGACCCTTTTTCACTTACATTTCGTAAGATGACAGCCCTTGTATCCTTACAATATTTTGCAGCGTAGCGCGGATAAAATCTTTCCATTCATCAGAGGTCCGTGGCCAAGAGTAAACTGCCATAATTTCCTTAGAAATGCACGTATATCGATCATCTTTTCACCAAAATGCGAATAAGTGTATATAGTTTTCCCCCAAGTTTGCTTGTAAATGCAATTCTACAGTGAGAACAGTCAGAGTAGAACCAAAATGTAAAGAAACCATTTCCAGTTTACCCCATTCCCAATTTTCGCCAATGTTTTGAAACAAACCATCACATTTTCCAATGCTTAGAAGAAGCTCTATACAGTTCGCGGGGAATGTTTTTTTTGCAACAACAGCGTCGGAGTAAATGCTTCTCAGTAATAAGAAAATAATTAAAAATATCTGACAAATGTGTTTGGTAATGATTTATATTTTTTTGATGGAAGAAGGGGTACTCAGGCTAAGACAGTGATATGCAGGGAAAACAATGAGTAATCAATATATGTACAGTTAACATGTAAAACCATAAAAAAAGATAAAAATTATCTAAATACCTCCATTTCATCAAAAATAAAAAAATTAACTACTTTTCTCAGAAAAAGAATGCACCAGAGAGCTTCTAGAGACATCCATTTAAAAAAAATTCTGGGGGAGCATGCCCCCAGACCCCCCTAGTTATACTTACTGTCCAGACCACTTGCAACTGCGCCTTTGGTGCTCACTTCCAAGGTCCATCCTTTGACGCTCCTCTTTTCAGCAACTTTGAATTGGGCCAGTGTCTTGAATATCGGGCCACTAATAACATTGGGCTAGTGCTGTTATTGCTCTCGCCAAACTGGCTAGAGAAGTTTGAAATGAGAGTAATTCCCTGTGATCACAAATCTACTGGTGTTCTTCCATCATTTCAAATGACTTGTTGATGTATATGACCTCCATTTTGCTCCAAAATCTTTCCACCTTCAACAGCTAAATCTTAATTTTTCCCCTTTACCCTAAACTTGATGTCATCTATTGATCTAGATAAAGCTTCCATCTTCTATAGCTTTATGACTAGGGAGGTGGTGTCCCTGCATAAGATGTTTTGGTGTGATAGTTTATCCTGGTTCTGTTTGATAGTATGCGATAGAATCATTAATAATGGGACGGGGGGGGGGGGTGGCATGGAAAAAACATACAATGTGCCGGGGGGGGGGCATGGTAAAAAATTGTCGTGAAAACTATTTCTCTTCGCCACCCCCCCTCTGTAGTTAATGACCACTCCCTTAGTTAAACTGTTTAACTAATCTGTGACGCCAGCATTAAGAATGCACTTGCAAGGTGTCGAAGTGTGGGTGCCATTATCATTGATTTTGCGATCAAAAAAACAGGGTTCAACTTTTACTGAATAGCAAGAATACATCATATTTATTTGTATTTTTACGATCAGTAATGTATGTAAAAACATTTCACTGTCATGTGGAATGCAAAATTGGAACCTGTCCGTGATTATTATTAAAATATTCTTTTACCCTATTTGAGTGACGATGTGCTGGCGAATGCATCTTGCTCTGCTTATGCAGTATTCTTGTCCACCTGCTTTCAGTTTCACATATCGTCTTAATTATTTGCACTCTCACTTATTTTGAAGAAATATGTAGTGGCATTTTTTTTTTTTCAATTCTGTCAGGTTCAAGACTTAATCCTTGAAACATATACACATAAAATATTGGCATTGTTTATTACACTCTATGAACTGATTTAAATATTTATGATAGTATGTTATCTACATATAATTGTATATTTTTAGGTGGCAAATTTATTGAAGATAATTTGTTTTTACAGCTAATTTAAATACTCCTGGAAGCTATGAAAATGTAGGAGGACTTGATTCACCTCGTGGTATGCTACGTGTCGCTTCAACTTCTTCAATATCAAATGTTGTGGGATCCTATGCTAATGTATACACAAATGTCTGGAAGGTAACATTCCTTTGAGCAAATTCGTTTTTGTGAGTTATGTTGGTTCTTTGTCAGTAACATAAGTAAGTCAGTAACATAAGTAATAAGTAATAGCTTTGGGAACATAAGCATTGTGTAAGTAATTCATCTTTGAATATCTTTGCAGTTAGTGAATCAATTGGCCACAGATCCTTACCCATCTGTTGCTGAAATGGCGAAAAAGGTCATCACCTGTATCAAGCAGAAGGCTTCCGCTTCAATTCCTAAAGGCGTAGGTGCAAGAAAAGGAAGTCAAGGAACACATTCTGCTCCTTCGAGTCCATCCAGTAGAGTTACCATAAAGGTTGCAGATCAACTAGAAAGCCACTTAAGGTAGTGACTTGTTTGGGAATGATTAGTCCATGCTCTTGTGAATTTATTACAAATTTATTGATATTGGTCAATTTGGTGAAATATGGTAGTCTTTTCTTGTATATTTTCCTTGTTTTCTGTTCTATTTCTGCTGCTTTATAATCAAAAATAAAATCTAATTCATATTGGTCCAAATTTATTTATACATGTTTCAACACCTCCAGTTAAGTGTCCTTTTCAATTTTGTAGGCTAGGGAGCCGACATTTTTCTGCTACCTAGCCTACCCTCATTGTGTAAGCTAGGCAGCCGACGGAAATATCTACATAAGTAGTGTTTATTTTACCACTTGTAACCAAAACATTCAATATAGGATAACAGAAAAGTGTAATATTCATATATTTCTTATTAAAGTGATAAGCTAATAAACTACTGCTAAAATTGCTAATAAGACCCTTCCCAAAATTTCGTCCTCAAGTGGGATTCGAACCCACGACCTCTGGGTTGAGATGATAACAGACCAAGTATGTAAGCTGGGGGTTACAGAGACATCGGTTCAGCCGAGTAACCTTTTAACAGCTCGCTGCTTGGGATGATGGTATCATTCTGGTCTCTCAACCTTGGGGTCGTGAGTTCGAGTCCCGCCATGGCCACTTGAAATAGTCAAATCGAAGCTTAGGGTTGTAAAACCTGTCTTCAGCTATATCTATCGTTGGTAGAAATATGCTTGCTAAAAAGACGTGTGAGAGAGAGAGAGAAGTATGAAAATATATCCGCAAGCACTGGGAAACACATATATATCATTCAAAAGCACTAAAATTGCTAATAAGACCCTTCCCAAAATTTCGTCCTCAAGTGGGATTCGAACCCACAACCTCTGGGTTGAGATGATAAAAGACCAAGTATGTATGTAGGGGGTTACAGAGACATCGGTTCAGCCGAGTAACCTTTTAACAGCTCGCTGCTTGGGATGATGGTATCATTCTGGTCTCACAAACCTTGGGGTCGTGAGTTCGAGTCCCGCCAGGGCCACTTGATATAGTCAAATGGAAGCTTAGGGTTGTAAAACCTGTCTTCAGCTATACCTATCGTTGGTAGAAATATGCTTGCTAAAAAGACGTGTGAGAGAGAGAGAAGTATGATAATACACTACTATTATAGATATATCCGTCGGCTCCCTAGCTTACACACTGAGGGTAGGCTAGGGAGTCGAAAAATGTCGGCTTCCTAGCCTACCCACAGTGGGTTAGCAAGGGAGCCGACGTTGGTTCTCTAGCCACTACAAATATTTTATTAAAACATAAAATGACTGTGCTGCTAAATGTTGTTAGTTTTCCCTGATTGTTTAGAATTTTGTAAAATGAATGTGTCAATTGCAATTTTGTTCTTATTTAAGTGGTTTGTTCTTATTTAAGTGAGTCACCAAAAGACAAACTACCTCATACTGCTATGTATCCAACTTCTAGACGCATGTTTGAAAAAGGACCTTCCAAAGTACGAGTAAGTATATGTAGAATATAAGATAAATTAAGGCATTAAATTTCCTTTCTGATTTATGTTTGTGCTGGAAGAATGGTGAATGTAGTTATCTAAATCTGAATATTTTTTTACATGAAATTTTTTATTGTATTATAATAAGACATTGGAAGAAGACAAAGAGCTTGATGAGGAGGAGAGTGGAAGCCAACAGAGGCCATCTTTGATAAGCACAGATTTCTTTGATTGGAGTTGTGGCCATCTTGCTCAGTCTATTATGCGTGTGCCTGATGTAAAAGATCCAGAGAGTCATACTCATCATCAGCAAGAGTATAGAAAATTGAAAGCAGAACGCATACAGGCTGATGTGTTCTATGAACAGCAGCGCGTTGGTAAGTCATTTTTAAATATACATGTTTTTTAGGCCAAGCGTTGATCTTCAATCCATCCATGTTACTGTACTTAGAGGTTGTGTGTCTATGTAGTATGTACCAAAAGATGTGCCAAATTTTCTAACTTATCACCGTGGGTAGACTGTTATGGATAAAACTGAGGATTTCCAGTGAATCACGGTAAAAGCTGAGGTGGCACCAGGTAAAAGCTGAGGAAAATGGCAGAAATGTCAAGTTTTGACAGTAAGATCGGTAATAATTTGGACAAAACGACCAAGAAAAAAAAGGTAATATATATTTCTAAGTATGTGCAGGGAATGCGGGAGTATTCAAGGTTTATAGAACTTCTTTCAAATTCGTTCTACGCCTCACAGTTTATTCACAGTCGCTCGCACAAATTTCAACATGCAAGATTTGCTTCATTTCTAGTGCACAAGATTGATGTAAATTCAATTAAGTCTACATTATAAGTCAACATTATCCACATAAATAAGAAATATGCTCCTCTAACTGTATCCATGCCAAGTGGCATGAATATTGTAGATCTAGTTTTTTAGCTATGGCCAAATCTTTGTAAATTTTTATCCACCTTGTTTCCTGAGAAAAATGCCTCCTCAGTTTTTACCGTGATCTGAGCTCTGGATAAAAATTTACAAAGATTTGGCCATAGCTAAAAAAACTAGATCTACAATATTCATGCCACTTGGCATGGATACAGTTAGAGGAGCATATTTCTTATTTATGTGGATAATGTTGACTTATAATGTAGACTTAATTGAATTTACATCAATCTTGTGCACTAGAAATGAAGCAAATCTTGCATGTTGAAATTTGTGCGAGCGACTGTGAATAAACTGTGAGGCGTAGAACGAATTTGAAAGAAGTTCTATAAACCTTGAATACTCCCGCATTCCCTGCACATACTTAGAAATATATATTACCTTTTTTTTCTTGGTCGTTTTGTCCAAATTATTACCGATCTTACTGTCAAAACTTGACATTTCTGCCATTTTCCTCAGCTTTTACCTGGTGCCACCTCAGCTTTTACCGTGATTCACTGGAAATCCTCAGTTTTATCCATAACAGTCTACCCACGGTGATTTTGATGACACATTGGTATGGCTTATGTCCATAATTGATTAACACGTAGCATTCAGTACAGAATCTAGTTGTTCATATTTGAAATAGTTGATTAACTACGAACTGTCTATACATTATTATGATTGTAAATATTGGTTAGTCTTTTTGTCATTTTTGATTCATTGTTTCACCTCTTGGGCGTACATGGGTAATACTTCATTCAAGGAGTAGAGCTGTTTCGCGTCTTTACTACGTTTCTGTCTGCTATCAGATTTCCACTACAGCTTACAAATGCCTATGAAATTATATAAAATTCGCGAAATGTAATTATGTCCTTCATTGGCACATACCATAGCACAATTATACCCATTTAAAACTTAAGTTGGCTGTGTATTATTTAAAGTGGAATGGGAAGGCTTACCAGGTAATAACAACATTTTACAATTATATATTGTTTTAACACAATGCACTCTAATAAATTAACATTCTCTTTGGAATGAAAAAAATTGTAAGGCATGTTGAAATGGGTATTGGATAGAGAAATATCTTGCCGTGACCCTTCAAGTGCATTATCAGTTGTTAATGTAACCTCTGCAACTACTTCTGGTCTGGTGTATTAGTTTGCAAGTTTTTTTTTTTATCTTTTCCTTTCCCACAATTTAGGCTTTCCTATTTTCACAAAATTGCCTCAACTTCAGTATATATTGATAGCAAGTCCGAAAATTACATAAAAAAGAACTCTATCATCAAAAAGCTTGTTACTTATTCTGAAAAGATTAGTTTAATCGGACTGTTTTCTTAATTTTTATTTTTGCAAACCAGTCTTTTAACGAAGTCAGTCAAGCATTTTTTTTTATTGTGGAGGGTTATTTTTGTTATTATTTTTTTTTCAATAGATAAGTATATGGGTATTGTTCCATACACTTTATAATTGTGCAATAAATAAGTGTTGAATATTTGATCATTTAATCCTGCAAAAATATAATTTTTCAATTTTCAACCAATATGATAATTACATTTTATAAAACAAGATACTTTGTTCTAATATATAGATGAAAATGAAAAAAAAAGTTGTAGATTAGTTTTTCCTATGAACCTTTATCTTAAGTTATTCTATTTGTGTGTGCTTTTTTTCCAGCAACAGCACGAACATTAGAACAAGTATTTATTCATAAAAACAGCAATGTGCCAACAGCCCTTAAGTTTCATCCTTATGAACCTCAAATGGCAGTAGCAGAAAAAGATTGTATCAGGTTTGCTATATTTTTAATGACTGTGAAAGTTCATCAACTAGTTTGTGGTCAAATTCTAGATTGATTGTTCAATATGATCTTGGTACAATTGCATTAGTTTAAGGTCCAGTAAAATCAAACACCAATATGATGAGTGAGGAAATAAAGAATATGTTTAACTGAGACAATTCAATTCCCATTTCAAATTAGTTATATAATGAGCTTACCAATATTCTAGATAATCTATAACATAATTAACATACATACATCAACGTTGTAGAAATGTGTGAAATGTGTATGTGTAAACTTTTTCTAATCATATCTATAATCATGGAATAGTGTAGGAGACCCATGCAGCCTGTCCTTGTCATGATTACTATAGATGAATAAAATTCTCATTTGCTTTGCCAGCTGAATAAAATGGGTGTTACTCTTCTATTTCATTTAAAAAGATAATTATGTACAGAAATGTAACATTTGTCATGAATAGAAATGACCAAATCATTGATATGATAATCTTCAAATATTGAAATATTTAAAGTCACTTACCTTACATTTTAGTACTTGGGACTGGGAGCATGGCAACAAGCTTTATCACCTATTCAACAAGAATCCAAGAGGCAGCAAAATTAATTCTCTTGAATTCATCAATGCCGAAGATCAAGCTTTATTATTAGCAGGAACAGGTAAGGTATTGAAAAGGAATATATGTTATTGAAAATTGAATTGTTTTGTCGTCTTAGATGTCAGTTTTCAAATGACACATTTAGATAAGTGGTTAAAGTCTCAAGTGACAAGCCGACTTTCCTTTGGATATATAGGTTTTTTCGTGTCAAGTAGCATAAGATTGAAAATCAATGGCAAAAAATGCAATCTTTGAATTAATGTACATGTAGATGGGGCAAAAAAACTCAATTCCTAGACGTCTGACATCATTTATAAATGATCACTTGAATTATAGATGATGGTGGTGTGAAAGTCTGGCGTAACTATATGGGTGAAAATGGACATGCACCTGAACTGGTCACTGCTTTTCAGGCTCTGACGGATATGATACCAGCGCCCAAATGTACCAGTATTTTAAATTTCTATTTTACAGTTCAACAAAATCATTTTTATAGTATGGTAAATTATATGCATAGTATTTAAAACATGTCACTCTGAATATGTGGAAGAACACAAATAAATAGATTCATTATGGATTTTAGCTTCTGGATTAGTACTTGAATGGGAGCAGAAGTCACAAACATTATTTGCATCTGGGGATGTTAGACTCATCAGAGTTTGGGATGTGAACAGAGAACTGCGGGTTCATGTAAGTGACAGTAATGTTTGAATAAAAATCTTTTAACTATGTTTTGATTCATTATATATACAGTCTACAACTATCCTTTTGTGCTAGTTTTTATAAGCTCACATTGATAGCCTTTCGGACCTTCCCGGTCCTTCTTCAGTCTGCCAACTGCCTAATCGTCACGTGATCGTGGTGTGACGTCGTCGGCAGAGGCTGGTAGGATGTTGTTGTAGATGGCTGGCAGGTCGGCGGCCCCCACGTTCTTATTAAGGTCAGGCTTGAGGCGCCTGATGTGTATGGCCTCCCTGATCTTTCTTTCAAAAGTGACGATGGTGGGAATACCATATGTGAAGGACTTGTCGGAGGCGGTGAGAAGGATCATTAGTGGTTATGGATGTAGTGCCTACTTCAAACCGGTGAACACTCTTAGACAGTTACTGGTAGCACCCAAGGATCCAGCCAAGAAAGAAGACGTTTGTGGTGTGGTTTACCAAATTAACTGTGGTGGATCAGGCTCTGAAGGATGTAGTAGCTCCTATGTGGGTGAAACTTCAAAGACCCTTAAGACCAGATTTGACCAGCATAGACGCCCCAGCAGCACCTCCTCACACGTCTCCTTACACCTACATCAACTAGACAGAGAGAGGCATCACATATCCCTGGATAACATCAAGATAATAGATCGTGACCAGAACACTTTTGAAAGAAAGATCAGGAGGCCATACATCAGGCGCCTCAAGCCCGACCTCAATAAGAGACCGTGGGGGCCGCCGACCTGCCAGCCATCTACACCAACATCCTACCAGCCTCTGCCGACGACGTCACACCACGATCACGTGACGATTAGGCAGTTGGCAGACTGAAGAAGGACCGGGAAGGTCCGAAAGGCTATCAATGTGAGCTTATAAAAACTAGCACAAAAGGATAGTTGTAGACTGTATATATAATGTAAAAACCTTGTGCAAATGAGTATTCAATATATGTTTTGATTCATAGTAGTCTGAACAGATATTTGATTCTAACTCTGAAAAACCTGTTTATAGGATATTCCAACTGGAGCAACAGACAGTGGTATTACAAGTTTGTCTTGTGATCCATTTTGACCGAATTTATTAGTTGCTGGATGTGGTGATGGTTCTGTGCGGCTTTATGATAGGAGAATGTCTCCTCATGATTGGTAACTAATTTTTCTTTTAAATTGACCAGGATGTTTTTCTTAGTTGCTTGGAAACTTTCGCTAACCTCATTTTTGTGATGAATAAAGATAGAAAAAAATTAACATTCTATCTTTACAATACTAAATATTTAACTTAATAGAAATTTGCATTGTTTATTTAAATCAAGTAAGACAAATATGAATTTTGTTTTGACAGTCGTGTGATGACATATCGTGAACATAAAGGATGGGTGGTAAAAGTGAAGATTCCAGTTTGTGGGCATGGCAAAATTGTATCGGCTAGTACACATGGTGATATAAAGTAAGAAAAGTTTATGAGATGTAACAGATATTTTTTGTGTTACTTTTGATGGCTATGAAATATGAATAATGTAGTCATTAGTAAAACTTTGTTAGTAGCCAAACATCTTATATTACTGGTACAAACATTACTTACAAATAGGTTCTCATTTCTCTTCAACGAACTTGTTTTATATCAAATTTGTATTCATATCTTTTATTACTGTTAAATATTGTCAAAAAAGATCAAAATAAAGTTCACAAATTATTAATTTAAGATATGTTTTTTATGTTAAACATTTAACAGTAAAACTTACGTTGAATTAATAATTTGTGAAATTTATTATGGTCTTTTTTGACAATATTTAACATTAGCAAAAGAAATTAATACAAATTTGATATGAAACAAGCTACTGTTTACCAAATAAAGACAATTTGGAGGTGGAAAAAACTTTTTATCCGCTCTTAAGTTGTCTTCATTTGTACCTCACAAGTACATGTATTATAGCTTAAGTAACATAGCTTAATTTTGCTGAAAATATGCTTTATGCATTGGAAATGTACAATATATAAATGGAAATACCGGGTAATAATATTTATTCAGGTTCTGGGATTGCAAAGTGCCAGAGGCGTTCAAGACCATGAAGTCGCACACTGGACATGTCACAGCCCTCGACATTCACAACAACGCTAAAGTGATTGCTTGGTAAGTTTGCTTTAACTTTACTCGCGCATAGTTCTTTTGTGTTGCCAACTTCCACACATCACTGATGTTATACAGTACACATTTAAGGGTACTGTAAAGGTTATTTTAAACTTTTACTGCAATTTTATTTTTTCTCTTATCGCTTCAATTTTTACAAATTACATGTACACCTTTTTGTGTGGGTAATAATCTTATCTATTGATATAACATGGTTTGAAATGATAATGTTAAATTTTGTGATGAAGCAATTAGTTCAAATTTTACTGCTTTGTCTTGTGTAGTGTATAAATGAGAGAAAAAAATCGAATCATCCTAAAACACTATCGATTCGAATAACAAAATATAGATAATCATCTAAAAAGCGTGCCTCAAAATTTTTTTTATCATATGATCATTTTATGTTCATTGTGAGTTTTTAAACACAGATTTCCTGTAATTTCTTGACAATTAATACAAAAACATTGATAATTCATGAACAAAGTAAAAGAATTAAAATCCTGTGTACTTTTTTTCTCAAAGGCATATATCTTCAAATATATCGACATTTGTAGAGACTAGATTTCACAGTTAACAAAGTCTAAAATAAACAACTTTTGACATTGTGAATGAGAAATTTGGTTCAAAACATATATTAACTACACAAATTTAGTTTTGAGATACGGCCAGTTTAACATTGATGTTTCTATATGTTACTAATTGATGTCCATAAAATGTATCATAATAGCAAAACTATTAATGATAAAAGGCTCATTTCAAAAGTACGTTGCTTGCTGTTCATTGTTTGTAGTGAAATAAACATCAAAAATGTTGAAATTGATTATTATTCATCCCATCATACTAGCATAAAGCGTACTTGTTCGGCCACTGAGCATATTTAATTTATTGCATGCAATTTATGAATCACACAAATATGTTAACATGATCTTCATTACTTTTAACAGAGGTATATATTTTCTTTGTTTTCAGTGGAACATCATCTCAGTTAATCGATGTATTCAATCACCAAGGAGACCATTTAAGCACAATAAAGTATCATGATGGATTCATGGGCCAACGTATTGGAGTGATAACATCACTGGCATTTCATGAGTACAAAGTAAACTAACACTTCTCTTGCAATGTTATGAAATAATAATGTCTTGGATATTCAATCCAATTAAAGATCAAATTTTTTCAGGAAATATCTCATAAATAAAAAATGCTTCATATGGTATATTATAATTATTTATATCATGCATATTTTTTTATTCTTTATACCGGTATCACGCATATATTTAAAGGTGAAATTGGCTGCTGGCAGTGTGGACTCCTTTGTATCTGTCTACTCAGTACCAGATCAGAAAAGAAGGTGACACAGCAGCTGGGCAAAGCATTCCAATTCTCCATCATCACCTCTTAAATCTTCTTTTGCATCGAAGTCTTCATGCACTTCATCAAAACTGTCAAGTAATTTGAATTTAAATCGATCACATAATAATTCAAATAAGAGATCTGTCAGACATCCTCCCAGAAGTCCACCACCACCAAGTCAAAGTGAACTTAGCATTGCATGGAGTTCATTCTTTGTATGACAAAAATTAATTTAGAAATGATGGGAGATGTTTTACTGTCATGATCATTAAGATTAGGGACAATTGTTATATATGGTGGTCCAGATTTGTTGTTGATCGATATCTAATAATTTATAAGTATCAAAAAGTTCTTTGCAAATTGTGAGGTTTTTTGTTAATGGTATTTTAATATTTGTACAATTCATATGAAATATACATTTTGTATATGCTAAAGCACAGGAAGATAGTACGTTTACTAACTGCCCCCTTAGAGCAAGATGGACGCTTCACTTAAAGAATATTTTTTTTAATTGTAGCCAATACTCGAGTGTATTACCATAAATTTTGTGTGACAATTGTGCGTTACTTATTACTTCAAATTTATCCATATAAAATATTTGTCAATTATCAGTACATATAAATAGACTTCATCAATGATTAATTATGCCTTTTTTCTTTTTCAATACCAAAACATCAAAGAGACCAATTCAAACTTCCTAAAGGAGACTACTCTACTGAGACCACTTGTGGTCTCAGTTAGAGATTATACTGTTATTTACTAACCTCCTGCGCTTTATCATGTATTGTATATGTGTTCAGAGGTTTAGAAATATTTCGCTACAAAGATAATACACATATACTTAATAAAATTCTATTTTGATATCTATTAATTTATTTTTAGTAGTTTAGTTACTCATGAAATATTTTAGCTAGTCATTAGTTATGATCTTAGTTTTTCAAATATAAATATTCTACAAATGAGCACATTGGATCGAACACTCCATAGTAGAATTTTATCTGAAGGGCACTTGGATTGCTGAAAATTGACCTGCCAGCTGAACTTATAAATTGCTTGTTACATAATCTGTATGAATACATTATTAATCTGAAATACTAGGGTAACAGCTACATAATCTGTGAAATAAATCACCATTGTATCTACTGTAAAGAAATTTCTTAAGTGTACAGGGTTTTTTGTTCTGTGACTACTATGATAAAAGGTTACTGTGTCAAAACAATTTTATGTATAAACGTTAACAGTTTTTTTAGTGTTTTTTTTTTTTTCAAACGAGTATGCTTGAAATATTTGGAAAACGATTTTAATAATGCAACTTCACAGATGTTTTTTCCCTAGAAATATGTAAAAGATATTGTAAGTGGATGGTCAGTCCAAAAACTGTGTGCAATGATTAGTGATTACATGTATCTTGTTGAGGTGTCTTTAGACCAAAAATGTGGGCACTTGCATACTGGCAAGAGGATTATGTGTGAAAATAGGTGAACTGCGTCTAGCATCATGTGTTATTGCTTATCATTATTATGCAATACATCAATTGTTTGTGGACTACCATTATTCAAAATATCAATTGTTTTGTTGACTAATTACATTTACAAAGTTGTTTATTTATTTCATATGGAAAATAACCGTAATGTCCTTACAGCAAGTTCATGGAGTAACAATCTCTTGCAACCAAAAAAATCTGAACGTCAATATTTAAATTATAGAAATGCTTCACCTTTTTGTTGTTATTGGAACTACATAGAATTCTTAAAATTCTGATAAGTTTACATTGTAGAGAACAGTAACCTAAAAGTAGCATTTTTTCGGTCTTTACAGCAGACAATGTCATATATTGTACATGGCATTAGACATAAGACACGTAAACAGAACAGCATGTTTATTTATAAATGTGCGTGCATGCATGTACATGGCTGACCACTGAAGTGAAACTGTTGGTATTCACAAATTTTTATTAATTTGACTATGTGGCAGTTAGATTTATAAATACCTAGTTTCATTTCAGTGGTTAGCCATTTACTTGCATGCACATTTAAAAATAACATGCTGTTCTGGTCGTTTCTTATGCCTAGCATCATGTACAATGTCTCTGCAGAAAGGGAAAAATGCCATTTTTATGTAATTGTTCAATTTGATGTAAACCTATAACAATTAAAATTACAGTTCTGGCAACAACAAAGACAGCAGATTTCTAGAAGTTTTATTTCTTTATAGTAAAAAATGTTACTCCATAAACTTGCTGTTAGGACTTCAGTTAACAACTTAACTTTTATTTTTCCCATATGAACATCAAATGATAAATGACTATTAAAGTTGCAATAAAAGTTTGCAGTGATCCAGTATTATTTGGTCAAAAATGATCAAGAAACTTCGTATGACTTCACCTTTTTTTTACTGATGTAAAGTGGACTTGGATAATAGGATTTGCTACAAGCAGAAAATGTATGTTAAATGTACAGCGGAATTCATTCTTGGTGGGATACATTGAAGACTGTTAATACATTGATATACGTAGAGCTGAAATGTATGAAAAACAACTTCATGAACCCTTTTTCTGTACAAGCATAGCTTTTTGAAATTGTGAATAAAGATTATATTGTAAATATGTTGCTGCTGTGGGTACTGAAACATCTTCGACGATTACCATATAATGCATGTAATGTGTGCAATAATGGTTAAATTACGTACACCATGAAATGGGAAAAATTTGAAATAGGAGATTTGTATATAGCATAATTTGCAAAATTGTGATAAATTGGTGCAGTGCATTGTTAAAATTTATCTGTCAGTTTCCTTGCATGAACAAGTATGTTGAAAATGTAGATTTTGGAAACAACACAAAGAATTACTGCATATTTACAATGCTTCAATTTTATTCAAACTGTATTCACAACTTAATAAAATACACAAAACAAACATCTGTGTCATTTGTTTTTCAAATGTAGATTTAATTTGACACAAGCTTGGGATCAATCAGTGCAGTCCAATCAATGTCCATCTGAAAATACAATGTCAAACATCAAATTTGAGAAGACTTTTTTCATATCCTGATGTATCAGAAGACAAGTTGTATCCACACCTAAAAACACTAATGCATGAAAGCTACTTTTCCCTTTTAAGCTAGCAAAGACGAGAACTGTTAATTGATCTTAACAGTGAAAATAAAATTTAAACAAATATGTATTGCACTATTAGAACCAGCATTTTAAACATTTCATTTTATCTGTGAATATTTACGACTATTCCAGTCATTTTCAGAAGTCAAATAACGTACAAATTAACAGATTATAAAAATATGATTGGTCAATGTCCTGCTTTTGCACTCCTCTACTTATTCTTGGTTTTAGTTCCTCAATAAGGCATCCAATCTCAACAGATGGCTGTCTCCCCATGAAGTTAAAGCCAGTATCTCCACATTTGCTTCTGTCATAGTGCTACATTGAGTTGAGTTTCACAGGGCCTAGATTTTTAGTGTTCATGGAAGCGGGTGTAGAGATGTCTGCTTTAATATTTGTCCAACAGCTCGCTACACAGCAGAGACATGTTAGTTTATACACTACACCACTTCACATTTTTTCCACAGGTGGTTTGAGGGATGGTATGGTAGTTTTTAACTTTCTTGAGTCATTATAAATATGTAATTCACAAGCTTGCATTTTTTGGGGGAAAATGCCATGCCATCACAAGGTCACGTGAGGTTACATAATTAAATGATTTACACCACGACCTAATCAGATCACTGATGATCACTCTCAAGTTAAATTATGATTAGTTAATTAACTATCTTTGCTTGACTTTGTACAAAAGCTTCAATTTAGTGAAATTCACCATGAATACTATTCAACACATGTCCTCAAAGTCGACCAAAGTACACCAAAATCTAATCTGCTCATGACATACCTAGTTATCAATGAGTTATGTAAAGTCCCTTTATGACTTGCTCAACTTGAATTTAGCGAAATTCTGCATGAAAACAGCCACATCCTCAAAAGTGGGCCTATGTTGACCAGATTCTTATCCTTATTGTTGTGCTTCTACATCGTAACTGCTAGTGAACGGTTTGTCAAAAGAAGGATAAAGTTAGATTATAGGAATTTATCCTTCTTTTGACCAACCTTTCACCAGCTGTTACGTAAACACAAAAATAATGAGAGGACCTGCTGCGGTTCAAATATTAAATTTAGCTTAGTTTTATACAAGAATTTTAAGATGCCAAGAGAAACCAGTGGAACTCACATTTTGGCGAGGCTTTTCGCTCTTATCGCAAGAGCTTCTTCAGGCCAAATGACAGACCTTAGTTTGTCACATGACCGCCATGACAGCAGTGGCAGGAAAACAGGGAGGGGGGGGGGGGGCAGGTCATAGCCAGTATCGGGATTCATTTCAGGCCGTCATATGCGGATCTCCACAGCTTCCCTGTCCCTGATTTTTCTACGTATCTCTAGATCCTCACGTGCCACAATCTTAAAGTCTTTAGGGTTGATGGTGTGGCCCGTGTCTCGGATGTCAGTGCAGGTACACCTATGTTGGTGAGACCGGACGGACATTAAATACTGTATCAAAGAGCACCTTAACCCTAAGAGAGTCCCCACCGCCGTAGATCACATCCGAGACACAGGTCACACCATCAGCCCTAAAGACTTTAAGATTGTGCCACGTGAGGATCTAGAGATACGTAGAAAAATCAGGGAAGCTGTGGAGATCCGCATACGACGCCCTGAAATGAATCGTGATACCGGCTATGACCTGCCCCCCCCCCCCTCCCGTTTGGTCTGTCATTCGGCCTGAAGAAGCTTCTTGCGATAAGAGTGAAAGCCTCACCAAAATGTGAGTTCCACTGGTTTCTAATTGCATCTTTAAATTCTTGTATAAATCATGAATGAAGAAGCCTCAGATGAGAGAAGAGTTCATTCTTATATTATATTATATTATTAGCTTAGATTCTTATCCATTCTTGAAACTACCCCAACGAATCATCCGATGAATTTTAATGGCAATGAGTACAAACAAAATCTTTATCTTTCTCAAATTTAGGTCAAAGTTCATAGATTAAAATCTGAGATGCCTTTTTGCTCTACTTCAATATGTTCAATATACAAGTCTATAGCTATAAGCATTTTCATAAAATGAACCTGTATTTTGGGCACGCGGACGCAGACAGAAGCAAACCTAAAATTCTCTCTCCGGAATGGAGGAGACTTAACTAGGCATTGTATGCAACTTACTATTTTATCAGCTTGTGTTTTATGTTCTTCAATGTCAAATCTTCCAGGCTTTGATTTTGCTAAAAAAAAATCACATCATGAAGATGAGGTCATGTCACGAGATTGAGATTGATTTTATTCAATATCATTATGGCAAACAATAATAATACAAAATATCTGCTTATAATTACATTAAAAATAACAGCAATGTTATAGTTTCAATATACAGAGGTGACAAAATATATAAATACTACTGAATCTTTGGAAATACTGAGTATGGACTACAATATTGAAATACATTTGATGCTGAAAAAATTACAAATACAAAAACATGAAGAAAAGATAAATTATGAAATTATGCCTAATGATAAAGAATATGGTTAACACCAAAAGTTTAAGCTATTAAAAAATATCTAGCAACTTATTTCCATGGTGGACCTTAAAAAAACAACATATCTTTCAAATTGGCATCCAAATCGCATATTTATCTGATAAAAAATAATCCAAACAAGCAAGACCTAACGATGTCTGGACCTGCATCGCGTGTAACAGGAATTCCTATGAATATGCACATCTACATATGAAGTTCTTGTTATAAACCAAGTTTCATTGCTCTATATTGAGTAGTATAAGAGGAGTGGCAAAGACAAGCTATTAGTATAGGAGGCAAAAAATTCCTCAGTTCAAAGTCTGACAAAGAGGCATAACTGCTATAAAAATTGTAGAATATAATATCCCTGCTAATAAGACGCACAAAATTTCTAAGTTCAAAGAGGCATAACTACCAGAGATGGATAAATGCATATGTTAGCAACTCACTGCTATTATATTGAAATTAGAATTTATACATAATGTTCTTGTGTTCAACAGGACAGTCATTCAGGAAGCACATTTAGTGTTAAAATATAAGAGGACCACCTCTCTTTAGTTGATAGCAGTATCATAGGCAGGAGGACGTTATGACCAAATTTTTTAATTATTTATCAATGTTATTATGGGGAAGGTAACCCCCCAAACCCCGCGTTTTTTATTTCATAAGGCTGAGGGGCTACTCACCGGACGTTCCCCGGACACCCTCAACTAAACCCAACTCCGGGGGGGCAAAGACCCCCAAACACCCCACCAGGAGTTACATGTTTATGATGGGTCGCCCACGTTAGGAGTAGCAGAGACAAGCTTTTGAACAAGCTATTAGTATAAGATGCACACAATTTCCAATTTCAAAGAGGCATAACTCCCATAAAAATTTGAGAATCAAAATTCCCTGTCAATATGCACATCTACGTATGATGTTCTTGCTATATACCAAGTTTCATTGTTGTCTGTTGAGTCGTTTAGGAGGAGTAGCGGAGACAAGCTTTTACTACGGACGGACGGAAGGACGGAGTGAGGCGGTTCCTAGACCTGCTCTGCCGTTGGCGACGCAGGTAAAAAAAGTCACAAATCAGATTTTGAACATATATATGTATCTGAGATTGTCATCTTCAGTAGGTATATATGAATAAATAATCACATGTACCTGGTGTTTCGTGGATGATTTCAACTTGAAGCATTTGTGATTGAGAATTGTAACTAAGAACTTTAGCCACCTGAAAAATAAAAAAACAGAAACAGTTTTACACTGTAAATTAGTATTATGTTCATTTCAAAAACAATAATTTATAAAGTTCTCAGGATAAATGAGTCGTCTAATGCAGCTGCTTGAAGTGCTTGGTCAATAGGTGCCACAGTGGTAGTGGTCCAAGGTTCAAGTCCTAGCTGTGGTTATGTAATACAACCCTAAAGGTTTGGAGAAAGAATCCTCTATGTCAATACTTACACCCAATGACAGTAATATATCTATGTATAATTGAAAAAGTACTTAGTCAAAGGATTTACCTTGTAATCAGATACTTGCGGTGCATAGTTTTCCCCCATTTGAATAATCTGAAAACAATGAAATCAAATATTAAGATTTTTATATAACACTTTTATCGCCATAATATATTTAGACAATTAAAGACAGATTATCTACATGAAAAAATATATTAACTTCCCATGTTGAAATATGTTACCTTAAATGCAATTATTGCACCATGGTTTGGTGCTTGGTGTAATGGTGGCAAATCACTGAAATCATTAACCATGTCTTTTTTACCAGCTTTTTCTTCTGAGTCTTTTGGTACAGGATCACTTTCTTTTATTTCTGTTTTCTCCTTGACATCAGTTACTGCATCATTCTTTTCATTGTCACCTTCACTCTTATTCTGAAATAAGGACCACAGACAGAATATTAAAACATTTTACATAATTTACTTCTCATTTAAACAACATTAAACAATAAACATAGAAGAATTTGCTTACTTGAAGAATGAAAGACCTATTTGTTGCAACAGTACTTAATTGCTCTGCCTTTGAAAATGAAAAATTTGCCTGTTTCTTGTGTTTCATTCTATTTTGTCTTGAAAATACAGGTACTGGGGATAACATAGTTGCTTGAGCATTTTTTCCCCTTCCTTTCTTATTTTTGTTCTGTAATAATTTGTTCTCTTCAGCCAAGTTCAATAAATTATTTTTCCAATCTTCATTAAGATTTGTTGATTCATCATATACCTGCGTATTAGAATACTGAGTTTCATCTTGTAGGTGTTTAAATGAATCATCGCCATTGACTTTTGCACATATGTCAGCAGATGTATTCGATTCTTCTATCACAACTTGGCAATCACCAGCAGATGGATCATTTTCATCATCTGAGCCAAACATGATATGACCTTTGTTTTCTACATTTACTGTTGGATTTTGTTTTTCATATATCTTTTGACTATTGAACGGCACTGCATGATAATCACTTGCAAATGACATACTAGTATTTGCATTGTCATATTTTGATTTTCGATTTCTTTTTCTTTTTCTCTTCTTTTTGTCACGTATTGTGCATGTTTCTAATGACTCAATTTCATTCATAGATTCAGCACTATGGGTCATTTCTTCACTTAATTTTTGCTTTTTAATTTCTACATTGCTTTCATCATTTGAATGTCCTATTTCACTTTCAAGAGCTTCAAGAGCCTTTCTTTTTGCGCTTTCTAGTTCATTTTCCACTTCCTTTTTTTTTATTTGATCTTGTTCATCTTCTACTTCAATATTATTACACTGTTTTTCATCTTCATAAGAATCTTTGTTCTTCTTTTTCTTCTTGGATTTTTTCCTTTCACTGGAGCACTCAAAAATGCTAAAAAGATAAAGCAATTACTTATATATCTAATAATAGGGAGCATTAGCTTACACTGAAATTTACCCCCACCCCCTGGAAGTTGTGCACTCAAAATTTACTCCCCTCCCCCCCTCACATTTTGTGCATTGAAATCGCTGCCCCCACCCCCTTTCTTTCCCCTCATATTCAGAGTGATTGCAACATAACACATAATATTGAATTTGATAATATACTACATGAAAAATACAAACTGTATCACAACTTTCAGGTTAACATACAAATGTCTCCTCAATACAACCAATTGAATTTCACCAGTTGTACATCATGTCAGCATTTTGTTTTTCATGTAATACACATCCTGATCGTGATGTATACGATAGGTTGAACAGTGATATGGTCATCATCACTATCAACATTATCAGTTTCATCTGAACTACCGTATTCCTTCTAATAAGCGCACAGTGCGCTTACAAAAACAAATTTCAGCAAAAAAAACAAAAATTAATAAGCGCACCCTAACAATTTTTCGCGTTTGATGCATTTTTCTTTTATAGTTCACTTTGACCCAACAGAATATGATAACACAACACGCCCGTATGGTTATGTGGTAATCCGAGTGCTGAATAATACCTGCATGTTATAGTCTTACAATATGGCGCTTGTGGGTGAAATCTTTGCAAAAAAAGAGCAAGATTTGTATAATATTTAATCTGCATAAACAGGGGGGTGCGCTTAATGGGGCAGGTGCACTTATAAGAATGAATACAGTATTATTTGATTATTGTTTCATCATCAGTATCATCATAATTGGGAACAACCCAAATAACTCTTTTTTCATTACTTAATTTCATCATTTGCATGACATATCAGTCTTGTTGAAAGAATAAAACTGTAGCAAAGATATTTGGTTTTATAGCTTAGTTTTTGTGCTATTTGTTTGCAAGTGATGGGGCATTCGGAATGAACTTGTATTTTGGTAAACACGAGTTCACGAGTGGTGAAAACTGTTCGATACAGGTTTATCTCGTGTTTACGACTTGTGAACTGGGAGCTGAAGGGATCACTACGAGATGCTCATGCGCATGCGCACTGACTGACAAAATGGCGGCGCCCATAACTTCTTCTAATATTGCAGACAGTTTCATAAAATATATTCATAACAACAGGCTAAAAGTCCCCAAAATTGAAAAGATTGATAGATATATATATTAAACCATTCGTTTAGGTCCCGGTTAATGCATGCTATTTTTTTAAACAGATATATTTCCCAGTTGTTATGTAGTATCGAATAGCCACAACTCGTACCTACGACTTGTCAACTCGAAAATACGAACTCACGAGTTGCTCTGAATGCACCATAATGCTAAAATCATATATCAAGTTTTAGATCTAATATGTGTGATGCCCTTGCAGAGCGTGAAAACAATTCATCTTGTTTGAACATGATGCACTGAAATTTGCCCCCCACTCTATTCCCTTGCATTCAAAGGTGACCCCCCCCCCTCCCCTCAAAGTTATTGCACTGAAATTCTTCACCCCATAACCCCCCCCCCCCACACACACACCTCATTATGACCGCCCCCCTCCCCATCACACAGTTACAAATAATGACAGCTCCCTTAGACCTAGTCTATCTAAATCTGAACCTGAGTGAATACTCCGCAGTCATCAGTTTTGATGATTATAGCAGAGGGAGGCCACGCGATGTTGGTACAAGGACCTCCAGAGGCAGGCTAGGTAGCCAACTGAGCCTCGGGTGTGGAGGGATCACACTAGCTATAGTTTTCAAACTAGGTGAGTTCTTTTGCGTGCAGAGGAGTGGCTTTCCTCTACACGGGACACGCCTTTTAACGAGGCTTCCAAACCTCGGGCTTGGTGTCGCCACCGTCTTGTATGATATGCTCGACAGCAGCGACACGCTGTGTGGAAATCGGCAGTAGTAGTACAGTGGCAGACGCACAAAGTAACTCTATGGCGCCACGAAGTCTGCCGTGGTCGGGCCACGAACTTACGACGCAGGAAACTCCTGTTTGTCTTAGACTATCAATCACATTTTTTATAGTTCGCATCTCACATATCTTAGCATTATTTGCTTTGATAGAGTAGCATGGTACTGGAATCCATAACAATACAAGTAAAATGTTATTACCAAATTTCATCATTCTCTCTAAAAATCTGAACATCTTGCCACTCTGGAACATGGCAGCTGTCAACATACATTTCGATTCTATCTACTTCATCCATGAGGAATTGCTTTATGATGTCACTACACATATCTTCTACAGTATTCACTATATCCGGTTTTATCAAATACCACGACTTTCTTGGTGGGTTTGTCATTGAAAGTTGCAATTGTTCAAATGAAATTTTCACACGCACATTTTTCATGGAGGCTGCCATTTTGAAATCCAAAAGTAGATCACATGATCACAATGTTTACCAACATAAACATGCGTTCCTCAATTGCCACGCCCACCAGACAGCTGTGTTTGAGGGACGGTGCAATATTTAACAAGCGGGGGGACTGGTGCGTATCGAAAAACTTGTTTGAAAAAAGGTCTCGTCCCCTGCTGATGTGATGAAAAAAAAACTAATGTCTCATGACCTCTATTCATTAAAAAAGTCCGCGTCCACTCCCATGAATATTCGCGTGATTAATTTGTACCTATTTGCTCACATCGAGGTGGGATTTCAGCAGCTGAAAAAAAGTACATGTTCCATGCCCAACGAGAATGAAAAATCATCAGGTCCCCCTACTTTGCACCTTGAAAAAAGTACCTGTCCCCCTACCAAATGCACCGGTCCCCCTGCCTGGTAAATATTGCACCGTCCCTTAACCCTGTCACATGTACGTGGGGGTAAGTTTGCTCGACACCTACCACTATCACGAGTCGAACTCCTTAATATTCCATTCGGCCACGGAAGCAAACATCACTTTCTAATTAACATTTGATGAGTATTTCATGTGTTGCATGAAAAATAATCATCTGTCATCTACTGTGGGTATGATATATACATAATATATGTATAATGGTGATGGCTGTAGCTCGAGGTTGTAGGTTCTGAGATCTTTTGGACACTTTTTAGATCCCCCGGGCGCACAGGCTCCACCTCCCACTGGAGAGGAGGTGACCCTGTTCTGATTGTGATTTCGGTGATTTGACAGTTTCAGGTATGATTGTCGATCTACCCTTGGGGAGCACTCATCGCACTGCAAGAAACCATCTAAAAGATTCTCATTTAAGACTTCCCTTACCCTGGTGTTAGCATGTTCTGTGATGTCAGAGTTACAGCCAACTTTATAAAGCTTCTATTTTCACATTCAAAATGTTCATGCTATAAATTTTACATTGGAGATAGTCCTGTTCAATTTGTTAAAGAACATTGGACCATCTAGCATATTGGTTGCATATAATTCATTATTGAATTACTGGAATCCATAACAATACAAGTAAAATGTTATTACCAAATTTCATCATTCTCTCTAAAAATCTGAACATCTTGCCACTCTGGAACATGGCAGCTGTCAACATACATTTCGATTCTATCTACTTCATCCATGAGGAATTGCTTTATGATGTCACTACACATATCTTCTACAGTATTCACTATATCCGGTTTGTGATTGTATTTCTTTTTAAGATATTCAAATGTTTTAATGGTAACTATATGTTGGTGTTAGAAGTGAACCTATGATACCATTTGTAACCAAATATATTGAAATATATTGAAATATATTTTTCTATTTTCTTAGATAAATTGTTTTGTATCATAAATGAAAAGGAAAAGCTAAGAAAATTCCAAAATTAGCTTGAAATTTTGCAATTCCCTCTAAACAGAGAGAATTGAAGCATTCAACTTTCATGTAATCTATGACCTCTATACATGTATATTGTAAGCTCCATAGTCGTATGTAAAGTTGACCATTTATTAATTTCTACTGGTGAGGTAGTTTAGTTGTCCCTTGTAAAAGTTGAATTGTCCCTTGTAAAAGTTGCGTTGTCTCTTGTAGAATTTACCATTAATTTAATTCAGTAGTAAACGCCAATGGAGAAAGGAGACCTGGTGGTGGAACAATCTGGTTGAGGGTGCTGTCTGGGAAAAGAGACTATGCTACAAAGCGTGAAAGGCAGGTGGCAGCTGTGAGGCATACAATGCGGTGAAGCATGAGACGAAGCGTGCTTTGTATCAAGTCAGGCAGGAAGCTCAGAAAGTGGCAGAGGAAGTCATTGATCCCAAGACAGGTATATCTACTGGCTAGCCAAACAGATGCACCGAGAGAACCAAGGAGCTGTTGGAGAGAAACCAGTGAAAAATGATGACGGTGCACTCTCGCTGGATGAGGATTCAAAGAAGGTAGCATGGAAGCAGCACTTCCAAGGAATGCTTAATATTGAGTTTCCCTGGAGGCCGGAGGACCTCTCGACTGAACCTCCAGTGGAGGGCCCCAGCGAGCTGATCGTGCACACGTTGATCTCAGAGGTAGTCCGGAAGATGAGATTGGGAAAGGCAGCTGGTCCTTCTGGCATAGTTGCTGAGATGCTGAAGCCTTGCAGCAATGCAGGGATCAGGCTGATTCGTGACCAGATAGAGGCCATCATCCAGGAGGGTCATATACCATCTGAATGGAAGGAAAGCTACATAGTTAGCCTCTACAAAGACAAAAGTGACGCACTCGAGAGAGGAAACTACAGGGGACTCTGATAGACCAAGTGTTGAATGTACTGGAGAGAGTAGTGGATCAATTGATTAGGAAGAAGGTGCAAATCAGTAACATGCAGTTTGGCTTCATGCCAGGAAGAGGGACGACGGATGCCATCTCCATAGTGCGCCAGATACAGGAAAAGTACCTTGCAGCAACAAAGGCTTTTGATCGTGTCCCAAGGCAGGTCATCTGGTGGGCCTTGCGCAAGCTACGTGTCAAGGAGTGGCTAGTTGTGCTGGTGCAGTCAATGTACAATAACATACGCAGTCACGTACGTGTTGGAGATGAGTACAGTGTGCACTGGTGCACTATGGACTCAGGCAAAGTCCATATTGCACACGCCGCTTAGTGAGCTAATGACATAGAACACTTTAGACACCGGCAGCTCTCTAGGGAGAGAGACACGGGTTAGGCAGTACTGAAATAAACACAAAAGAGGCAACACTTGTTCTTCCTCGATTCCTCAATGGAGGAGATGCCTACAATTGAAGAGAAATTTCTATAAAAAGGTTTCTCACTATTTTGCAGATTCACAGGACTCCAGTGCAACCCAACTCACGGCCACCACCCATCAACAACATACTCCGGACTCATCATCATCTATTGCCAGCCGCAGTGACTTACCGGTTTGATCAGCCATCAACACACTGGCCGTGCCAACTCCCACAGGACAAGCGCCAACCCATCAGCAGCAATCAGCAAGCCGTCTGGCAGTGTAATACCAAATTTACCGCTACCACTGCGCTGGCCACATCAAATCCCGAGGGTTGACACAGCAAGCACCAACACTCTGCCGCACAGCCGTCTTAATTTCACTAGACGAGTTTAACGCAGAACCCCTCTGCTCCGACGAGTGCGTGTTTCTTGACTTGTAAGACCTGCCGCGCGGCTCCTCCCACACAACAAACAAGCAACCTAATTCCCTGGCCACCAAATTCCCAGGCTCCTGCATTATATGCAAAAAACTCATATGTTTTAGCTCAAAACAGACACTGGACGAGTTCAACATCCTCTGCTCTGACGAGTGCACATTCCTCAAGTGGAAAGACCTGCCGTGCAGGTCATCCCACACCCCTGACAAAAAACCCACATCTATGCACCACATTCCTCTCTACACATGGAGTCCGAACCAGAAATTCAACAAAACACGTCCAGCCTCCAGGGAGACTTGGACGACACCATCCCCCGGGCTCGCACGGATGACAACATATTCTCCCACACCCTCACCCGACCAGCCCATCAACTGGACGACATGGCCACCCTAACCAACCACGACATAGACAACAAAAATCTCCACAGCATGCCCAAACAACGGACTTTTCCCTCATTGCAAACAATGATCGACTCACAGCCTCCCATCATGACAACAACATCGACGTCACCAACAAAAACCAAACACCCCACATCGACACTCACGATTGTGTCCACACAGCAGGGCAGACACGCCCATCCGTGGGACATCACCAGCGCCGACACCCGCGACAACACCGGGCCACCCGACCAACGCCTCGAGGACCGTCTTCGCCGCGAGGCCTGGCCACCAGCTGGACGCATCCCCACGACACCTCACACGCTGAGCGCATTCAGGGGACCAAACAACCTCCATCAAAGCCTGCTGGCTCATTTCTCCCCTACCACCAACAAAGACGCCAACTCTACCGCCAACACTAATGGCCATCAAGTCGCCAACACGTCAACAGACTGGGCGATAATTGATTCCCTAGACACCCTGACACCCGGCCAGTGCTCAATTACCGCACTCACTGACATCGCCACCGACCATACACCACCCCAGCCGGCGGCTAATAGGCTAAACACAAACACACCACCAACGCCGCCAAGCATTGATCTCAGCACAATGTTTGAAAGCACCACCCAAGATGATGGCGAGGGAATCGCAGCCCGCACGCACCTGGTGCGACAAATGCTCCTAACCCCTACCGCCAGTACCCCTTCTCACGGCATTTAATTGATCTCCAGTTAATGTGCGTAATCAAAAGCTTTTGTATAGTAAATGTTTACTTTTGAAATCAGATATTTGGATTTTTCATTGTAGACAGGATGAAAATCAATCTTGAGCACAATTTCTTTCGTCCATGCACTATAAGAATACCTCTGGCACATACTGATGCGTTTTATGTCCACTCACATGGGTTGGTTTCTGCTGCTAAGTCTGCAATACATAACCACCCCCCTTCAAAATTGGTGTCATCTGATGGAAAATGACGGATATTGCGGCTATAAAGCCACTTACTTCAGGCAACATATGAACAGGAATGTATCTCAAAGTTGATTGATACAGATTACAGTAATCCCATGCTTTTCAAAAACATATGATTGCACAAAAAATATTAAAGTCGTGGTAAGCTGTGATCAACAGTTTTCATATGAGGAGCAAACCAGTTGTCTGTGGATTTGGAGATTTAACACAATATATAAGTTGATAATCTAGATGCAATGCATAAGGTAGTTTTCAGTCAAGTAGACACCACACAGCTGACCCATATTATGGCTTGACAAAGCAATATTAGGCAAAATATCACTCATTTTTCTGACAGTGAACAGCCATGTAGAACGAGGGTCTTCAACTATTGCAGACTTAGCAGCAAAAACCGGACCATTTATGTGGACATAGAAACAATTCATAGACACTACAGATATTCCCATTGTGCATGGACCAAATAATTTGTGCCAAAGACAGATATTTATGCTACCTGCAGTGAAAAATCAGAACCTGTAATTTCAAAAGTAAACATTTCCCGCACAAAAGCTCTTGATTCCCGCATCAGCTCTGCATATTACGTACATTAACTGGAAATCGATTAAACACCGTGCTTCTGTGACTAGACAAAAAAACTTGATCGTGAACTAGCAATGCTGGACGCAATAGAAGCGCTGCAAAAACAAGTGCATTCACTTTCCGAGAGCCACGCCATACACCACTGCCCTCCTGTGTCACGCACCAGACAATCGTCCCCATCATCAACACTGCCCAGACAACGGTCGCCCTTTCCCAAACGCGACACCCTACCACTCACTATACATGACGTCTCAGACATGGTACAGCACATGGTGAACACCGTCACAGAAGGCCAACGACAACTTCTCACCAACCTGAATGTCGATTTCAAAAAGACACTCATAGACACATCACAGCTGGCCTCACAGTTTCACTGTCACATGGACCATCTGCGATAGAGTCGATGACGCCGGCCACATCCTGGCCAGTCAACAACAGAAACAGTCCGCCAACGACTCTCAAATACACAAGCTGAATACAAATCTCAAATCTGTCCATGCAAACCACACCAATCCAGCTGAAATCACTACAACAAAATCTGGCCTCCATGTCTAACCAAATGTCCAACATGCAGGCAGCCGACAACGCCCGCACGGCCACTCTCCGACAGCAGGTCCATGACATAGCACACGAATCCGCAGTGTCCATCACACGACAACAGAAGGAAAACTTCGCCCGCTTGTGCCAAACCCTGGCGAGCGACAACTAACGCTGGCTTGAACATCAAATACAATCACCGCCAACTGCATGCCGTGCACAACCACCACACAGCACGGTACTTGACGGCATTTGATGCCCAACAGACCGACGGACTGGCCAAATAACATGCCTTCAATACAGCAACAACCGCTACAGGACCTACCATCGCATCACGACCCTACTGCAAACGACGGCCTGAATCAACGGTCACATCACAGGTACCCAGCACATTTCCTGGAACGTCAACACCAAGCCGACACCCATCCCGCTACATACTGGCCGGAAAATGGTCAGACCTCATCGACAAAATGTCCACAAAAACCACCAGCACTCGCAGCGACGCGCCACGAGTCTCAGCCCCTACGTTCAACGGCGCCCAGGTCTCAAGCTTTGAAACGTGGAAATCCAGCCTCATAGACATGTTCACCTACCTCCAATGGCCACCAAACGACGCACAAGGACTGGCGTTCCTACCAACTGTCCTACAGGATTATGCAAAAGAGCATTACAACAGCATGCCAACCCACGAGAAAAGCACATACGATCTGACCAACTTAGCTAAAGCCTTCTCCATGACACACCAGCCCCCAACTACAAGAGCCGTGCGCCTCCAACGCAAACAAGGTGCCACAGAACCCATCAGGGACTATATTCTGGAGATCACACGCAGGCTTCAAGAATGCAATATCACCGACACAGATCGTCTACATCCAAATCCTGCGCGATGACATTGCACAAAGTGTCCTGCTCATGCTGCCCACAAGGCTACGCCAGACCCAAATATGTGCCGAAACTGTCGAGCACAGCATGGCGCTCACCAGCAACATCCCGGTAATGGCCATCAACCACCAACGTCAACAGAGACGCTCTGATGCCGATGACAACCGATCAAGATACGAGCCTACAACAACCCACGCCGCTACCGCCACCAATCCTGCAACAGGCAACCCCACTCTCGCCAGTCACGCGATAGTAGGCCACAAAGCGCTTCATACAACAACAGCCACAGCATCAGCCATGACCGTCAAAACCCCCAATATAGGCAATGCAGCGCCAGTGACCAACGCCACAACAGGTTCAGTTGATCGCCCTCCTACACTAGGAACAACAGAGACAGGTTCAGACAGTCCCCTACACCATACAACCAGGTGAACGTCATACAAGACAACAACCCTGACACAAAAAACTAGAACACGTACCAGGCTCGATTCTACCCTTATCATACGCGACAGACACTTCCCACACAACATTCTCCACAGCACCATATACAATAGCAACCTGGTATGTATCACCACACCTTCCTTCAAAACTACGACTGCCCTTATAGACACAGGCAGCTCCATCAATTGCATAAGCCTCGCATCTCTTAAAAACCTATACCCCAAAATTACAAACCTACTCCCGTCATCCCAATCCTTCACAACGGCCTCCGCCGACACAGTCACAACAATCAGCAAAACACCACGGTCCTTCTACCTCACGGACTTTATGGTCACCTCACTATTCTACGACTTCAAAACAGCCAACTTCAATTTTATTCTCGGCACTCCCTTCCTGAAAAATAATAAAGTACTCCTGGACCTCGCCAACAGCACCATCATCGATACAATAGCCGAGAAAAAAGCCACCATATTCACCGTCCTTGACCTCAAACAGGGATATTTCCAGATAACCCTCCACCGAGACAGCCGCCCATTATGCGGTTCTCACTTTGAAAACAAGGGCTATCGCTTTACTGTTTGTCGGCAAGGAATAGCCTCGGCGCCCGCTCATTTTACCAAGGTCATGCCACTGTCCTTTGCGACCATATAGGCACCTGTGCCACGGCCTACCTGGACGACATACTGGTCTTCTCGCCAAACAAACTCCAGCACCTAATCGACCTACACAACATCCTCACATCCATAGAAGAATCGAACCTCAAACTGGCCACGTCAAAATGTACGTTTGCCACACCTTCCTGCGACTACCGAGGTCACACCATCACGGACACGGGCATCAAACCATCAGAATCACACATAGAAGATATCACCACATTCCCCTGGCCCACCGAGCCCAACCAATTAAAATCGTTTCTAGGCATATGCAGCTACTTTTATAAATACATCCCCAAAAAGGGAGACTTGGTCACCCTATTACTCAACTTGTTCAAAAAGGACACCAAATGGCTCTGGTCCCCCGCCTGCACGGAGAGTTTCAACGTGCTTTAAAACGCCCTCGCCTCCAGACAGCTGCTACACTACGCCAATTACACCAAGTGTTTTCACCTCATCACAGACGCCAGCACCTCTGCCATCAGCGGCGCCCTCATGCAACAGGACACGTCAGGAAACCTCATTCCTATCACATACTGCGAACAATTGCTCACAGAACCAGAACGAAAACGAGACATCCTCAAACTAGAGATCCTGGTGGTCTGCTATTCACTGGCCCAATTCGACTACTACCTAAGTTACAACAAATACTCTATACGTGGACAATAGCCTCACTAAAATACTTGGCAACGAAAAACGCCTCACCCCAGAGCTGGCAAGGTGGGTATTATTCATCAGGGCTATGACTATGAAATACACCATATCAAGGCTCCAAGAACATCCTGGCCGACCGGCTCAGCCGTCGATCATACGTCAAAACACACATGCCTGCCGACGATAAACTCGATATGTTCCCCCTGCACAGCTCCGACATATGCGCCATCACAGGCTCGGCAACGAAACAGCAAATCATCACCGAGCACGGCCCGTCGCCGACAGCAAGCAACGACACACAGATGGCGGACGCCACAAATCCAACAGACCAACATCACCTAACTGATAGCCTCACAACACCTGCCGACGCAACCTCGATACCTCAATTGAAGAGTTTATTGTGGAGGTCGGTGTGCACCAGGGCTCGGTTCTAAGCCCACTGCTCTTCATTATAGTTCTGGAGGTTCTCTGGTGGTTCCGCACCGGTTGCCCTGGGAACTGTTGTACGCCGATGATCTAGTCATTATTGTAAACACAAAACAAGAGTTACTGGATAAAGTGCAGGTCTGGAAGGAGGGTATGGAGAAGGGACTCCGTGTGAACATGGGAAAAACCTAGTGTATGATCTCTGGGTTACAGCTCAACAGACTGCAGAAGACTGGGAAACATCCTTGTGCTGTCTGTCTCGCGGGTACAGGTAGTAACTCCATCTACTGTGGAAAATGTGCCATTTGGGTCCACAAGAAATGCAGTGGCATCAAAGGCCCTCGGAGAATTGACCCTAGTTACGTATATGCCCGAGATGTGCAGGTGCTGCCAGACCTGTTGATGGCAGGCCAGTCAAGGAGGTCACAGTAGGTGAGCATAAGCTGGAAGTTGTTTCCGAGTTCTGCTACTTGGGTGACATGCTATCCAGCGGAGGTGACTGTGAGCTAGCTTCTACTGTGAGATGCAGGACTGCATGGGGGAAGTTCTGTGAGCTCCTCCCGATACTCATAAAAAGCATCTCCCGCTGGTATCCAGAGGCAGAGTTTACTCCACTTGTGTACTTGTGATGCTACATGGTTCCGAAACCTGGGCTGCCTCCTCCAAGACCCTGAACCGTTTGAGAAGAAATGATCGAGCCATGATCCGATGGATCTGCCTTGTAAGGCCCCAGGATGACGTGAGCTCTGACTGCCTTCTAGAAAAGCTTGGCATAAAGTACATCGAAGCTGTGTTTCATGCGAACAGGATGAGATAGCTAGGCCATGTAGAACGAAGCACCGGCTGGATAGCCAAAGTGAGGGAATACAAGATCATGAAACAGAAAGCTCCAGGGAGACCAAAGCTGACCTGGGATGAGCTGGTGAAACGAGACCGAGTATCACTCGGCATGGAAGGAATGGACCCCGAGGACCGTCAAGCATGGAGGGGACGTCTACGGTCACAACTAGGCAGCCAGGCCGCACCCTCTGCAGAGGATTAATTCAGGCCTGCCCAAATAAACAAGGATGATGATGATGATGATGATGATGATGATGATGATGATGATGATGATGATGATGATGATGATGATGATGATGATGATGATGATGATGATGATGATGATGATGATGATGATGATGATGACGATGACGATGACGATGACGATGACGATGACGATGACGATGACGATGACGAGTAATTAATCAATTAATTTCAACATAATGCACTAATGTATCTACCATTACTAAACTGATGCCCCTTATACTGTAATCTTTACAGACTCTGTATGCATTGATCATCAAAATGTATTTATTTTACTTTCTACAATCACTTTTGAACATCTATGTTAATATTCACTGAATGTTTTATGTTGTCAATCATTCAACTTTCATGGAATCTAAGGCCTCTATACATTGTAAGCTCTGTAGTCATATGTAAAAGTTTACTATTTAATTAATTTTTACTAGTGAAGCAGTTGAGTTCTCCCTTGTAAAACTTAGTTTGTACCTTGTAAAAAGTAATCATTAATTAATTTCATTAGTAATTAATTGATTAATTGATTGATTGATTTCAGCTTAATGTACTGGTGTTTCTACCTTTACTAAACTGATCACTGCATGATGTAATCTTTAACGACTCTCTATGTATTAAATTGTCAAAATGTATTTATTGTATTTTTTCACACAGTCCGTGAATTGTACGTATGATGTGAGCTCCCGTTATAGAGGTCACTAAATTTCACTTCATACGTAAAATGTAGGATTTGACCACGAGATTGGAGTGTCAATCAGTAAAATTTAGCATGCTGAGGTGCGATTGACACGAACAAAGTGAGTGTCAATCAAGCATCAGCATGCTAAATTTTACGATTGTCACAACAAGCGAGTGGTCAAATACCAATCTATCATGAAGAAAATAAGAATACAGAGTCAAGTACATGACTAAATCTAAACTACCAGTACAAGAAAACTTCTTTAATTGTTATAAAGCAAGTGACATCGCTTGTTACCATGTGCGCTGCAACAAAGTAGTCTAATATTAGACTGTGTCATTTCCGTCCATGCAGTAAATCATGGTACGTCCTTAGCAACGGGTAAATCAGCCATTAGCAGCGTGTAAATCGGCAAATTTAGAACACCTCTCAACCAATCAGAATGAGTTATTGGAGGTGATTTTTGCACTGAATGATAGAATTTACGGTTTATGTGTATAGTTGGTTTTAGCGATTGACGCACTCTCCATACAGCTGTAAGACTTCATGATTGCTGCATGATCAAAGCTTACCTCTGACTGAGGATCCACGTATCAAAGCCTACATGGGTGGACTTCGACTCACGGTGATAATATTTCCGAAACATCTGTGCATTCGACCAGTCAGCTTGTGTCAGCATATCTTGAACAGACACCCCACGTGCTGCCACCTTAGACACCGCCCTGTCTCTGGTAGAGTGTCCTTTATACTACGAGGTGTCTATATCTGCTTCTGACAGGAGTCTCAGTAGCTAACTTGAGATTGTGGACTTGGTACGGGTCTGGTACGGGGTCTGGAAACTGCCGTATGGTAAAAGACTTTGCCTTCCCACCCGGCTTTCTGCTTTTAGTCAGCCCCGCTATCACAAACTCAAAACTGTCACAAAAAGTACATCGCCTCTGTCCAAAAAGTGCTCTAGATTCAGAGCTTGCAATTCTGAAGCCATGGCCGCGGGAGTAAGTGGCAGCAACATTGCAGTTTTGTAGAAGGGACGTTGTCTTAAAGGTGACAGTTGTCCCCCAGTTGTGTGAGATACTGGAGTTCTGTGTCAACATCCCAAATGTCCAAGTGTACTTGGGCACAGGTGTGTTCTTGAACACACCAGTCATGAAATTCATGATCAATGGGAGTTGGGCTATTTTCTGGCCTTGGTGCTCCACGTGGAAGAACAAAATGGCAGATTGGTGGCCATTGATCATGCTGTAGGATAGGCCTTTATTGCATAATTCTGTGAGATAGTTCAGTGCGGATCCCACAGGGGCCAGAAATGAATCAAGGATTCGTTCAGCGCATCAGCCACTCCACTGTCCCCAGGCTGACCTGTAAACAGCTTGGGTGCTTTCTCTGATGGCTCCAGCCAAGAGGCTTGCAGCTTCTTTCAAAATTCCTGTGACCCCACTAGACCTCCGGAGACCTTCCAGACTGCCAAATGGAGCCAGTTGTTTGCTAAGAGCGTGTGTGGGTGTCCCATGTGGCGAACGGATTGTGCGTGGGTTCTTCAGGATGAGGATCGGTGTTTCCACTGCCATCTTGAGCAGTGATGAATATTATGCTTGATTGGTCTAAATCGAAGTCATAAGGACTACCTGAGCCTCCAGTTTCACTAGGCAGCGCGGAAGCAGACAAAATGGCCAGAACGAATGCAGTGTGCCCTCCGGCCAGGGTCAGATCATAAGCATCCGTCCCTGTAGCTCCCGGGTCAGCCTTCCAACTGAAATATTTCAGCACTTGGTGGTTTGCCCTGCTGGAAAACAATTCTGCTTGCAGGGACCCCTATACTTTTTTTATCCTGTGGAAGACTTCTGGGTCCAATTTCCAGTCGCGTGACAAAGCATCGGCTACCCGATTGACGCTGCCCGGTATGTATTCCGCTGACAGCGTCAGACTCCGTGCGAAGCAAAAATCCCAGGTGTCTTTTGTCAGCTGAATGAATCACAGGGGGGGGGGGGGTTGATGTAGGCTACTGCTGTCCTATTGTCTGCTCGAACATGCATGTTTTTGTGGACACTGTATTGAAGAGTGGCTGAAGCATGATCCAGACTCCAAGCAGTTCCAAAGCATTTTTTGCTCCTTGTGTTCTTGCGTTGTCCAGTGACCCTTGGCCATTGGACCATTCACGACTCTTCTCCCAAAAAACCCGTCAGACTCGCGTCCGTCTCCAGGACAAAGTTTGGGGAATGAGTGATGATGGCCTTGCCCTCCATCAGCTCGGGTGAAGCAGCCACTACTGAAGGCCCTCCTTGCATCCCATGTTCAGGGTGACCACGGCCTTGTAGGATTTTCTGTGGATCAAGGCCCTGATTTTCAGTAGCTGTAAGCTTCTGAAGTGTAGGGGTACTGGTAGGACTGCCAGCGCCATTGCTGACAGCTTCCCTATCAACATCACCAGGTGGCGGACTGACACAATTTCCTGTGCAAGTGTTTCCTTGCAGAGATGTACACTGTCCAGTCTTTTGTTCTGAGGCAGCATGAGGCACATCTCTACTTCATCAGTCCCAGAAATTCCAGGGACATAGTGGGGGTTATCACGGACTTCTAAGTGTTGATCACGAACCCAAGGATCCCCAGCAGAATGCAGACTGTTCTTCTTTCCTTACACAGTCTGTGCGTGTCCTGATTAAACAGAAGCATGTCGTCTAGATAAATGACGAAAGGGATCCCGATCCTCCTCAACAGTTTCAGGAGTTTACCAGACCGAAGGGGAGGCAGTTGAACTCAGAGTTTTGACGCTTCACCTTGCGGATGCACGGCTGGAAGTCAGTACCGAACAAGAAACCCGCCTTCGTAAGGATGCCAGCATGATTAACGAGGGCCTTCTTACCATGGCCTCCAACTCATCTTGAAGGAAGTGGCACTTGATCTCCACTAGCCTCTGGTGGGTAATGGGGACGCCTGTCCCACCTGCGCTATATTCTGTTTGAGCACCCTCAGTAGCCCATTCCTGTCAAAAACTGTATTGTTGTGGCGGGCAAGGTCAATTTCCTGCCACATGGCGCTGAGGGGCCCCATCAGTTTAATGACCTTTGTGTGTAGTTTGGCAACATCGCCATCACAAATCACTAGTCCACTGTTTGCCAGCACCTTGGGCTTTGGAGCTCCTGGCTTGGTGTTAGACGGGACTGCCTGTGGCGGTTTTAAGACGTTCAAAACATCGGCATTGACCTCAGGAGTTTGGAAAAACTCTGACGGTGTTCTTGCAAGATTGACTCGAGCTCAGAGTCCGCTGTGAAAAATCTCTGGCCGTGTCGACCAAATAAAGAGGTAGACCCAATAAAGTGGGCACCTTAGGGATCGGGCGGAAGCCCGTGTACCCTGCCTCTGCAGCTAACTACTCTGCATGTGAAGCGGAGGGTAAGAGCGCCGGGAGCGTTGACTCCGCAGCATCAGGGAATGCCCTAGGCTGTGCTGCTGTAGGCTTACTGGCATTGACCACCCTCGACTTGTTTGCTAGACTACAAGGGACGCTATCGGCATTGTTGAAAGAAACGCTCAGAGAAGGCTTGCCTACAGTTGACTGGTCCATGAACTCAGCCAAAATTGACCGCAAAGAAATGGCAAAACACAGAAACTAACCTTCGAAATGAATCCTAATTCATATAACAAAGAAAACTATCTAAAATGGAGCTATTAAGACGGTAAAGCTAAACAAAATATAAAAAAAATAAAACTTTCGCAAGTAAAGTACGCATGCGCTAGCAAAATTTCAAGAAATTTTGTGTTTTAAAAATTTGCGTATGTCACATCACTGTGATGTATTGCAATCATGAAGTCTTAATCCATTTCTTCCAAAGAATCAACATTTGTAGGTTTGCCATGCATGCACTTTGAAAGGTTGAGTATACAGGCAGTGATTTTCCAACAAACTTTCCCCTCAATCTGAAACAATCATTAAAGCTCTATTAGCCCTTGGGGTGAGGTCATATATTTGAAAGTGAGAATTCATTTATGGTGTTCATTTGATAGCTGACTATGACAAAAAATATAGTTTTTTGTTGCTCAAAGTACAACTTAAAACTTTTCATCACGAACATGTGCATATATATATTTTCTTTTTACAATGGGATGTTTTTTCAGTCATTCACTCAGCCCATCTCACTTAGATGATAAAGTTTGAGTGGATATTTATTCCCAACTTGGCTCTGTAAAAAGCAGTTTTAGAGGATCATAAAACTTTAACTTATTGCATGCACCGCAACATCATAGGAGGGAGGAGGGGGTATGTTTACTACTATGTTTTACAAACACTACACCATGCACTTTACCACTATTACATAGCAGCCTAAGTGACATGCAAAAAGACCAGAGGAGCTAAGGGGCATCCGTTTTTTGTTTGATTATGATGTAAATGCAGTCGCTAGAGCCTCGACATATGTTAGCAGATCGTCATGTTACTAAATTGTACATGTGACGACCTGCTACGTGTATCGAGGCTCTGGCTATCGCATCTAGTATATACTTTATTACTGCACATTATTGAGATAAACTAACACAGCCTGAACATGGAGCCCAGAGTCTCACCAGCAAGCAGTTGGATTCCACATATTTGGCTGCTATTTTCATAGTGATTGCTTTCTTGATAAGCTGTTTACTTTTTGCTATTTCTTGGATAGTTTCTTCTTTCTTACGTTTTATATGATACATAATATACTTATCTTACCATCATCCGTACATGAAAGTTACTATTTGTATCATTTCACCATGAGCAAATTCCTCTGGATGAGTAACTGCAATTTGAGGTATATACACTCTATTTAGTCTGACATGAAATTCCATCTTTTCACGCGTGTGCGTGCGTACGCAGGCGCGTGCGTGTGTGTGTGTATTACAGAATAAAATATTTGTCGTTTAAAGATTTGATTACATCGTCAAAACAACTGTCTTGTATTCTATGATCCCAAATCTTTATTTTTGTCTGGGTAAAAGGCAATATGCCCTTCCTTTTCACATCTTTAGTGTATTTTTCATAATATGTGTAAAACACTTCAACACTAGCACATTTGAAAGTTGCACACTGAGTTAGAAGTAAAGCAAGGTGAAAAAGAAGTAAAGCAAGGTGAAAATTACTCCAGGCTGATTTATAGGTGAAAAGATGGTGATATTCTGTAACTTTGATGTTTTGTTGTAGGTGGATCATTGATACGTCAGCTAGATGGCATCTAACTAGTCCGGTTAAAGAGGCGTTCGCGGGACAACACGCCACAATTAGCGTATTAATTCGGGGTATTACAGTTAAAAATTGCAGAAGCTAGAATTAAAGCAAGGTGAAAATTATTCAAGGGTGTTTATAGGTGAACAGATCTTGATACTCTTCAACTTTGATCAATCACAATAATATAGGTGTGCAGAATAAAGTTTGCCCTTGCATCAATGACCACATATGATCATACACCGGTGAGTCTGACCAGCATAGTGTGTAAAATTATAGAGGGCATCATCAGGGACCATGTAGTGAAACACTTGAACATTAACAACATGATTTCCAATAATCAACATGGTTTTTTGGAAGGGAGAAGCTGTAGCACCAATCTGTTACAGTGCTTAGACACCTGGACTGAACTTCTTGACAGTGGAGTGCCCCTAGACTCCATCTACTTCGATTTTGCCAAAGCTTTTGACTCGGTCCCACATCAATGTCTGCTTAATAAACTCTGGGGTTATGAGTAGTCAAATCAGCAGTTCCTCTGTGTGTCAAAGACAAGTGACCAAGTGCCTGATAGAGAGTCTGTCAATGTTATTTCTGATGATGACACTGATGATGAACTCGATGATTCTAAATATAAATCTAATGATGATCTGGATCCTGAGGCAGATGTGCAAGTCCTTGACAGACATGTGCCATTTGTCTACTCAAAGACATTCACTCGTACTAAGCCACCGAGGAAAGCCAAGGATAGCTATAGTGTTATACTGCAGCAGGCTGTTCAGAACACAGCTGAGCCCAGGTCCCGTTTGCAACAACAGCATGTACGCAGGAGCAAAGATCCAGTACTACTTGGTACCGGGTCACATGGACTGAAAGCTGCCGAACCCAGAGGAGTCAACCAAAGGTCACATTTGCGTCAGTCAGCAGACACTCAGAAGCAAACTCAGAGGCAGTGCACTGGTATCTTTGTCACAAGACTGAAATCAAGGACCACTTGTGACCATGTCATCAACCATGTTTGGAATGTCACTGGTTATACAGTGCGAGTAGAACAACTGCAAACAAGGTATAGTGGATACTGTTCTTTTTATATTCCTTGTGACCGCAGGATGAGAGATAACCTTCTGCAGGAGAACCTATGGCCAAAAGGTGCCTTGGTAAAACACTTTTACCAGTAGCTGTTTTGAAGAATAGCGTTCCTGTTTGTTTGTTTTTTTTTTTTTTTTTTTTTTTAAATCAAATTTCAATATGGAACTCGATTTTAAAGTTGTGACATTTAACTGCCAAAATGTTAAGACATCTGTGGATGAAATAAGACAGTTGTGTGCTGAACATGATATTGTACTCTTACAAGAGACCTGGTTGAGTCCTGATGATCTAGGATTTCTTAGTCAAATAGATTCTACTTTTTATGCCCAGGGTGTTTCTGCTATGAAATCAGATAGCAAAGTATTGCCTGGACGCCCATATGGGGGGCACTGCTATATTATGGAAGAGAAGTATTTATGTAAAGTGAAATTTTATGATGACCCTAGATTAATGGGGATTAATGTTACTGTGAAAGGTAACCTTGTTTTATTTGTAAATGCTTACCTTCCATATTATGATGGTAAAAATGACACTGAATATTTGTACTATATGAGTGTATTAAACAGTATAATAGAATCACACCCAAATCCATATGTTTATTTAATGGGAGATTTTAACGCCTGTATTAGCTCTATGTCTCACTTTGGTAACATGTTAACACACTTTTGTGATGAAGAATCTCTGGTGATAGCTGATAAATTGTTTTTAAAGAACTGCTTTACATATATCAGCTATGCACACAAATACAACCAGTTGGCTTGACCACGTACTTACCACTAGATCTGGTTATCACCTTATAAATAATATGTCTACTCAAACAGATTATGTGTCCTCTGATCACATTCCTTTATGTCTTTCACTGAAGTTCTCATGTATTAAGATGCAGTCGTATGGGAATGACAAAACACATGTAAAAATTGATTGGTCGTCGTTAGATGAAGATGTGATTATACAGTATACTAATCAATCTCAGTGGAGTCTTTCTAAAGTTAAGCTTGACTTAAGTTTATTGACATGTAAGAATTTGAATTGTAATAATATAGAGCACAAGTGTGCAATTGATGATATGTATTCTGCTATTACTAAAGCCCTTGATGAGGCGGCCTCATTTCTTGTTTTTGATGTTAATAAACACTATTCTATTGTTCCTGGGTGGAATGAATATGTTAAGGAATCACATTGTGAAGCAAGGGAAGCCTTTCTTTTATGGCAGGCTAATGGTAAACCTAGATCTGGACCATTGTGTGAGCTTATGAATAAGACTAGAGCCAGATTCAAACATTGCCTCAGGTACTGTAAATCGATTGAGGATAAAGCTAAGGCAGATTCATTAGCAAAAAAGTTTCTTCTCAAAGACAATGTTTCATTTTGGAAGGAAGTAAAACAGTTACAAAAGGCTGGTCACGATGAACTTTCATCAACAATTGATAATGTAACTGGTGAGGATAACATTTGTAACATGTGGCAAAACCACTATAGTGATCTTTTAAATTCTAATAAAGATATACGTCACAAATCTTCTGTTAATAGTCTTCTTAAAAATGTTAACCTCTGTAAATTTGATAAACTGTCATACCTTGATGTATATGAGGCTATTAAGGACCTAAAAAGTGGTAAATGTGCTGGGGTAGACAGCCTACAAAGTGAGCACTTTAAATATGCAGCTAGATCTCTAAGCTGTCTCTTATCTATGGTTTTTAATTCTATGTTTACTCATGGATATCTACCAGATGATCTAATGAAAACCATAATTGTTCCAATTGTAAAAGACAAAAAAGGTATTGTTACTGACAAAGATAACTATAGGCCTATTGCCATCACCAGTGTTGCCTCGAAAATTATTGAGTTGATTATGCTAAAAATTATGCAAGATAATCTTAAAACTACACATAATCAATTTGGTTTTAAGAGAAAACTTGGGACCGATATGTGTATATTTAGTTTAAAACAAATAATTGAGTTTTACCAGTCTAAAGGTAGTCCGGTCTATGTGACGTTTCTAGATGCATCTAAGGCATTTGACCGTGTTAATCATTGGTCACTTTTTTAAAAAACTGTTCAATAGAAATGTTCCTTTAATATGTTTGCGGCTCTTAATGTATTGGTACTGTAATCAACAATTTTGTATCAGATGGGGAAACTCAATCTCTACCATGTTTACAGTGTCTAATGGTGTAAGGCAGGGGGGCATCATGTCTCCAATACTTTTTAATGTGTATATAGATGATTTGAGTGTAAAACTAAATGAGAGTAAAATAGGTTGCATGTTTAATGATACCATGTATAATCATCTTATATATGCTGATGATACTTGTATTATAGCACCCTCTCCATCAGCAATGTATGATCTTCTACAGATATGTAATGAGTTTGCATTAGATAATACAGTTGTTTTTAATAGTAAAAAATCTAAGTATATGTGTTTTAAACCACCAAGTCTCAAGTCCTTGAAGATACCCACTATGTATTTAGCTGGTGAAGCACTAAAGCTTGTGACAAGTATTAAATATTTAGGAGTTATACTCGAAAGTAATTCTAAAGAAAATAATGATATTATGCGTCACATAAAAGCATTGTATACTAGAGGTAATATGATAATTAACAAATTTAGAAAATGCCAAGATGATGTCAAAATATGTCTTTTTCGTTCATTCTTAAGCACTGCTTATTGTATTCAACTGTGGACCAACTACGATATATCTTTCTTCAAAAAAGCATGTGTTTCTTATAATAATGTTTGTAGAAAATTATTTAGTTTGCAACGTGGTACTAGCATATCTGCTTTTTATGTTGAAAATGGTATTAATCCTTTTAAAACTTTGTACAGAAAATCACTTGTTAATTTTCGTGATCGTATTTTTAAATGTGATAATCTCTTGGTACAGAACATTGTATCCAGTGTTCATTTTATATTTGACTCTAGTCATTCTGTCGCATGGCAGACTCACATCTTTACTTAGTAACAGATTTTACATACATTTATCCACTTCATATATTTATATATTTTATTTTTATATTTAACATACAGTGAAAGGCCGAGGTGTTTAGATTACCTTCACTTGTGTATAGAAGAAATAGAGGAGATCTGATAGAGGCGTATAAATACCTGGATGGAATTTACAAGGTTGAACCTACCCCTTTTGTCTTAGTCAATAATCAAAACTTTTACCAGAGGGCATAGGTTCAAAGTTAAGAAATCAACTTGCAACACAAACTTTAGAAAACATTACTTCTCACTCAGCGTTATTAACGACTGGAATAATCTCCCCTCTGAAGTGGCTGAAGTGCCAACTCTGAATTGCTTCAAGAGCCCTTTAGATCGTCAGATTAGAGAGGAAAAGTTTGCCATGACCCATGCAACTAACTACTGAAGAGACAGTGAAATGCAACATGTGTTGACCGACTACAGGCATACCTGACGCCTAAGGCTGAAGAGTGGTCCTCAATAGCTTAGTCGTTAGACTGCACGACTTGAAAAACGTAATTTGCCTGCATTGCAAGTTTGCGCCCCAGTCATGGCAGACACAGTGTTGCCAAAACAGTTATGTCGTGCATCTGCTACTGAGTTGCTGATTTCCACCGAAGCAAGTCGCCACCGTACAATGTTGCTACTAGACGGTGGCGACGGCAAGCGGCGGTTCGGAAGCCTTGTTAAAAGGCGTGCCCCCTGTAGATGAGACCCACCCCTCTGCATGCAAAGGAACTCACCTAATTTGAAAACAATAGCTAGTGTGATCCCCACCCCCCACCCCCCCCCCACCCGAGGCTCAGTTGGCTACCTAGCCTGCCTCTGGAGGTCCATGTACCAACACCATGTGGTCTCCCTCTGCTATAAACATCAAAATTGATGGCTGCGGAGTACAAGCAAACAAACAAACAAACAAACAAACAAACAAACAGGATAAGTGGAAGTGTAAGCATATTGTTTCCTCGCGCCTCTTACTTTAATACGCCCTAAATGGCATGCATATTCTATTATAGTATGCATATTATCAGTCGTGTTTGGGACTCCAACTTCCGCTTCCCTTTTCCATCTCATTTGCCAAGATGGTAGGTAACTTAACGTGACGTGAAACTAAAATCTGAGAATATTTCTTTGATCGTTGTCAATTTATTTATATTGTAACGTGTATATTAATTATTATAGATGATCTTAACAAATTTATTTTATATTTACTTTGTAGGGTATCGATATCTGCCATAAACGCGAACGGAAAGTTGTTCGTAAGGAGCCTCGCAGTCAGGATATTTACCTTCGTCTGCTTGTAAAGGTAGGTGAAATCACAGTAAACCCAGTTCTCTATGGTAATCATAGGGTTGGAGCCTCTCAGGATAATAGGATATATTGCTTGTCAACAATTTCCCCGTGGTCTACGGACAATATTGGGGAATGTTCAGTCACCATACAAGGAAATTATAGGGAACTGTTTTTGGTGTTCAATAAATGTTTCACATTGTAAAGGTGCCATGTCTCACTAAAACAGAGAGATGTATGCATGTACGAACCATCAATCTCGTCTTGAATCGTGTTCGGAAGAGTGAAATAATTTATAAATTATATAAATTACAGATCATGTCCATTGGTTACCTTTCCCCCCCATATGTAATGGTTTCACTCTGTTAGACAACTGAATCTGAGGTCAACACTTGAGCTATTGGGAAAAAAAAGGTCAACACTAAGCTATTGGTGAAAAAAAAAGACTCATTGGATAACTTGCTATGCATGGTGTTATGTCAAGTATCGATTAATATTAAATCATTGTTGGGCAAACTTTTTGTAGCACGAATAAATGAATTAGTGTTTGACAGGTGTGCGATACAGGAATTTTCTACAGCGTGTATTTGCAAATTTGACGTTTTGTTAGCCATTGACGTTGGAAAGAAAATGGAGGGTGTTAAACCAAAAGCAGATATGAAATTTTTCAGGAGTTTGAGCTACACCCCTAGTTTCCAATCGTAGATAATTTTGGAAAGACATGAAAATGCAATTGCTAATTTCAATGTGGAGCAACGAAAAAAAAATCGCAAATAATTTTAGATGACACCGATTCTTAGCTTGCACAACTTACATTGGTTTTATTTAGAAATTGGTTGTCACACAGGACAACCACCCTACAACTTTTTGTTGTCCGGGACAACAGGGTTATCCGTAACGTAGAGTCCTGCAAGGGTTCTGTCTTGGCTTCTGTCAGTGTTCGTCTGTATTTTCATATTTCATTTTATTATTGATCAATTTGTACTTAAATTCTTAAATGATGTGTACTGTGTACCAGGCAGTGTATCACATTTAAAACATCAAAACGAAACTGTGATAAAAATTTGGCACATTTTTTTTTGGCAGTTTGCACACATTTGGAAGCAGAACATGCCATGCAACCCGCTTTTCGCAAATGCCAGAACCATTGTGGTCCTCTTGATTTTATTCTATTAGTCTTTAAAGCTTAACATTGAATTTATGTTAACCTAGCGTCTTCTTCAAAATGTGTGACATGCCATAATATTTTTATTTTTTTTTTACATTTTCAGCTCTACAGATTCTTGGCTAGAAGAACTAATGCTAAATTCAACAAAATCATTTTGAAGAGATTGTTTATGAGCAAGAATAACAGACCTCCTCTGTCTGTCTCAAGGCTGGTAGGTGCCATTTTCGTTTGAATTTAGGGTTATCATCTTTATATACACTGGTTTCTGTGCAGCATGTTTACATTGAAACAAATGTGGCAGAATGATCCAATTTTTTCTATTGCATTTATTTTTCTGATTTCACGCGTACTTCTGACATTTACGGCTAATTGTAAATGTTACTTCATGACATCTTTTTATTTCTGATTTTGCAAGCATTGATATCTATGAATAATTTTTCTTGTTCTTCTCGTTCTACAACTATGTAAAAAAATCACCTGTGTCATGTTGACGTTTACTTAACACAATTCAAGTTTGCTTCTTTTGATATGGATAAATTTTCAAATTGCAGGTACGCCACATGAAAAAGAAGGGGCGTGATGGCAAAACTGCTGTGTGCGTTGGAACTGTTACCGATGATCTGAGATTGCTCGAGATCCCCAAAGTGAAGGTAATTGAATAACTATTTTTTTTTAGCTCCCAGGGTTGCCATGGGAAGAGTCCAGAATTCAGGTGTTTAACCGGGAGATAGGAAAAAAGTGTGAATTTTTGAAAGAAAAAAAATCTTGTGGAATTGGAATTACTCATGGGGTCGCATGCTCATGGGCATGGCCATTTTAAAAATATACTCCATTGACTGTTGTATCATGGATATCATGGAAGCCTTCTGCGGTTTGGACACAAAACACATCCGAGGTACACAATCGAGGTACACAAGCAGTGCTGTCAATGATCTTTTGTTGCACTAGATGATACCAGTAACATCCGTATAATTTTAAGGTTATGCATTGTGGCGGAATAATAGCCCTCTTGGAGCCCAGCCAAAAATCGAATGTCTGAGTTTTCAATTTTCAAAGTTTTAATATGATCCTTAGTAGCTCTTATGGTGTTCATCAGAACATTTCCACATTTGCAATACACATTGACAGGGAATGTGACCCACTCAGTAGAACACTCGCTTTCTGTGGCGAGTGACTCCCAATTTACACTCGCCATGTTCAATCCAAACTAGCTATCCTAAGTTATTAAATTATTGGAATCAAGTAATCGTACTCGTCGACTGTGGCGAGTGACTTTGAATTTACAGTAATCAACACCCTGCATTGAGAAAATGGTCTCATTTCTTATTTTCACAAATATCAATAAAGATGCGTACAGCATAAAGTTTGATAATGACTTTCAAGTAATCGGTGTTAGCTTTTGGGACCGATTTTTAATGGCATAAAATCAGGATTTATTTTAAATGTATTAACCCCTTGGACGCCATTTGTCGACAAAAGTCGACGTACGTAAATTACTTCTATACGCCAACAGTCGACTCACTCAAAAACTGTTCGAGTTTGACTGCCATGTTCGTATGTAAACACTCGTGGTTCTAGTCTCAAATTCCGGTGTGTCAACAACAACTTTACCTTGTCATTTCGATGTATTTCTAGAAGTAAATAAGCAGCGTAGTGTTAATATTTCAATTCTATTAGTGTGAATGAATATTTACCCATCAAACACGCATTATCTGCTGCAGTTTTGAGCCCTGAAATAGTGTTATTTGTGTTCGCAAAACCATGGCTTGTCATATATAGTTGGAATCCTCGTGAAACCAGCTATTCACAGACACCTTATACAAATGTGAAACTAGACTCGTCAACGTCATATACTGATATCTATTTTTAGCCTTGAAAGCTGTATTCTTAGGTTCAATCGCCAGCAAAACTAAGTTGACACTGCTAAGGAATCCCAATCAGCCTTAATCAAGAGCGCTCTTAACGATTCTATAACAGCGCCGAGCGCTGTGCAAGGCTGATTTCCGGGAAATATGGTTTTTGGTGAGATCAGCCATCTTGTGACGAACTAGAACATTTTGAAAGAATTTATCATATTATTCGTCATCCATGCCCCATCTTATTGTATCTTGGATACCGGATCACAAATAAACCGTTTGGCAAACTACCCAATAAGTGTGGACGTCGGACATCTCGTATTTCTGTCAAAACGGATGATGTGTTTGTCGGGTGATCGAATGATGCCTGTCAAAGACCCACGACTATAAAGAAATCAAGTTTGAACACGGTTTTGGTCCGTATTATTGTAAGTAAAAATATATTATTATGAAATAGTGATTGTTTATTGTGTTTTTTATGTCTATCCTGGATAAAAAGTCGCTGCACTTAAAATTTCTACTGATACTACGGCATTTAAAATCAACCACGCAAGCTGTCAAATGCGTGTCTGGCACTGAGGGGGTATATAGTGAATTTACTTCCGGCTTCGAGAGGATTTATCGTAACTGTTTTATGAAAGACCCGCAATTAATATATGAACCAACCATATTTCATACTTGTATATTTTTATGTACAATATTACAGACGAAAAACATGTTCAAACTTTAATTACCGACATGCACAGTTTGCAAATAATGATACAATTAGCATTGGTCAATTTAGTTTTGCCAGCGATTGAAGCTAAGAACACTGCTTTCACCTTTCATATTTTGATGAGGTTTCAATGCAAATGTGGTGTCAAGACAGTCATAACGATGATTGACAATCTAAGGTTTTGTGCATCCAAATAATAGTATTTTGGGGTTAAAATTTCAAGCAAAGAATGCGTGTAAGAGTGGGTTAATTGCCGTCAGCAAGAATAGAGTTAAAATGTCTATGCTGCTTATTTCTTATAAAAATACATCGTAATGTCAAGTTACAGTTGTGAACAGATGAGGAATTGAAACTAGAACCACAAGTATTTGCATGTGAATATTGCTGACAGGGTCAGGATTAGGTTGAAACTGCTACTCGTCAGCAGGATGAGTAACCCTCAAACATCTAGTCGTCCTGCAAAAAATGTACTCGTCCTTGCACAAACTATACCTGTATGCCAAATTTACCACAATTGCTACTGGTCAAGAGGACGAGTTGCTAAAACCTTCTACTCGTCCTCCACAAGTTTTTACTCGTCAATACGAGCGGACGAGTGGCTAATTCTAACCCTGGCTGACAAAATCTTGAAATCAGGTTAAAAAAATTATAGCCCGGAGATATCCTTTAACTTCGTTCTCCAAAATCACTGGGTATCTGGGCTCACCTTTGGCTGTCCGTCAACACTTCATTTTTGCACAACAGCATTTTGCGCATGTTTCATTTGGTTTTCATAAAATTTTTGTTAAGCCTTTATTATCGTAATTCCATATTTGAATTTTGAACCTTGTTTTTTTTTTTTAGGTGTGTGCTCTGCATGTCACTGAGCGTGCGCGTGCTCGCATCCTCAAGGCTGGTGGAGAGATCATCACCTTCGATCAGTTGGCTCTTCGCTCTCCAAAGGGACAAAACACTGTCCTCATCCAAGGTGACAATCTTTGTAGACATTTAAAAAAAAAAAAGCAGTCATAACACTTTGGATTGACAGAGAGCAAATGCAGACATACCAACTATTCCGAAATGACGAATCGTTCCAAATCAGTCAAATTTTAGAACGATTCGTAATTTTGGAATAGTTGGTAGGTCTGCATTTGCACTCTGTCAATCCAGTGGAAATAACCAAATATTTATGGACTTGGGAAGTTTTCTTGAAATTCACTTCATTTTGCTCGCTTATGTGCAGCTATTAAATGTACTCTATTGAATCGTTTAAACAATGTTTAATCCTGCATGCAAAAATGTGCTCGATTGAAATGATGTGTCGTAACAGCTTTAGTCATGATCAGCGATGACCATTTTGTGACTGATGTCAATTATGCGGTAGACAACCTCAATGATCAAGAGTGAAATAGATTCTGCTGGTTGTTATGAAATTCGCAATGTACCTGCAACAACAAGACCTGTCAACAGTATCTGAAAGTGAAACTAAGAAAAAAATATTCAAAATAAATAAATTTGTCCATTCTCCAGTAACATAATGATGCAAAAATACAGTGACGAGTATTCGAAAAAATACAATAATGTCACTGCAAAAGACTGGATCATGCCCCATGCACTTTGTGTTTGGTTGGCAATATAATTTTAGGAGTCCATAAAAGGTACACAGTGGGCTTCGGTTACTTCCCCCCCAATTTTTTTAAAATTGGATGCATTTTTCTGCAATCTTTTGTATAATGTACAGCAAAAGTGGGAACTTGAAAGATTTGAAAAATAGATACTTTATTTTAAATGTCCAACAAGAAAAATTTCATGACTTTCAAAACCTTGCACTAGGTAATATAGGTAAAATAAAATTATTCAAATTAAAAAAAAAAAGTTTATTGAATATTTCTTAACTTGAATGCTTTTACGCGAAAAGTAGGATGACAATCATTTTGGTAGGAGTGTGTAACTAAGATGCGTATTTGTGGTTAGTTGAAACCAAGTTAATTACATTAAACGGCAAGATACTGAAATTTTGGCCATGGGATACTGGTAATTGACCAAGAGAGGTTGGCAATACATGTCTGCAAATGTCTCAACTCATGATATTCTGTAGGGAGACTTCGAAGTTTGATTCTTGTAAATTGAATATGCTTACTGAGAGCAAAAATGTATGTAGGATGTTAATTTTTATGATCTTTGACCCCTATCAGTTCTTGTTTAACATATTTCAATTATCCTTTTTTTCAGGCCCCCGCAAGGCCCGAGAAGCCTACAGACACTTTGGCCGTGCACCTGGTGTTCCTGACAGCAACACCAAGCCGTATGTTCGTGCGAAGGGAAGAAAATTCGAGCGTGCTAGAGGCCGTAGAGCAAGCCGAGGCTACAAGAACTAATGACATGCTGTTAAAAAAAAAAGAATAAAAATTTCAATTTTAATTTGATGGAATTTTTGTTTATTTTCTTTTTTCACCCACAATTTACCAATGTGGCCTTAGAGGCTCAAGCGTAAATGTTTCAACATTTGGAAATTTTTAAAAATTATGTGAGCATCAATCATACTTACAAATTTTTCAATAAATATGTAAGAGCCATGTAACTTATTCATGAAACATCCATTTTTCTCATATTTTACTATTTACCAATGTGGCCTTAGAGGCTCAAGCGTAAATGTTTCATTTGGAAAATTTTAAAAATTATGTGGGCATCAATCCTACTTTCAAAATTTTCAATAAATATGTAAGAGCCATGTAATTTATTTATGAAAGCTCCATTTTTCTCGTATTTCAACTTTTGATAAGTCCTTCTAATTAACCAACATGATCTTCACAAAACTTCTTAATTATAATTTAGTGTAGATCTATGTGGAGTGAACATTTACTCACCAAGGAAATTTTGATACATTTTCTCAATTGTTTTTCTTCATTGATAATCACATTTATATATATAATATAGTTAAAGAGACTGGTATAAGTATAATTTTCACGGAGCGCTGCGGGCCATGGTCGCAGTTGGAATAGAAATTTGGGTGCTGGAATGAAATATATTTTAATTCATCTCATCAAGGTGTATACAATGGTCGAAAAAATTTCATTAACTAGCTGATCATTTATTAGTTTGAATTTACATAGTACTAATATATTACAGTGAGATATTTCAATATTTTGAATGTCTTAGGGGAGTCGTTTTGAATAATATATATGCATATCTTTAGTTGTCGTCAACATTTATTTTAAGAGTTGTGAATAATTTTATTTAATGAAAGATGTTCATAGAGTATACAAGATACCAGGAATGAGATAACGCACATGTTAGTGCTCAGAGTGAGATTTACAGCACATTCCCAACTTTAACCAATCATCTTTTCAACCATTTACTCCACATGTATAATGAAAACAGACTATTTATCCCAATTCAATTGATTCCAATCAATAATAACTTTTTACATAGTAAATAATATACTTTTAATACTAAATTATAAAAAGTAAGAAGTACTCTCAAATTTCTAGGATTTGGTTTGTTGCATCCCAGGTTTTCTGGCATAATTTATGGTCAATTAACCCTGTTGAGGTAAGCCCCGCCTCCTTATGTCAGTGTGAACATGAATTGCTGGAATCTCTTCTGGCATAATTTATGCTAAATTAACCCTGTTGAGGTAAGCCCCGCCTCCTTATGTCAGTGTAAACATTGCTGGAATCTGTCCTGACATGTATTTGAACAACTGACCAATAGATCTAAACAGACATAAATGTTCACTAACTTACTTCAGGTAGTGAAATATAAATGAAAAGAAACAATGGCTAACAAAAAGTATTCCAGTACTAAACTGAAAGATCCAAATGTCTGTAGGATATTTTTCTCCTCCCCATTTAATGGGATGGAAGGTGAAAGAGAAGATTTGACCAAGAAGTATTGGCCACAAATTAATTCATTGTGTCGATCAAAAGGAGTACATTTTATACCAGTAGACATGAGATGGGGAATCACAACAGAATCATCAGATAATGCACAAACAATTAGTATTTGCCTAAGAGAGTTGGATAGATCTGACATGTTCATTGGATTCTTTGGACAAGTAGGTTTTAATTAGCTTTTTTCTTTTCTTAATAAACTTTTCCCAAAAAATTTACAATTGAAGTGTTTCATAAGAATTTCAAAATAAATTACAACTTATAAATATTTAGCCTGAAATCTAAGAATCATCTGCTGTCCTTTTCTGGGACATGATAATAAAAAGAATATTTTCAGTTGTTACTTCTCAGTGATCATTTTACCTTTCAAAACCCATGAGTCCCTGGGATGCGCTCTAATGAAATGTGTGAGTCCCACCATGAGTTTTGTGAGTCCCTATGTACGATCTAGGATTATTAATTGTCAATTAATAATCCTAGGTACGATACAAGAAGAACAATTTACATACAAAATAAATAATACAAATGAACACTATCAAATACTGTACTTAATTTATTCATGTATACTGTATGCATAGAATTTTCACTGGAATCAAACGCAGGATTTCATAAATAGTTATAGCTCAATTCACATACTAGATCATGTGGATCAGGCAACAAAATCAATTCACACAAGTGCAAGACAGTAACATATATTTACAGATGGAAAAGAACAATGAGACATCACCCTGTATATTTTCATTCTAAGGAACATGATCGTATTATTCAAATACAGTCTTGCTATAGTACTAGCAGGAGAGTTCAATCTGGTGTGCGCGATTGCGTGATTCCCGCATAATAATCCTCCCAGACGCAACTTTCATTTCTCAAGGGAGGCTGCATTGTAACTGTTCGCATTATAATTTTACATCAAAGTTAAACGCGAAGAATATACTTGAAAAAATAAAAAATAATGTATAAATATTTTCATCACATGGGCGCCGCCATACTGACAAAACCACAAAGTTGCAACGAATAGCGCTCTCATTGACTTATAACATGGCTGAACACGCTGTGTTTTACCATATCAGCAGCTAATTAGAGGCGTCGTAGTTGCGTGGTGATGGAATTAATGCGCCAATCACGAGGCGCGTTTAATATTCACAATATTTACAATATGGTGACGCCCATGCTGGGGGAAAAACGCAATAAAATTATTTTTTCAAAAATGAGTGCATCCGAGAAACGCACTGTAAACATTTTTATGCGTCCATAGAGAAAAATATGCGTCTCAGACGCGGGACGCAGGGGTAAAATGATTACTGCTTCTCTTTCCGTTTTTGTTGTGGGGCAAATATTGCTATTCATTTTCAGAGATATGGATGGCAAGGAGAAAAAGACGAAGCTCTCCAAAGTAACTTTGATGCTGCAATGTCTCGTTACCCATGGCTGGAAAACTTTAGAGATCGAAGTGTGACAGAACTAGAATTTCTGCACGGTCATCTTAATCACCCAGGAGAACTTCCTGCAATGATCTGTTTCAGAGATAAGGTAAATATTTGATGTTTACAACATTATATCATATATTACAACATAATATCATATATTATTTAATATATTTCAATTCCCTAATGTGCTCATATACACACGCGCGCGCGCGCACACACACGCACCACGCGCGCGCACGCACGCACGCACGCACACACGCACGCACACACACACACACACACACACACACACACACACACACACACACACACACACACATATATCTATATATATAAAGGAAGAGGCGATTTTTTGTGTCACAAAAGGCTTTTCAACCACAAGACGTACACACTCCAAATTATGTATGTACAATCAGGACAACTTGGTGGTCGTTATAATGTCACATTTCAAACCAAATAAATTGGTTTTAATGATAAAAACAAGAAAAAAGATTTTGTTAGAAATGTTCAATGTCTTAAACACGTAATACATAACAGTTAAACTACAAACGTACATACGTGCGTACTTACGCTACGACAAAAATGTAAGCTAAACGTTTAACGTTTAACTACGTCAGCAATGTAAATACAAATGTGTGCTTCATATAGAGAGTATAGAGTAAAGTCCACTGTAAAACTAATCATGTACTATGTAAGTGTCGGCTACAAAACATTAGGGGGGCTATTAAATTTTGCTTTTGAATTTTTTAACTCAGCTATGTGCTGCGCAATACAGTTTTTGCTGTTCTCCTTTTCTTTATCCAGATTAAACATGCCGAGAAAAAGGAAAGGCCCCATTGGCAATGGGTACAATCCCCCAAGGCAATAAAAAGGTCACACGTACAGTCATACATGAGGAAGGTGGGGAGGGTGGCCCCCGGGGAGGGTGAGCCCCGGTGGTGGTAGCAGAAAGGGTGTGTATGTTCATATTATGGGGGGTAATGATATAATGATATGGTAGTTGGTGAGAAAGGGAGGGGATCTCATCCGTTTCAACCAGAGCAGCAGCAAGAAGGGGGTGATGGAGATGCATTAGTTCTGACCAGTTTAGATGGGGATGGGGTAGAGAGGGTTGGGGAGAGAAGAGGTGGTGGCACCAGAAGGGTAGGGTAGAACATTTAATCTGCTCCACACGTGTTTACCAGGGGTAGCAGTTGCTAGGATGAGGGATATTAGAGGGATCAATCATTGCCATATTCAGTATATGTAGTGTGTATATGGCTGTGACATATGCCGATGGGAGGACGTTGATGGAGGTATATTTAATCTATCACAGACCTGTATACTGATGGGAGCTGGTGAGGGATGTGGGATAGGGGAAGGATGGGGAGGGGAGCATTTAATGTGTTCCAGATTTCATTCGTTTCAACCCGAAAACGCTGGTAGACATATAGTATATAGGTTATATATATATATATATATATATATATATATATATATATATATATATATATATATATATATATATATATATATATATATATATATATATATGTATGTATATATATATATATATATGTATATATATATGTATGTATGTATGTATATATATATGTATGTATCAAGAAAACCAAAAACAAAGAAACATATTCCAAAACCAACTAACTAAAGACATAAAAGAATCACAAATTCCAATGACCTACTCATAGGAGCAGACAAGACAACCAACTTCTACAAAGTAAAAGTGGACGACTACAACAAACTGCTGAATGAAAATATAACTAAAGACTATAAAATAACGCCACCCACTATAGAGAAGGAAATCAATGACATAGAAAGAGACATAGCTTATGAATTGGAATTAGAAGACCGTATACAAACTAGAGCAAAAAATGAGGCATTCATCACACTCAAAGACCATAAACCTAACTTCCACAACAAACCCACATGCAGGCTCATAAACCCTTCAAAATCAAACATTGGCAGAATAAGTAAACAGAAGCTGGAGAAAATAAATACCACAATTAAAAACAAAACAAAATACAACCAATGGAAGAACACTGAAGAAGTGTTAACGTGGTTCAAAAAAATAGAAAATAAGAAGAAACACTCATTCATTTGCTTTGACGTTTGCAATTTCTACCCCACTATAACGGAGAATTTACTGAACAAAGCCTTAGATTTCGCAAGCAATTTCATAGATATCACAGATGAAGACAGACATATAATACTACAGGCCAAAAAATCAATCCTTTACAGCAATAGCGCTTCATGGTCAAAAAAAGATAGTACATTTGATGTGACAATGGGCAGTTTTGACGGCGCGGAAACATGCGAACTTGTGGGTCTTTACATGCTGTCACAGATGCAGGACCTAGGCATCAATGTAGGCCTATACAGGGACGATGGCCTTGCAGTATCCGACAAAACGCCAAAAGAAACAGAAACAACAAAGAAGAGAATTTGCAAAATTTTTGAAAAAAATAACCTAAAGATCACAATCGAAGCTAATCTAAAGAACGTTAACTTCCTAGACATAAATTTAGACCTCAGATCCGAAATATATAAGCCGTACGCAAAACCCAACAACACCCCACTCTACGTGCATAGAAGAAGCAACCACCCCCCAAGTATAATAAAGAATATCCCAATAAGCATCAACAGGCGCATAAATAGCATCTCCGCGAACGAACAGGTGTTCAAACAGGCGACACCAGAATACCAGCAGGCCCTGAATGTCAGTGGATACAAGTATAATTTAGAATACCAAGATATAAGAATGGGCACAACAAATAGCATGAAAAGAAAACGAAAGATTACCTGGTTCAATCCACCTTTTAGCCAAAATGTACAAACAAATGTTGCAAAATGCTTCCTAAAGATAATAGACAAATGTTTCCCAGCTGACCATAAACTGCACAAAATCATAAATAGGAATACAATCAAAGTTAGCTATAGTTGTATGATGAATTTGAAAAGTATTATATCACAACATAATAAGAATATCATTCAACAGCATGAAGAGAACAAAACGCACCCACAGAGAGATAGCATAGCCCCAACAACAGACTGTAATTGCAGAGACAAAGCAAATTGCCCAGTAGGAGGAAAATGCCTTGAAAAAAATATTATATATCAGGCCACCGTCAAACCAACAAACACCAACAAAGAAGAAACATACATTGGATTAGCATCCACCACTTTCAAAGAAAGATACAGAAACCACATAGCCAGTTTTAAGAATACAAAGAACAGAAATGCCACAACGCTCAGCTCACACATATGGTCACTAAAAGACAATAGCATACAACACAATATAACATGGAGAATAATAGAAAAGGCACAACCATACAGGACGGAAACAAACAAATGCAACCTGTGTCTGAGGGAAAAATTTATAATAATATGTAAGCCGCAGTTAGCATCTTTGAACAGCAAAAATGAACTTGCCTCTGAGTGCAGACACAAAAAGAAATTCCTCCTCTCAAATAGTGCATTATGAATTTAATTTAAAATAGCAAAAATAAATAAGCAGAACGATATGGACCTCACAAAACGAACAAACAATTTAAAGTACAATTTTAGGACACGGTTTTAACTGATAAATCACCAATATTACATTTATAACATATTTTTGAAACCATGTAATTTTTAACCGAGTATTCATAAGTTCAATTTTAGTATGCTGTAGTGTGTTATATCAGGGATTGGCAATGTCAACAGTTTGGCTCTGATGAGTGGTGTTGTAACCATGAAACAGGCTTGTAAGCCATGAGTGTGTAATTTTCATATAAATAAACTAATATACTTGGCTCCCTTATGGTTGAGCTCTCTTTCCATGTGTGAAACATAAGAACAATGCACCCCCCCCAATACACACCCCCCACACACACAATTCCCCACCCCCACCCCCCCCCCCACACACACACACACACACACACACATCACCGAATACCTTGAGAATTCTGGACATAACTGTAAAACTAAGACAGCAGACTGAACTGTTTTCTAAAGAAATCGGACAGTGGATCCAATTAAAATTTTGTTCTTGTAGCAATTATTGTGATAATAATAATATTCTTGGTGAGAAGCAATAATAGTGAATTCAAATTCATTACAGAAATATGATGATGCATTCAGGGAGGAAGGACTTGCAAAAGGAGATAAAAGAATGGTGTATAAGTTCTCCTCCGAAACAGAGCTTGCCACAAAACTAATGAAGAACTTGAAAGAAAGAGTATTAGCAACAGAATCACAGGTGATCTTTCAATAGGATGACTAGACTTAAAATTATTAATTCAATGGCTCTTAGAATATCATACATGTATATCATTTATTGTTCATATAAAATATTCAAACACTCTTGTTTACTGTTGTAATTAAAACCTACCTCCTAAGAAATTGTACATTTTAGTGTCTTGCTGTGAAAATGGATTATCCTACACCTGAGGAAGTATGTAACATATCTATACTAAAACCTTAAAGTGTCCATGACACGAAATATATTCAATAATCTTTGACTTAAAATAATGCCTATGTAATATCTACAATTCCCATCATAGATTGAGATATTTTTTGTCTTTTATAGGGGGCTCGACTTATGTTTGAAACAATTCAAGATCACTTGAATAATGTTTTATTAAAAGATCACCAGGAAAAAGCAAGTCAAAGAGAAATTCTGGAACAACAAAATAAATTAGTTTTTAACACATTAACAACCCTTTACATTGGTGGTGCTGGAAAGTTTCACAGTCTTAATCAGTTTATTTCAGGTATAAATATATCTGATACAAATTGTTTCATTTAATATCTCTTTTAATAAAACAGTTAGATCTGCTTTACTTTATGTAAAACAAATTTATGAGACTCAAATGATAAATGATTATTCCCAACCCCTTAAAAGCTGATGACAAGCATATTTGTTTATTACTATAAGCACATGGACCTGTACAATAAAAGGAAATTGTAGAAGGGAGATATTTATGGTCAATATGACAGTCACTAACAAAATTTTGTTGCTCTTCAGCAGATAAGCATTGCATGAAATAAAACTTGAAGAAAACATGAGAGGAAAGATACCGCAAAGGAATGAAACAAAAAGAGCTCTTTTGTGTTGACTATTGTTACTAGTGGGAATACCCATTCAGTAGCCTTCAGTTTTGTTCTGGTTTCAATTTATGTACACTACTACTTACCAAGACAAAAGCATCCCTCTCGACTCTCCTCCACCTGCTGTCCAACAGAACACCACCTGTCGCACTAGACACCAATGTGACGTCACTTCAGTCGAAAGTCCCGCGACGGTGACCACAACGTGAAGAATTCGTTTAATCAGTAAGTAGTAGTGTACATAAATAAAAAATACTAAAAAAGAACACTACATTTGCTATACCAATGATAATGTGCTGATGTATGTAGAAAGCTTGTGTATTAATTTTACAGGAAATATGCCAACACTGCTAATTAATGGAGAAGCTGGTATAGGCAAATCTGCTTTACTTGCAAATTGGATTCAGACTCTAAACTCACATGAATCTGGCAAAGCTATTCTTTATTATTTTCTAAATCCAGGAAGTGTTGAAAAAGGTATTGTTCTCATCTGCTGCAGTTGCTAAATATTCATTCAACCAGGGTATGAAACTCACCAAAATTTGCTTACAGACCACAGGGCCGACAACTATGAAAAGTAGCCGGCCCTGGCAAAAAGTGTACAGTCCTTCATTATGTTCATATTTAGAACTCCCAAAAAGTAGCCTACCCACTCGGCCGTGAACTTTTAAAACCAGCCGGCCCGGGCCAAAATCAGCCAGCACCAGGCCGCCGGGTATGCTCTATTTCATACCCTGATTCAACAACATTACCAGTTTGAATTGAAACTGATACAATTTAATTTTTGTTCAAGATGTAAAAGTAATGATTAGTTATATCATCATGGAATTAACAAGAAAAATCGACAATGTTAAAGTAAATTCTTCTATTATGAGTCATGAAGAGGAAGATCATAAAATGAATAAGTTACTTGAAATGGAGAGTTTTGAGAGAAATCAGGTATTTGTGATAGTATACTTTTTACACGCACACACACATATATATTATATATGTTGTACATATTTATCTGTTCTATGGCATATTTCATCTTTCACATCTGATTTATGCTGAAATGAATTATTCTTATTCTTTTTTTTTTTAATTATATTTTCACATCCATAGTTTATGGATTCTGTAGATTCCTCTTATCATTACATTGTTGTATGTAATACTTGGACTCTTGTGTAAATATTCAGTAATGTTTTTACTACACTGCACTTTTTGTTTTATATATTGTTGTTGTAACTCTGAGACTTTCCATGATTATAATATAACTATATGCATTGATAATCAACAGCTAGCTTTATTTGTAGGAATTTAAATCTTTGCTTTTCGAAGCATCAAAGAAAGGATTGAATACAATTATAGTCATTGATGGGATTGATAAAATTGACTACGAAAAGAAAATTGTTAAAGTTTGTAAAACCTTCATTTACTATGAAATATTCATCTAAATTTATTTATGAATACTTGAGAATTCAAAATGAAAAACAATTATTATGAAAAATACAATATTTTTTAAAAATGAAGAATAATATTATAACAATGGTTCTTTTTACAAAAAGGTAAACGGCAAATGGATTCATAATTTTGTGGTATTTTCTTTGCCATTGAATTTTTGACAAGGATGCTGGTGCATTGAAATTTGAATAAGATAAAATATTTTAATTTTTCAATTTTTTGGACATTCAACAGCAACAACAAAAATACCACAAAATTATAATTGTTTTAACAAATACAATAATTTTGTTTCAAGAACCAACAAATATTTTATTTCAGGCTTTATACTGGATTCCAGATGACATACCATCAGAAGTGAAAATCATACTAAGCACTCGTAGCTCTGATTCTGTTTCATATAATGAACTTGTAGAAAAAAGACAGTATCAAAATCAAGTTATTGATACGCTAGATGAAGATGAGCAAAGGAAAATGTGTAAAGTAAGTGGTTTCGTAAAGAAAATTGTGTGCAACATATTGAAGGGAATTCCTCTCATACTCGCCAACCCGCCCAGGTTGGTACATATGAAATTTGGCGGGTGTTGTTAAATACACGCCTGCCATTTTCGCAGTTTCACTTTTTCCAATAAATTGTCGACTGAAGGAAAGAAATCAATCGCCAAACACATTTTTTACTTATAATAATTTTGGACGTAATTTAGACGTTGAAATCAATATCAAAATGTGAGTGAACCACACAAGTGCAAGTCTGATTTGATTCCTGACAGAATTATTGTGAGATCGCGTTATGCACCTTTCCACACTCCAGGAGAAATTCAATGGTGAGCAGGAACAAAATTTTATATATATATATTGTGAACAAAGTTTGGCCGCGGTGCGGACCAGCGTCGCGCTAGCACGAGTCCACCCTCGCAGAGTGGGGCCCGCCTCGTTGCAACGGAGCTTGTCACCAACCCCTTGTACTTCTCGTTGTTGTTGTGTTTTAAGTGACATGCACTAAACCACGAGTGTCCAGTGAAGATTACTGCCACACAACTGAACCAGAGGTGTTGCGTAAGTTGAGCCTAACCACAGGTTAGGCCCAGTGAAGATATGTGAATGAGGGCCTTTTCTCTCGGAGAAAAGATTGCCAGCTGTAAACTGCCCGATCAGTGTCTAAGGAAGAAGTGAGCTCTATTAGCTCTGTCACCAGTACTGAAGCGCACTAGGTCCTAAATCCTACAGGGGCTTAAAATGAATGAACAACTCTACAAGGTGTGTGTCACTGAGGGGATTTACGAACCTAATCCAGTGAGATGTAGTATTAAACTACTTTAACTCTTTGCAGGGATGCTACAATCCCTGCACACTGGATGGCTAAACATTAACTCTTCGTTTTGTCACACACTCTCCCAGATCCCATGAGACTGCATCACTCCGCTTTTTAGGGAGGGATACATTCGCATGAGAACTCACATGCAAAACAGCAAGTACACGAACAATCCAGACGATGTGGCTGCGCGGGCGGCACTTGCGGTGCGACAGGTTCGACTTCGCGGGGTGAGCACTGCATACTCCTGGACGTAGCGGCTAGCCTCGACTGCTGTGCAGGGAGTTCACGAGCTGACGATTCCCTCGTGGAGTCCGCCTCAACTGTCCCGTGGTAGCGTCCGCGACAGATGAGACTTGTCCGCCTCCAGGATCCTGCGACACGTCCGCGATCGACGAGACTTACAAGAGGCGTGTAGAGGTCCACTGAAGAAGATCAACCCCGCGGAAGTTGCTCCGCTGGAACACCTGAAAGTAGAACATTAAAAACAAGACTCTCCCGCACTGCTGCTTCAGCTCGATGACGCGTCGATTGCCTGTGCTTCCCGCCATTCATCTATTGTGAAGTGAGCAAGTACTTTTGTGCATGGAGTCTCGCCATCAGCCACGGGTTGACCAATGATGATCTCTCCCCCCGGCTCGTCGTCTTCTTTGTACTCACCATAGTAACCTTCTCCATCCTGTACGACGGGATTCGGCGCGAAGGCAGCGCCGCGTCGCTTCTCTGCAAGTCGCACTGATCGTCGCACCCCTGTGGCCTCCACTGCGAGTATGGCAGCGATTTCTGCCTCTGTCTCCAGGAGTCCAGGTGCTCGCGCTTGGGGATGTTTTGCAAACGTCTGGTGAGATAAACATTGAAGTGAATGCCATCCACCAGTTCAGGCTCCTCTCCATCATCGTCTGAGTCCACGTCGCGGGCCGCGAATTCCCACCGGAAGTCTGCGCCTGCTGTGTTGTGCCGCGCCACACGAAGGGTGCAGCCCGCTTTTTCTGTATTCTCATCTGATTCATCGGAGTCCAAGTCTCTGCATCGCTGTAATTTCTTCGTGTGAAAGAGGCAGTCGGGACACTTACCCAACTCACAAGACTTCCTATTTGCGAAAGCGGTTTGTAAGTCAGGATAAGCCTCGTGCTTCCGCGAGAGCGCATCTGCTACCTCGTTCAGCTTCCCCACGACGTGCTGTATTTTCCAGGGTTTGTACCAGCCCATCTCAACAAGCCATCTCATGTACATGTTGTCAGAGTGGTGGTACTTTTGTACCCAGGTGAGTGCGGCATGGTCAGTCCATATCACCATTGACCCACGTGTGATATCTCTGAAGTACCGCATGAAGAACACTACCGCATAGAATTCTCTCTTAGTAGCGCAGTATGCCTGATGGCTTTTACATAGCGTTTTCGAGGCGAATCCTAGCGGTACGACTCTGCCATCTTGCACCTGTTCCAGCGTCCCCCCTATCGCGAATAGGCTGGCATCCACACGGAGGTGAAAGTTGGTATTTGGACGGGGGTAGTAGAGCAGTGGGATCTTCTCTAAGATGTCTTTGATCGTTTGAAATGTGATCTGCCTGTCTCGAGTCCAGACAAATGACACACCTTTCTTGGAAGTTCAGTGAGTGGTTGGGTACAAAATGACGATAATACCCAGTGAACCCCAGATACGTGCACGTTTCCTGCAGGTTCTTGGGGGTAGTCCAATTATGCAGCGCCTGTATTTTACTGCGGCTCGGCCAGTTACCATCTTTGTCGACTTCATGTCCCAAATATTCCACCATCGTGGGGAACAGTTGGCACTTATTTGGTTTGAGCTTCAAGTTCGCCTTCCTCAGCCGCTTGAATACAGCTTGCAAGTTTAGCAAAGCTGCGTCGAAGTCGCATCCAAAAGCCAGGATGTTGTCCAAATAGACGAGGCACTGACTCCAGACGGTGTCTGCTAGCACCATCTCCATGAGGCGACAAAAACTCCCGGGCGCGTTGCAGAGGCCAAAAGGCATCACCGTCAACTCATACAGACCACGATGTGTCACAAATGCTGTCTTTTCCGCGTCGTCTGGATTCATAGCGACCTGCCAGTACCCGCTCGCGAGGTCAAGCGTGGAGAAGTACTTAGCCCCCTCCAGGGCATCCAAGCACTCGTCAATTCTGGGGAGAGGGTAAGCATCCTTAGTGACCTCATTCAAACGACGAAAATCAATACTGAAGCGTAGCTCACCCGTCTTCTTGCGCACTAACACCACAGGTGCACCCCATGGTGACTTGGATGGTCGGATCACTCCACTCGCGATCATCTTCTCGAGCTCGGCATCTACATACTCACGCTCCTTTTGAGAACAACGGTAGTAGTTTTGTTTGATCGGCGCGGCATCTCCCGTGTCAATCTTGTGACGAATCATCTCCGTATAGCACAGGGTGTCTCCTGGACCAATGAAGATGTCTTGAAACTGCATCACCATGGCCTCCAACTTGCAGGCCTCGTCTGGCGTCAACTCACCTTCAGCCGGAAGCATGCATCGCAGATACTCTGGTACATTCGCCCAGGGTTCTTTGATAGGAGGTTCAGCCGACAACGTAACCGGAATCTCTCTGTCAGTGTAATACAACGAGCAATGACCTGTGGCCTCAGGCGATTCGGGATCCTCTCTTTCCGGAATAAGTTGCTGGCTGGTCCACCTGCTCCCGTGCTTGGATTTTACAGCGTTGACGCTCGCCACATGGGCGGGTATCTGCCATATTTTCCAATCAGAAGGACTCTCACCTCCATCCGAAGGTCCTTTGGCGTCGTTCAGGCGCGCCTTTTCTTGAGTTGGTAAGTCGGTGATTTTGGCTACGATGAGCCCTGCTTCTATTTCACGATACGAAGTACCCTGGTTCTCTATAATCAGAGGAATGCTGCCATCATCGCGGATCACTTCCAACGAGGGTACTACATAGAGTTGGTCGCCCAGCTGGACAACCCCCTCCACAAGCACTTCGTGGCCTACCCTCGTGGAACCACTGACATGACAGGCAATGCATTGAGCTCCCCGCGGCCGTATGCTCACGGTTTTGTCCAAGCTTACCAGGTCGTTACTTCATACTGACAGCATCTTACCAAGTTCCGATTCATATAAACCGATCTTGAATGTGCGTGCTTTGCAGTCCAGCTCCACTCCATACGTACATAGCCAGTCCATGCCAAGAAGCAGGTCCAAAGACTCCAGCTTTCCCACACAGGCCTTTTAACGGGAGGGACTCTCCATCTACGTTGATGTCCAGATGACAGGTTCCTTCAACATCCAGCGATTCTCCCCCAGCCCCCTGCAATGAGAGCGTCGTGGGAGTGAGTGCTGGTAGGCGATCCTTCATCTCATGGTACACGCGGCTTGAAAGTAGGCTGTGGATGGCACCTGTATCCAGACACGTCGCCAGCTTGACCCCTCGCAGATCAACCTGACAGCTGAATAACAGGCTGGCCCCCGACAGAGCCATTGCTCTGTGGGCACCTTCGTCTTTTCCGTTGTTTTGTTGACACTGATACAGCACCCACCTACGGAGTCCCTGCGGTCGCGCCGCGGGTCTGTGTGGTGGGGCCTTGCAACATAGTGACTCTGCCGTCTTCTTTGTACTAACATGTTGATGCGCATGCGTTAATCGAGCCATGGGATGACAATTTCTGTCCACGGTCCCTCGCAGGGTCTTCCGCGACTCAATCCCCATCACCTCACCCCTTGCAGATGCTCCATTGTACGGCTCCACAAGTGAAGTTTCTGTCTCTGCCCGGCCGTTGTTTGTCTAGACTACCAGACCGCACAGCTGAATCTATCATTGTCGTGCAACAGCTTGTACTTTGGCCAGCTTGCACTCTGGGAACCGCGCGCCCCAGGTTTGCAGGAAGATGAGCATTGTCGCCACCCCCCGGGTCACACTCACCCGCGAGCGTGTCCTCAGTTAGGTGTTGAGCTGACAATGGCGTCATCAGGAATTTTGTCACATCACAGCACGCTGTAGACTGTGACGCCACCCCCTCTTCGCTATCCCTCCCAGTCGGTCGCTTTTCGTCAGACAACCTCGTGGAATGACACTCACGGCAACTCCGTCTGTCGGTTCTCGCAGCTGCAAGGCAGTCAGCTGTACTGACCTGTCGTCCAGGGGAGTCACTTGGTGGTTGTAGTACGAACCCGCCCGTGGAACGACCTCGATTCGTATCTCCGATCTTCGCTGCAGACGATGATTTCTCAACATCACCAGAATTGTATACGGCTGAAGTTTGCAGAGTTCTTGTGTTGCATGTATCACCCGCGGCAGGGACAACCCGCGACTCGGCATCCTTGCTTATGAGTTTCCCTGGTCAACCTTCGCTGCTCGTCTGCTGCGGTTGATGGCCCGGGAAAATTCTAGCCATTCTTCTCGCTCTTTGGGTGTTGCCCTGGAGCACAGGATCCGTGGATGTCCTGGTACCCCACAATACGATGTCTGGCCTCTTGATGGGCACATTTTTGGGCTTCTTGATGATGGTCTCATCACCAACTTTGACACCCGGCTGTCCTCCTCCGCCTCCTTTCTTGCGCCACCCCTCACTTCGTGTGGGAGGCTTAGCTTCGTACCCCCCGACACGGGTTTGGAAGCTCCACTGCCGCTGGCTCGCGCTGCTCCTACTGCTGCTGCTTGTACCGCCAGCACTTCCTTCACAATCTGTCTAGTGGAGGGTTGCTGGGGTTTCCCCGCGTTGGCCTATTCCTTCTCACGAACGGTATTAGCTTGATGTTTAACCAGATCATCCCGGCTTTCTCTGCGACTAGTTCCTGGATGAGGACGGCGAGACTCAAGTCAGGATACAGCGCCACCTCGTCATACGTACGCCGTAGTGACGACGAGTACAACCCCATTTCTAGCAGCTTCATGATAGCTGTGTCACATTTCGTATGGTCAGAGCCATTTCTTGCCTTTCTTGCCAGGAGTTGGAGAGCGGCAATGAAGTCTTTGACGGACTCTTTGCTGCCTTGCTTCCGGGCGAGCAACTCTTCCTCAGCAACTCTCATCTGTTCTACATGGAAATGAGCATTGAGAGTCGCTATGAGATGCTTCCAATCGTTACGGTGCTGGATGGTCAAGTTCAGAAACGCCCCTTGAGCTTTTCCTGCTAGCCTGTCCACCAACCACCCTCCCCACGCTTCAGAGGGAGCATGGTAGCTGCATAACAGTTCCACCATTTGTTGCACGAAGTCCATCCATGTTTGGTTCCTATCCGGCTGAACTTGTGAAAGCTTTTAATTCTCTCTTTGAAAGACACGCTGGTGGATACAGATGGAGCGAAATCATCATCCGAGGATGAAGACACATCTCGCTCCCCACTGCGCCTCTGTTCATATCGGCGGCGTCTCCGCCGTCGATGTGCATCTAGTTCTGCCCTCCATTCAGCTTCCTCCCGTTTGTACTCCTTCAGAGCATCAACCCAGGGAGTTTGACAGAATCGCCGCATCAGTGGATTCTCGACTAGTCTTGCTGGTGGCTCGGACTGAGTTTCATTCAGCCGTGACTCGCCATTACCCGCGGCCCCCTTCCCCACTCGCGGTGTTGAGTCGCGGATGTGGCTGGGCGTGTCGCTAGCTATGGTTGCGCCATGCGTCCCGCCCTGTTGTAGGTCCGCTGACATAGAAAGCTCAAGTTCACGAGCGGCGGCAGCTCGCTTCGCGGCCTCATTCGCGGCCGCTAACTCCGCCGCGCGCATTTCGAGTCGGTTCGTTCAACTTCCGTCTCTAAACGGGACACCTCCTCACGTACTGAGTGTAGTGCATCCGTGGCGGAAGTCTGCCGTCTGTCTTCTTCGTCGATTCGCGGGAGAGACTTCTCCTGCTCACTTGATGGATCGGCTTTCTGGATACCGGCTCTCATTATCTTTCTGGAGTCCAGAGGCAGCTCGTCTGCAATCTGGACCCTCTCCTTGCATTTTCGGTGACGCACGATTTGGTAGGTGGTGGCGCCGCGGTCTTATGCGCGACGTTATCTGTCTTCTGCACGGCAGGGCTCGCATGTCGTTTCACGAACCCTGGTCGCGTTTTAGGGCGGGCCGCGACCCGTGCAGAACTTTCAGCTCGGTGTCAGCAGGGTAAGTAGCTAACCCTGGCTGTGGATCCTTGTGCACTAAGGATGCCGTTGCCGACAAAAACACTGCCCGCGGATGCGGGTACTTCCGGTGTTTTACGCCCTAGGCCTTTTGTGCAGATGTGAGAACACCGTCTGCCAACTTAGTTAGCGCCAACGGCGTTCCCTTGGGTGTCCCACTCTCCTTTTTACCACTTTGGGCCATCCTGACAGAATCTCCGAGACACACGTGTCACGTCTACCTTCGTGAGATCCTGGTCAGGGCACCAATCTGTGAACAAAGTTTGGCCGCGCCACTACGAGACCCGTCGCGGACTGGTCCGTGCCGCGTACCCGCGTCGCGCTAGCACGAGTCCATCCTCGCCGAGTGGGCCAGCCTCGTTGCAACCGGGGCTTGTCACTAACCCCTCGTACTTCTTGTTGTTGTGTTTTAATTACTCTCGTTGACTGCTACAATGTCACAGTGAGCTTACGCCCGACAAATGGCCTGTGATCACACCAGGTTTCACGAAGGGCCCTGCCTACACAAGGGACTTCGCACTGATGCTGACACGCACTAAACCATGAGTGTCCAGCGAAGATTACTGCCACACGACTGAACCGGAGGTGTTGCGTAAGTTGACCCTAACCACGTACAGGTTAGGCCCATGAAGATATGTGAATGAGGGCCTTTTCTCTCGGAGAAAAGGTTGCCAGCCCTAAACTGCCTGTAATCTTACATTTTCTCAAAAAGGGTGCACTAGAGAGCTTCTAGAACCTAAATTTTAAAAAAAAATTCTGGGAGAGCATGCCCTCAGACCCCCAAAACTTGCCTTTGCACCTATGTCGCTCGGAAATAGTGCCTATGGTGATCCTTGACCGGTGCTTTTAAAATCTCACCTGCCATAATTTGGCTGGTGGTCATTGAAATGAGAGGAATTCCCTGTATTGTAAAATAATCATGCTTATTTCTTAAAAACTAACTACGTTGCACATGATTTTCTTGACTTGATCACACTTTCTGCCACCATGCAATCTAATTACATAGGAGGTACTAATGACAAGAGGAAAGGAACTTTCTGAAGAACAACTTAAGCTCATTGTAGAAGTTCACCAAACAAGTAGCCCACTATTTCTAAGAATTCTTTTGGAGGAATTGTGTTCCTTTGGAAAATTTAGAGAACTTAACAATAAAATAAGAGAACTAACTGCATGTGAAAGGTACACTTTAACATCAAGTATTTTCTATAATCTACATGCACAAAATAAATTCAATTTTCACAATTATCGGTGTGAATGTGACAAAAAGAAACAATTGGATAAACTTGAGATGTGTAAAACATCATACCAATTTATTCTCGATGTAAAATGCAAAACAAACCTAAATTAGGTTTCCATCAACTTTTATTCTGAAAAATAATTTTACAATATATACAATACAGCTTCAAATAAGTTGGCGAAGCTATCTTTATCTTTTATAAATTATGCATGTATAAATCATTGATCTTGCAGTGTTACAACATTATTTGACAAGTTCCTAGAACGGTTAGAAAATGATTACAATATGAAGGAATATATTGGAAATGTGGTAGAAAAGGTACATCAGTTTGGTGTTTTATTAGTGATTTCCAATACAATTTTTACCAGCATTGTGCAAAATCGTTATTATAACAAGTTCATTGTACTATCAAAATAATATGTTCAGATCTGATAATAATTTCCACCCAATATATTGCTCTGTTGAAAAATGTTGAAATGTAGTTTAACTGCTTCAGAGCAAAATGTCTTGTAATAGGTGCCACGTTCAGTGCATCATAGACTCAGATCATGATTTTTATATTTGTAGTAGTGGTTACAAATGTAAAAAATAGGCAAGTTAGAACTAAATTCTTAGGTTTTGAGCACCATCTATGTATCACAACACGGGCTGACAGAAGATGAGCTGCGCTCTATTCACAAGATTCCCAATCATGTTTGGATACCACTTTTCTATGGAATGGAAATGTTTCTAATAGACAGAAGTGGACGAATTGGGTAACAGAATTGCAGTAACAAAATCATTGATAATAATTTCTAATATTCTATTATTTACATTTTTTGTTTCCTGTCTAACAAGTACTACTTCTGTGCTGTTTTTGTACCTCTGTGTTGTTTTTGTTTCTAGCATATCAACTGATGAACTAAAAGATGCAATTTATAAGAGATACATTCGATCAGCAGAAAACTTGTAAGCTATTTTTACTTCGGACTATTTTAGTAATTAGGGATAGTAAATATATACACACTATCTCAATGAGTCGTCTCCATAATAAAACAATACCATATATAAAGGG
>CM032669.1:32549377-32640700 GCA_019095985.1 Streblospio benedicti | reverse complement strand
AGGGTTTTACAGTGTGTGAAGTTAGTTTATCAGAATTTCTAAATTACTTTCATATGGATTACATATACATTGCCATAATGGCCAGCATGGTGAAAAGGAACTTTCTTCTTTTCATGAACAATAAATTATTAGTAATCAACCTGCGATGGTGTGATAAAATCATCTAAATCTGTTAATTGCAGCGCACCACTGAACTGGGAAGCCATTTTGCATGTTTACCACCAATGAAAATGAAGCAAATTTGTAACTCCTTTAAACCATGTCAGCTTTTCCGGTTTAGATGTACTTACTTACTTACTTGAATTTGTGTTGATAAAATGTCAAAAATTAGTTTTTAAATCATTGTGTGTATTGTCACATCAAAATGCCAGCGACAAATGGGAATCCAGATCCAGTGATACTTGCCACAGCAGGTTATGACCATACTATCCGATTCTGGCAGGCGCATAGTGGAATATGCCATCGAACTGTTCAGCATACTGACTCTGTATCCTTTATCTGCTTTACTTTCCAATTGGTGGCTTTACAAATACTTACAGGAGTAGGTCTACGTGAGTACTCCACAGCCAAAGAATATAGAGGCAGGTTAAGTATACGCAATCTTGGTGAATTTGTAGTAACGCAGTAATTATTCTTTTTCAAGCTAAGTTCTTTTGCGCCACTGATTGCGAGAGTGCATACTTTCGCTGTGTATAAATATGTTGTATAGTAGTACTACATTTTCTTCTTAATAAGTATTGTAATGTATTGTATTTATCCTCCTGTGTCATTCGTTGTTCTTGGTTCTGCACTCATAGTGCCTACGGGCTGTTTGTGGTCTTATAATAAAGGTTTTGAACATACTTACGTTATCCTCCCACTATTGGACCAGCATTACCACTGGCGTGGTGGCAGCGGTGGGATACGAACCCACGCCTCCGAAGAGACTGGTGCCTAAAACCAAAGAAGACGAAAACAACCCAATAAGAGGTTTCACTGGAGATGGTGCAGCAGTTGAAGCAGCTAATTTGGAGCTATTTCTAGGTCAGATAGCGAACTTTGCACCTATTATCTCAAGAAGCTCAATAGTGAAGAACTCCACATCACTCTGTCAGTGTCCACAGTGTCGCAGTTAGACCTTCTCGTCATGAGATTACATTGATGGGTAAGGAAGTAATTCGTTATGATCAGCCCGCACCACCATCAGTGTCGCATCGTATCCGTCGCACGCAGGCATACGTCTTACGCGCCCTTCAACCGCCGACAACAATCTGGCCAGGAGATCATCTTGAGATCGACATACCCGCGGATTTATCCGACCACGACGTAGCTGTGGAGCCCAGAGTTGATTTGAAGAAGAGCGAGTGGCCAGCCCCGTCCCTAAATGACGTCATTGATGGTCGAATTAGACTTGTCAACTCGTCTATCGCCCCAATCACACTCAGTAAAGGTGAACATTTTTGCCAAGTACTACCTACCCAAGTACCAAGCAATGAGAGTATTCAGGTAGTCAGCAAAGACACGAATGTCAACATAACAAGAAAGCCAAATGATATTCATTTTTCTGATAACGTTTCCGTGGACCCTGATCGCTTATTACCGCGTCGCAGACAAGATTCCTATTTCAGCGAAGAGGAGGTGGAGGAAGTGAACAATATGGAGAATGACACAAATACAACAGGTTTGCTCACGCATGATCTTTTACCAGCGGATGTTCCATCTGTTGTTCCTCCACTGCCATCAGAGTTGGTTACTCCACTCCAATCTCCATCGGGATCCGTTCATGAACCGCAGATAGCTGAGAGGGAACCATGGAATTCCACACTAAATGAAGACGAGACGAATGATGTTCTGCCTGCCGAGAGTACAAGACTTAAGCGGATGCGGAAGCCCCCAAGCTGGCATAAAGACTTCGTCAGTCATTGAGTTAAATGTAGATATTGTGTAGTTCATAATTATGTTATTAAATATCAATAATAGACATACAGTATATGATGAAAAAGAAAGAAAAAGAGACCACGCCAGAGGATTATGTGATTGCGAGAGTGCATACTTTCGCTGTGTATAAATATGTTGTATAGTAGTACTACATTTTCTTCTTAATAAGTATTGTAATGTATTGTATTTATCCTCCTGTGTCATTCGTTGTTCTTGGTTCTGCACTCATAGTGCCTACGGGCTGTTTGTGGTCTTATAATAAAGGTTTTGAACATACTTACGTTATCCTCCCACTATTGGACCAGCATTACCACTGGCGTTGTATACGGTGACTTTCCACTGCCTTTTCAAATACTTACATGAGTAGGTCTAAGAGAGTACTCCACAGCCAAAGAATATATAGCAGGTTAAGTATACAAAACCTCGGTGAATTTGTAGTAACGCAGTAGTTATTTTTTTCAAGCTAAGTTCTTTTGCATATGATGACTGTCCACTACTCGTACAAGGCACGTATATGTACACATTTTAATGAGGCTTTTAAACCTCATGTGATTTAAGTGTAGAGCAAGTGCTCAAGTTATAGGCAGTGCTCAAATTATGGGCATATCCTTTGTCTTTGTATGGTTATGTATTAGGTACATCTCCAAGGGAACGCACACGTTTGGCGCTAAATCAAGACATAGGCTGTAATAACAAAGACGAGAAGAATTATGTGCCCCTAAGTGAGCTTTACCCATAACTTGAGCACTTGCTCTATGTGCTACTACAATGCACAAGCAGATCTCACATTTATGTCTACATCTCTGTGTTGATGCACATAGACCGGTGCAATTTAACGTCTGCAACATATTGGAACCCATCTTGGACAGTCATGGATGTAATGAGCTTAAAGCATCGTAAAGAGCTGGTGTAGAAATGAAAAAATGAACTGTTCTGTACACCATGCAATCCATGGATATGCATACAGTAGTGTTTATGATGAGTGCATAATTATCAGCAATCGATTGCTGGAAAGTATGCACCTAGTCATAGAACTTTTATGAATTATGATTTTTTTTTTTTTTAAATCTCAGGCTACAAACATGACACTGAAACCTTAACGACCTTCAAGGTATCGAGTGTGATACTGAGGCGGAGGTGTTCAGAACCCTATAAAACCACAGGTGGATAAGTAAAGAGTACTTTATACCGCAATGTCCCCTTGCATACTGACTTTTGCATTGACTTCAGCGAGGGGCACAACCGAACTGGCGGAGATTCTAGCCGTAAGGTCTTTTTAGGTCTACAGTGTCTACAAGGTATTCCGCATGGAGTGACAATCACAAAGTTATGGGCACATTTAGCACTGGCTCGGTGCGTTGTCAGTGCGGCAACAGCTGGATTATCCTGTTGTGGTGGCCGTGCGTAGAACATACGTCGAACGTGCGTTGTACTCATGTACAACGTAACTGTGTGATTCCTACAACGTGGCATCAGCACTGCCAATATACAGGGAAAGTACTGAATCTGTGCCGACAATGTGAGGCTAAATCCTTCGAGTATATAGACCATTTGCCGTAATGTCTCCGTACAGCCTACCTACTGGCAGACGACTGCTGGATTGGCCGTAGCGGAAGTTTGGGAAGCCAAACTTCTTCTGCGACCACCGTATGGTCTTAAAAACTCTACATTTGCTGCGCTGAACACTCACTGATCATAACGATCTCTATACGTTTTTGACAGTAGACAGGCTGTAGACAGGCCTTGTGGCGTGATGTGCCCTACACATGTGTCAAGCAAGAGACTAAATAATGGTTTTGCTCTTCAGCTGTACAAACAGTCTATTATCCTATTTATTATACTGATATATTGGGTGACAATATCATACATTAAACTTGCAGCAAGTTGAGAAACGCCGGGAGGCTTTTCAAGTACATGCTCTTTACATGTAGATGTCAACCAACTTTTGGGGTCTTGGCATCTAATATGCAAAAGCTTTAGGAGAGTAATTGTTAGTGTTTATGCAAATGAGAACATAATGCTTCCCATGGACACGGAAATAGGACATATTGGGTATAAAAATGAGTTATTTTACAATACACGTTATCAGGAATAAATCATGACGTTATGAATATGAGCCATCAGCTATCCAATTCCACTGTTTCGGCCTTTGCACATTGCGTGCTTACTATCAGGCAAACATTTTTAATATTCCATACACTGGTTTCAATTCCTTAACCATAGTTCAGCAAGTAAATGATTTGGAAATTACAACTGATAGACAATTAATTGCTGCTGCTGGTAGGTGTAATTTATGATTTTTAATATGAAAAATTAAGCTAAAATAATTTATCAGAGACAAATTTTTTAGGTTCATTAATTTATTGTTCTGTTTTCTTTTTTACAGGCTATCAACATATTCGCATGTATGATCTTAATTCAACAAATCCTATACCTGTAATAAATTATGACGGTATTTCAAAGAATGTCACAGCTGTTGGTTTCCATGAGGAAGGAAAATGGATGTATACAGGTGGAGAAGATAATTCTGCAAGAATATGGGACCTGAGGTATTATTTTACACATCTTGTAGCGAAAAAGACAATCTACAATACTTGAACATTGAAATTTTTATCCATATATATTTTACGATATGTTGTGATTTTATAATATTCAGATCAAGAAACCTCCAGTGCCAAAGAATATTTCAAGTAAATGCACCAGTTAATTGTGTCTTCTTACACCCCAATCAGGTATGTAATGTTAACGTTTCATTGTCTTCTAATATAATCTGTTATCCACACGTGTAAGCTTGCCTACATGTATTTTTTATTTATTTTTAACTTTGAAACTTCAGGGTGAGCTCTTTGTGGGTGATCAAAGTGGTTCCATCCATATATGGGATCTAAAAACAGATCATAATGAACAGTTGGTAAGTAAAGGATGAATATTTGTAAATTAAATGACATAATGTACAAGGGATGTGATAAACATGTATGCTGTTAATTCTAGGTACCAGAAGCTGATGCATCAATTCAGTCAATTAGTATAGATGCAAAGGGTTCAATGATGGCTGCAGTTAATAACAAGGTACATGTATGATATGTTGTAGTTTTATGCGCAGGACATAGGTACTAACACTCTAGACTGGCATGTCATATTTTAGACCTATGATTTATGTGCCAGTTAAAAGTCTACATGTATTTATCCTCAATTTGGGTCACTACATCTCTTCTCGTTATTTTATTGATTTTATTGATTCTGTAATATAATTAGATTTAAACTAAAAGTTTATGATGAGAGGAGTTAGAAGTAGTTTCTCTCAATTTATGAGATATTTGATAGAGGAAATGTACTTTTAGGGAAATTGTTACATTTGGGCTTTGAAAGGAGGTAGAAATGATGAGCCCACACAACTTTGTCCTAAGCACAAGCTTCCTGCCCATAAGAAGTATGCCCTAAAATGTAAATTCAGTCCAGATTCTTCGTAAGTTCTATTTACATGTTTTTTTTTAATTTATTTTCACAATGAATAATTTTCTCATTGAAAATCTAGTGTTTTAATTGAGTAATAATATTGAATATGTTTTCTATATTACAAAAATAATCTGCTCTTCAGCTTACTTGCCACCACATCAGCAGATGGGAGCTTGCGTATATGGAAGACATCGGATTTCTCATTAATGACAGAGTTAAAAGAGACAAACCAGAGATGGGTTTGGGATTGTGCGTTCAGTGGAGATTCTCAATATATAATCACAGGTAGGGTTCAATAATTTTATTCATTGGTCATTCGCATGTCTGCTTTAGTTACCAGGTTCTAGAATAGGCATAAAAATAACATCTTACAGTGTATAATGGTGAATGGTCCTCAGTAGCTCAGTGGTTAGAGCGTATGACTTGAAAACAGGAGTTGCTTGCGTCGTAAGTTCGCGGCCCGGTCATGGCAGACACAGTGTCGCCAAAACCGATACGTCGTACGTCTGCCACTGAGTTGCTGATTTCCACCGAAGCATGTCGCCACCGTACAGTGTTACTACTAGACGGTAGCGACGCCAAGCGGAGGTTCGGAAGCCTCGTTAAAAGGCGTGTCCCGTGTAGAGGAGAGTCACACCTCTGCACGCAAAAGAACTCACCTAGTTTGAAAACTATAGCTAGTGTGATCCTTCCAGTACAGTACAGTTCCAGTACAACCTTGGCTCAGTTGGTTACCTAACCTGCCAAACAAACAAGGACCACATTGGAAATAAGCATTACATATATATGTACGCTTTCATGTGCTATCCTAGGAACATTAGTTCCTGAAGAATATCAAATCAAATCAAATCAGACATTAATATCTGATAAAAAAAAGTTCGAGATGGATTTTGGAATCTTGATAGTTCTGTTAATGAAATATATTAAAAATTATATTGTGAAGTGCAAGTTAATTCATTGGATTTCTGTGATTCTGAAATAAAGATATTTTAGGGTTATCATGTGTTTGGGTACAAAAATGAGTTATATCATGTCCGTAGAGAACAACGAGTGTGCGGAGCGCACAAGTAGTCTAGTATAAATTACATTACACTTGACTTCATCATTGAAAAACGCAGACATATTCCGAAATTCAAGGATAATGACCAAATGTTTTTAGGAATCTGTGAAGTTATTGTTCGCCATGACACCTGCAACGAAGATGTTGCTATTTGTTGGAATCGTAATGAATAAGACCTTGTATGTTATTGTTATGCTAAACGACACGGGAATGGCGCTGGCGTATGATAAATGCAAGTGTGCTGTTAGAATATGGCAACCGGGTTGCTGATTTTCTTAAAACCATATAATAATTTGTGTAATTTATGTGGATTACCAATGTGGCGGTGTTTTCTAATTATCTATAGCTGCTGTAGGTAGAGGACGTGCTTTAGTTATTGGCACATCCAACGTAGGGTTGATTATTACGTATATCTCCACGGGAATGCACACGTATGACGTAATAACAGCACGTAGCAAGAGGAAACAATCTAGAGATTAATTGGCCGATGTTTACTTAATGAAACATTAAGTTTAAATATACAAACTTGCTCATGACCATTAGTTACAATTCATGCAAACTGTTAAGTGGTGTGAAACATTTTAAGGTAGTCATAACGGCAGCTCGTGACCTGCCAATAACGAAAGCAATATCTTTTACGTCAAACGTAACAGGTAGAAATGATCATCAAAAATTTTTTTTTAAATATAATACTTCCTGGACAAAGTTAGTACTCGATTATTGATGAATGATAGAGTATGGATTATAATTTGATTATCTGTTAAAATATCTTATATATGTTTGTTATTTATGAAAGAAATTGTATGCAAAGTAAGGCAACGTCTAAAACTGCCAATAACTAAAGCACGTTGTCTAAGCTATATTAGTTTTTAATAATAATTATATAATTATAGCCACTTATATTTCATTTGGAAGGCGCACTTTGCATATATCCCCTTGTGCTCTTCTAAACCTAAGTCTGTCTATAATTTCGGGTTTCAATAGGTGGGGGGGGGGGGGGGGTGTTAGAGGGAGAGTGCAAGAGGGGAGATTCAGGGGGATCTCCCAAAAAAAAATTGAAAATGTGATGTATTTTTTCTGTAATCTAGTGTATGATTTACAGAAAAGTTGGGTACTTTAAAATCATTTGTTCGGCTAGCACCTCTAAGAAATTATGGGCTCATTTAAAATGAGATTAGTTGCTTAAGACCCAAACCCCTCATATTATGTCTTGTTCACGTGCAGAAAATTTAAGGAAAAAAAATTATTATGAATGATTCTTTATTATGATAATGAATATGATAAATGAATACGAAATATGGTCATAGAGTTTAAAGAAAATATTGGTATGAGGACGCACACAAGTAGTATAGAGAGAACTCTATATAGTTCTAGACACTATAAGCCAATAGTGGCTGTCTCCATTAACATCTTCTTTTAAAAAAACGCTCCTGTACAATAGAAAAAAAAAATGAAACACAAGTTGAATGATAAGTACAGAGCTATATAACATCTGTCTGTCACACTTTCATTGCTGTTAATGATGGCTGATGTAAGTCCACGTGCGCAAGTTCACTTCACTGGACATGATTCGTGATTTTAATAAAATGTTAGTCACTATGGGAATACCAGCAGAGGAACATAGGCCGCAAAATCCAGCCTCGTAAGCTCATATTTAGTATCAAAATTGTACAATGATGCTCACACAGCACACGGACAGATATTTGGTTTGTGTCTTCTAAAATGGATATTTGATGACAATTCAAATGGCGGATCACAGAAAAGGTGTTTGACAGCAGTCTTATGAAAGCTGCATAGGCTCCGTATATCGTGTGTTTCTTTGAAAACGAATAAATGATGGTGTCAACTACGCAGATATTTTGCCGATCTCGGGAAAAAACAACCAATTTTTTAAACGTTTTCACTCAGAAATGTAAGTAATCATCTATTATGTATGAAATCGGTTTCAGTAGTAAATTTTACATATGTGCATGAATAATTACGCAGTTTTATAAGCTCCACAACCTTAAACATTGAACTATTCCCGTGTTGATAAACGTACATTCGCAGACAGACCACGGGATTTCAATTTTCAAGTGGCAACGTTCAGTGGGATAATGACAGCTAGTATCCTCATTAAACTGTTAAATGTACCTTGACATTTCTATTTAAACTTTGAGAAATAGAAGCATCATTGTTTTTATTCGTGTAATTACTTATCCGTAGCTTATATGAAAGTGTTACGTTATCCATAATTGAGTACAGTAGGTGCAACCACCACGTTTATCAACGTACGTGTGTGACGTAGTTATCTGAACGTGATGTACGCCATTCGTTCGGGGTCACCCGTACTAACACGGGGTCATCCGGTGCGTTTTTTTGCTGAAAATCGTGCTGAAAAAATCGTGCTGAATTCTGAGTTGAGTTCATAGCCTACAGACTTCGTGCGTATTGCTAATGCTAAAACCAGGGTTTGACATACTGGTGCACATTTTTTGTATGTGCTCTGTTGTTAAAAATGCATTCCTAGGAAGTAGCTTTAAAGGGACAGGCTCTTTCAAAACATTGAACATGGAATCATAATTCTCTGTTTGTTTAAATAAGGATGATGATTCAAACGATTGTTATAGCCAGTAAAAATGGAATCTTCAAAACCAGGTAGACCAAATTCACAAATGTTTTTTGTTCTCAATGCCAGTTTTAATGGGCTGACCAGGGCTACAGGTCTACCACTTATGTCAAACCCTGGTAACACACCCCTAAATGGTGTATTCTGATTGGTTGAGAGGCTCAAACAGACAGAGTATATTTTTCCATACACCACACCTAACCTAATCCTGATACTCTTTTAATGACAGCAGAATCTGCCATTTTGAAACCGCTCAATTCGAATCATTAAGACGCTATATTTATTTCATTCTATCACAATGTCTTTGTTGCTGTTCTAGTTTCAAATGCTTTCTAAACATATAATAACATTATTTTTGTAATTTTGCAATTTATTTTATTAATTTGGAAAATATTTTCGATTCTCAAGAATCCTTTTCAATCATAAACTAAAAACCAAATGACATAGTAATAATCTAATTTCCAAATTAATAAAATAAATTGCAAAATTACAAAAATAATGTTATTATATGTTTAGAAAGCATTTGAAACTAGAACAGCAACAAAGACATTGTGATAGAATGAAATGAGACACAGTGCTGTGCACCATATAAATAGTTTATTTAAGCTATATTTATGTTGTCAATAGATTAAAAACAAATTATAAAGCTAAACCCCATATTTATAATATATAAAATGACATAATTTTTTGAAAATCAGAGTAGAATGTGAAGTCTACTTTAATATTAATATTGAAAAAACGTTTGTATATAGCAAACTGGCGCACAATGTTAGACTATTATTTATAGTACTGCTGCTATCATGATCGGTACGAATTGCACTGAATAGTCGCATTTCAATTTTAAATGACATTTTTAATGGGTTGTCATGGTTGAGAGGCTCAGACAGACGCAAGCTCGCAAGCTCAGGGAATTTTCACAAATTCAGTCAGTCAATTAACAGATATACCACCACTAAATATGGTATATTTTTTCAATGTTTCCTACCTGAGACGAAATCCATCGATCATGGCTCTGTATCATCAGACTGTATGCATAACATATACACACCAAAACTGCGTTTCACCCACACTACTCAATCACACACGCCAAATCTTGGAACAGATTGCATGGCGTGTACAAAGTCAGATAATTATGCATTTAAATAAGTAAATCAAACTAATAAATAGTAAGTGGTTATGAGGCTCCTTCACAGCTATACTCTCCATTCAAACATTTACATTGTAATAACCTCAAAAGCATTACATTTCTACTTGGTTTGAATCGACCTATCCTACTTTGATAGTATATTAGTTTGTTACACACAGTAAATTCGCATCAGGCATAAGCCAAGAGAAAAGTAATGCTGTCAACTGAAAAGTAACTTGTTTTGTGTAACATAATTTTTAAGAGCTCCATAGTACGCAGGAATGCATAAAGTAGCTTACATTCAAGGTGACTCGCGTTATGATTATTACGGCTGACGTTTTAAACAATCCTTCAGCATACAGTGGGTGGGGCTATACTAGAAATCTATCAATGAAATGTTGATTTGACTGACACATTACTACTATACCCCCGCTCCTTTTACTACTCATGTGCATATTTGGACGGTGTGATATGCATATCGCCATTGTAACCCATTCATAATTACTAGTTGCAGGGTGAGAAATTTACATCATACAACTTGTGGAACAAAGTAAAGATATTAAAGTCAACTTTAGATAATGTATGACCGAGATTTATTATTTATTTTGTTTCATTTATTTCAGCTTCTTCAGATCATATGGCAAGACTGTGGAATGTAGAGACTGGGGAGGTGAAACGAGAATACAGTGGCCATCAGAAAGCAGTAGTTTGTCTAGCATTTAGAGATGACATGCCAGAATAGTTCATTCATGTATAAGTTAATGACATCTTTAATATTTGTAATTCTAATGTGTTTTGTATATATTTGTAATTTTGAATTTTTATGGCATAAAATTGGTGTCATTTTCAATGTTTAGTTCTTAGTCTAGAATTATGAAAGTTGTGGTATATGTTCATGGTATATATTCCTGTGCTCTGAATGACTGGTGATATAAGGATTTTTTCTTGAAGGTTGATATTTTTCTGTGAAAGATTTATTTTGTTGCCTAATCCATTCAATTTGTTTAAAGTTTATTAGGGAACAACCATCATTAATTGTACAGGAAGGGGGCGGGGGCGGTCGGTCAATTTTCTTTGGTTACAGACGGGAGGGTGTTCAATTTTAATTCAAAGAGAGAGGGAGCACTCAATTGTCAAACTGAAAAGGTAATATTTTATGCACTTTTGTCGTGAATTGATGTATTCCTGCAATATGCAGTAATTTAACTGTATTGTTTTGTCAACATGTCAAATAGATTCCTAAATATCTATTCATTGACCATTGACAGTGAATGATTCGTTGCAATAGTAATACACTTAAAACAGTTTTCAGGAAATCTGTCCAATATCAAACTTTATAATACGAAAGTATGTCATTGTTCATATCTATCCGGATGGGGGGCGCTCAGTTTCTTAATGTTCACATGGGGAGGGCATTTAATTTCAACGTAGAGTTGGGGAGAGCGTTCAATTCTATCTCGTCAATACCAATACACCGCCCCGCCCTGTACAATTAATGATGGTTTCTCCCTTAGTTCTAAATTTTTTTTTATTTCATTTTTTTTGTAGTCAGACTATGTGAAGGATTTATGATCACCAGTTTATGGATTTATCTTTGAATGATTGAATTTTATTTTTACTCATCATTATGTGGATTTTATTACAGATGAACTGTGGTGATTTTTTCTTACGAATAATTAAAAATGCAGTATTAAAACCCGGTATATGTGATGTAAAATGTGCCACAAACTGAAACGCATGAAAGTGTGCATGAATATCAACAGATTTAATACTTCAGTATGAAGTTGGTGATTTGGAAATGACTGTATAAACATTTCAACAATACATTAATATTCAAAGGGGGAAATGTGTAACTATTATACATGTATGACTTATTACATCAATTTATATTGAAACGCCTTGATTGGATACCAAAGTATCAAGGTCAGCATTCAGGAATTGTTTCAAATTGTAAATTAAACGAAGTCCATGAACCAATGTGTTTTGATTATTACGCAAGTAGAAAGTTTTACCATTTTAAACACAATCATGCATTATATTAGAAAAAAATGATCACATTTATTAAACTTAGGATTTCCCTAGGACTCCAAGTCAGGACTAATGTGCAGACAGCAATTTCATGGAGTAACATTCTAATTTTATAGCAACTAAAAAATTATACGGTTTATCAAAATAAAAATTGTTGGAATGAAACACTTTTTTTTTTTTTTTTTTGCCCCACCAACATTGTAATATTTAAAAATTCTGATTGGCTAATTGATAATGAACACATGAACATGGCATAATCATTTATAAAGTGGTAATGGAATGTTGTTATTTACATAATGAATAAAAGTATACAGTATTTTATTTCCTTTGAAAATGTGATAATGCACACGACTAATCAATTGACATACATGAGAAAATCCATTTTAAAGATAATGGTCAGCAAAAAAAATATTTGTATATACAATACTTTATATTACAATACTTTATGTTACAAGTGTAAGAAAAATAAGATTTATATTCTCCATGTTATTACACGTTTAAAACTACCATGCTGTCTTGTTTACTAAAACACAAATTCACTTGATGTTCCAAAATCTAATGATTTTCGCCAGACATACCTGCATACCATGCATTCTAACGGCATAAATGACATTTAACATTGAGTAGTTCGGCGACTTCAACGTCCACCTTGTTTGTCTGCTTAAATGAACGTAACTGTCAGAATGCATGAACACATCGTATTTCTTCTCTAAAGTCATACTTGTTTGGCAAATGAGCATACCCTTTAAATTCATTCAACAAGTAACATTCACTTATTTACATTGTTTTTCACAGCCTTAGTTAATTTGAACAAAACAGTAACTTTTTAGAAAAATATACAAACGTTATGGCAAATGTATATTGCACAATTTGTCACCAACTCCATACCAGATTTAGTTTCAAACGTAAATACTTATACTTCTGTACAACAATATTGTAATACCTGTGTTTGTATTATATTATAATTTTTAAAGTAACAGTATTTACATACATAACCAAAAATTCTCTCATACATGTACAATCATTCTCAGATACTGTATTTTCACATTTTGAAGCCTAGGCGTTCGCTGTTTTCAAAACATATCTAGCATAGGCGTTAATCAACACAAAACTGTGATTTGTGTATAGCAACCAATTATTTGTATGCAGTTCCATATATTACTAGCACATAAAAACACAGTACCAACCTAGTACAACATGGTTATTCCCAGCAATAATCTATATGTGATGCTATGTACCACCAGCACTAATCAAGACAGTTATTGGGAAAAAAACGTTGCTTGCACGGTGTGCATGAGGCATTAATATAAGGGAACCGTTTATTGATTTAAAATGGTGTCTAACCCAGATTCTATTTGAGGGGAGGCTACAATTTGGGCAGAGGCTACAAAACGCACAAATACGGTATCCTATATTTAATACCAAGCTGCTCACTAGTTACAACTAAAAAATCACATTTAATTTTTGAATCAATATCATTTTAATATGCAGGAGACTATACACACACCTATGCCTTATAAGAACTGCTGTTAAATTACTAAATAAAAGTATGTCAGTTATACTGATAGTCACTCCACTATTTCAACTTAATAAGGTCACCAGAGGTATTCATAATTGATTGGGCAATTATTCATTTTGAATGATATGTAAACAACTTTTTTAAATAATCGAAACTTGGTTAAAATACAAAAAATAACTTGCGCCAAGCATGAGGCATTCTATATTAACCAAACACTGCACCACAATTAGAACAACGTCTTTGTCTGCACAGGAAGCAACATAGGAGTCCAACAGGAAAGAAAACTATTGCACAGCACACACCCAGGCATGTGAAGTCGTCTTCTAAAACACCAACCTGAAATAATAGAACAAACATCTACATAACACTCATCCATAGGATTATCCTTTACCCCCCAATTAGCCTGGGCGCTTTCTCTTGCGGCTTTAGAGGGATATTTGTAAAAATGTGGGACGTCATCAAATCTCACGCCGCGGTAGTAAAAGATGAAATGTCGCCTGCTGACCATGAAACACCGCGGGCGGCCGCCTGTACTTTAAGACAGTTCTGCAGAGGCGTTGGGCGATGTCCAAGGCTTATAGGGCGTTCGTAACGAACTCGTGAACTGGTACTTTCGAGTTGACGAGTTGTGAAAACCGTTCGATACAGGTTTTTCTCGTGTTTACGACTTGTGAACTGGGAGCTGAAGGGATCACTACGAGATGCTCGTGCGCATGCGCACTGACTGACAAAATGGCGGCGCTCATAACTTCTTCTAATATCGCAGACAGTTTCATAAAATATATTCATAACAACAGGCTATAAGTCCCTCAAATTAATAAGATTTATAGATATATGTTAAACCATTCGTTTAAGTCCAGGTTTATGTACTCTGCATGCAATTTTTTAACAGACATATTTCCCAGTTGTCATGTAGTATCGAATAGCCACAACTCGTACCTCAACTTGTCAACTCGAAAATACGAACTCACGAGTTGTTCCAAATACCCCATTAGTGTGTAACGGAGCCTCATGATGTCTGTGGCGACGCCTAACGGTGTTTCTCGAAATCACACGGCGTTGGCTGTATATTGCAAAGAGAATTTAATCAATACCAATCAATAGGCACAGAGTGGTGGCGTGAAAAATCACTTCTCTGAAGAAGTGGTGTCTCGCGGAGCTTGACAAGCACGCGGAGTGCAAAATGCCGCCATGTCGACAACGCAAGGCACTGCAAAACGCCGCAGGTGCGGACCCACAAGGAAAGGGTTAAATTAGGGATATTAGCCCTGTTTTTCCAGACTTAGCCGATTTTTTGACTGAAAATGGACGCGGAGAGCCCACTCCGTGCCCAAGCTAATCGGGGGGTTAGAACAGAATCAATAGTTATTAAAATATGGAGACACTTATTAACATATCATTCGTAATCATTTTAAGTACATGCAAATGGACCACAGTATTTTATAAGTACATATATTTAAAAGCTTTGGAATTCACTGAAAAGTTAAATGACAAATATTTTACAGGAATAGTCACCAGACTTAGATCAGAAAAATTGGTAGAGAATCAGAATCAAAGTGATGGAGATTTACATTACTCTCATATTTCTAACCAAATATTACATAAATGGAAGACGATAGATTAACCTTCTTATACTTACTCTACATGCTGGACATCCTCCAACAACAACTACTGCTGGGCCTGGTTGTACGATTATTGCTTGACCACCTTGCATGTATGAAGGCTGTTGTCCACTGTATCCTGCTGGTGCAGCATAACCTGCTGGGGCACCTTGTTGATATCCTCCTTTAGGAAATAATTTCTCAGATTAAGATGGGGGTTTTAAAATTGCTTTCCATTGAATTTAAAATCTACTATATAAAATACAAACAATTAATAGCCTGCCCGGATGGCTTGATAACACTACACACGTGAACCTTGAAAGCTATCAAACCAAATCTCGTGTGATATGCGATTTGGGCCACGATTTAGACCATATCTTTTCTCTGATCTCGTTTTGACGTCTTTCTGATTCACGCCACCCTTTTTGATATGTAACTCGTATGAAAGTGTACGCTGTCTGTCAATGTTTTATCACTGGGAGCCGAGGCGACTGTAGTCGCCGATTTTACAGTTTGAGTTTGTCCCTGCAATTCGTTTGGAAATGCTTATACTTTTTGTTTCACCTTTTGGTGTGTCAACAGTAATAATATTTTAATTCTATTAGCATGAACGAATATTTGCGCATCAAACAGGCATTCTCTGCTTCAAACTTGGGTCCTCAAATACTCTAATTTACCCGCGAAAAACGAGCTTGTTGCTCTTATTTTACTACGGTCCTCGTTAGTACAGTGGTTAAGAGCGCACAACCAATGAACAGGATTTGCATGCGTTGTAAGTTCGTGCCCCGACCTCGGCAGACTTCGTGTCGCCAAAGAGTTACATTGTTCGTCTGCCACTGTAATGCCGATTTCCACACAGCGTGTCGCTACTGTCCAGTATATCATACAAGGTGGCGGCATCAAGCCTGAGGTTCGGAAGCCTCGTTAAAAGGCGTGCTCCGTGTAGAGGACAGTCACCCCATCGCACGTAAAACAACTCATGATCACCTAGTTTGAAAATGCTACTACTACTACTACTATTACTACGCAGTAAACCCACTCAATAAATGTATCAGCGTTTAATCAATTATTTTACCTTGATATCCAGCAGAACCCGCAGGTGCACCTTTATTGTCCCCATCAAGAGGTTTGTATCCTTCAGCTGCTCCTGCTGGTGGACTGTAGGCAGGGGGAGCTTCATTTGGAACTAATGGCTGGTTAGGATTCTCTGCCATAATATCTACATAAAAGAAAACTAATATGATTCATAGTGCAGTGCACCAGATTCTCCAAGCAATCAGGTGAGGGATGTGAGGGTGGGGGAGCTTCATTCGTCTAGACTAGAGCAATAGCCAATACACAAATGACGTTTTTTGATAGTGAAACTGAGAAAAAAACGCAATTTGAGAGTAGAATATTGCTATAAAAAACTTACAAATTACTGTTTCAATATCGTCAGTCGATGAACCAAAAATATGAAACCATCGTAATATAGAAATACTTACATGTAGCTCAGTGTAACTTATAAATAAAATACTTTCTGAGATTTTAGTTGTTTCCTGCTAATGTGCTTATTTTGGTCTTGTGACAGTGACAAATAGGTCATAGGTCAGTCAAAGGTCAGGTATTTTGTTTTGCAGTTGGTTTCGCATTGTAATTACTATCAAATTATATTCTTTAATTCATCAATAAAATACATTGTTATTACAAACTCCATATAATACTTGATTGAAAGCACAGATTAACTGATAATTATTCTAAATTGATAAATAAAATACATGAGACACCAGCTGGAAACTTTTAAGGCACTCTGTATCATACCAAAATAATGTTCATTTTTTTACTTAAACAAACAGTAAATTAGTAATTAACTTTTGATAGTGTGTAGAATTTAAAATGTAATAATATCCCAACGGTTCTTCTGTATCTTGTATTGAATTGGAATGTAAAGAAAAACCATGTTTACAACGAATTCTATGTCTAATTGCAGCTTTAAGTGGGCGATAATACCAGCTTTTGGACTAATTTATTGTGAAGACCTCGACTCAACATGAACCAAGACTCTTACTATTTTGGACATCTTGATACTCATAACATGAAAATTTATAGATACACTGCTTTTATGGATGAATTAGATTTGCGTACTTCTCTGTTATTCGTGCGAAGTAATTACTGAAATCAGAATCAATGCAGCTGTCAGTAATATAGATATCAAGTACATCCTGTTTCTTTACAGTGCATTTGATGATAAGTTAAATTGTTAATAATTGAAATAGAAGTATAACGTAAACGAATAGAACTTAATAATGTCGACAGGCAGCAGTCTATGGGCAGTCAGTACAAAAGGAAATGCATATATTCTTTCCACGAAATCATCATCCTGGAAACAAATAGATAATGAAGGACAATGCCTCCAAGGTTTCAAGAAAATAGCAGCAACAAATGAAGGTGCTTGGGGATTAGGGTGTGATCATCTTGTTTATTTATATATTGCCGAAACTGACGTGCCTATCAGAGTGCAAGAAGTTACATATGAAAATGAGGTAATGCTTATTATTTAAACGTTTATGACGTAGTTTTCAAATTTCGATTTTAACAACGTGTTCTTATTTACAAACTAGCAATTATAGCCCTTGAAAATCATAAGCGTGTGAAAATTCAATAACAAGCGACTATCAAGTCACATACTTATTTTTGAAGTAAATACAAACAAAACACAAAACCTATTTGACCTATTTCCAACTGCCCACCAAGTTGCTTCATTGCCCCATATCAGTAGTTTTTTTACTGCAAACCATTTCCAGTCATGCACAATTAAACACAACCTCTCTTCATTCCCACCCCCATCATGTTTCGTATCCGTAATATTTGTATTTAATATTAATATATTTAAAATTATATTAATTATATTAATATTTGTATTTTAATAAAAGTACATACATAACTTAGTCAAACAAACAAACACATTACAATGTGTCGAAATATTTTATTATATTTGAATAATTTGTTGTGTTAATGATTTTTTATATATATTTATTTGATATAGAGATACCCAGTGATGTTTTAGGATTTGTATTTCAACGATTTGAATTTTCAGAGGTGGGTTTTGAGTCTTGGTTGGTCAGGTAAAAACCTTTTGCCTCATGTTGATCCATGGCATTGGAGTAATTTAGATGGGTCTGTTCATCTTGCCAAGGAAGATTTCAAACTTCCTTCGAAACATTGGATATGGGAAAGTGATTGGATTGTAGATGAAAATGTAAAAGGTTACTTAACGGACAAAGGAGTGAGTTATTTACTTTCAAAAATATACTTATTTAATTTTTATATTTGATTTTGCAATGATTGCAGAACACTTTATATGAATATAACCAGCTCTATATATGTTAGACTTTTGAGAGATTTTGGTGCTTTTTCAGTATTGGGTAGTATTTGATTCTGATAAATTTATGGCAAATCTGAATTTAGACTTTCCCTTCATCAAGATTTAATGTACAATATTCTCTTCAAATTTAGGGATGGCGGTACTCTAGTCTTGGATTTCATTATGAATTCACTCATAAAAAGAAAATGAATAGCTGTGTGAGAAGACGAAGATGGATATCGTATAGGAGATATGCTGCAACAAATAGATGGGCACGAGTAAGATACCAATAAGCGTGTTTAACTCATTATTTTTATTTAGAAGTCTTTCTCTGCATAGTTCAGTTTAGTTAATTTTTTTTTGTTATTAGTGACCCTGTTTGATATACAATTGTACAACAAAGGAAACAGTAATACTTTGTTCTTCGAGCCCCAACATATTTCTTGTCTAAATTTTTAGCTCCCCAGTATACATATGGATCCTTTGGAAGAACCAATAGTTGATATAACGGTTGGAGGTCAGGAAATACCAAACCAGCCGAGAGGTTTTGCTGGTGTGTGGATTGCAACAATTAATGGCAGGGTGTGTTCCTATGTTATTTATTCCTGTGTGAATAATGTATTTTAGAAGTGGATTGTAAATGTGTTTTTTATTCATGATACACCAAATAGATACCTTTAGGAAGTTACTCTCTTGGCGAGACTTTTGTTCATATCTTTTATGAGCTTCACCAGACCAAATGATAGATCCTCTCAGTTGTTTGGCAGCAGTCATGTGACAGACCGAGTGATTAGTGAACGTCTCACCAAGACAATGACACTGATCCTAAAGGTTTCTATTTTGTTTATCATTAATATAATAATGAAGATAATTTTTCGCAGAGAAGATTCATTTTTTTTACGATAGGTTTTATACCGGGTTGGTGTAACAGCGCAGTGCCCTGAAGGTCAAAGCTGGAAAGATATTCCATCAGAAAATGACCAAGAAGTTCTTAATTTATCAATGGGTCCTACAGGTTTATTATGGGCCATCACCTGGAGTGGTGACATATTAGTGAGACTTGGAGTAAATTGGCATAATCCTACTGGTAAAGTTGTTAGATCACTGCACATCCACTTTGTGCATTTTAATGTTGAAACAATTGTAACACAGCTATTAATGAACCCACAAGAGTGTTTGATGTGTCAAAATAAAGCTACTTACTTATAGTGTCGCATGATAGACACAATTGTTTTGATTCATTAAAATTATATGATCTATGATGCAATTTGTTATGGCATAAGTACACACCCATTTCATGCGTGGAAATAATAGGGGATTTGAACATGGTTATTTACATTAGATCTTACTAGAAACTTTATTTTTACACCTTGGCACCGGGAAAACAATCATTTTCATAGTAGTAATATTATGTGGTATTTGTTTGGAGTCTAATAATTTTATTTGAATAACACATATTTGTTTGGAGCCTAATAATTTTATTTAAATAGCACACGAAGTGGGTGTGTACATGAACTGGCTGTGCAGTGCTCTAGTAAGGAATGTTTCAATGTACTTGCTGTAATGACAGATTAGTTTAGTATATAATGTTTTAAGTTATTTGCATATTGAGAAAAATAAATAAAATAATCGTACTTGAACATTTTATGAATTTCTATGAATACAATAATGTTAACATCATTAAGTTATAATTGTCTAATTGTTAAGCAAAGCAGGTGCATGTACATTCATAATATTACACAAATTACTACAGAAGTTTGTCTTACATTATTACTATAGAGTATGACAAAGCTTTTCTTTTATAACTGAAAAGGTACTGGTTGGAAAGCATTAGCACCACCTCCTGGAATGGCTGGTCAGGCAAAACTTATTCAATGTGCTGCTGGCACCAATGCAGCATGGGTGAGCTCTACGGAAGGTCATGTGAGTACCCAACAAATATTCTATTGCAAACCTCAAATAACATCGGTCTTAGTGCCAATGCAAATAATAATTTTGAAAATGTCAGTAATTCAAATGGTATGTTTTGTTGTAAGTTTCATTGCTTTTTGGTTAAAAAATATCTTATAAAAAATTTAAAGGTGTGGCTTCGGAAAGGCATCCACACTCAAGGTGGAGATTTGACTGAAAGTAATGTGTGTGGCTCTGGCTGGTTACAGATGACCAACAAAATGAAAATGACTAGTATTGGAACAAATGATCATGTAAGATATATTTTGGCTCTTCAAAGTAATCTATTTCAAATTATCATTGGTGTTTTGTTAGGTTAAATGCTTGTTTAAAATCTAACTCACATTTAGGTCTGGGGAATAGATGAAGGAGATTACCACATATATTTTAGAAAAGGAATTACAAGGGATGAACCAAGTGGTCGAACATGGCAATGCATAGACTTGCCTTATCACATTTCAAGTCGTGAATCTACAAGTGCCAAAGCTTCAAACTCTTCTGATATAGACGCAAGTGAATTTTTTATGAATGTTGAAACCGCAAATGCAGACGTTATGGATTTGTTAAGGATCAAAGAATCATCAGATGCGAAGTGTGTAACTGACAATAATAAGAGGCACGCAGTTCTAGATATCAAATCTACAGATGAAAGTCGGAAAGAAATAGCTAGTGCTAGTCAATCTAATGATCCCATTGATAATGAATTAGAAAGTTCTAATTCACAAGAAATAAACAGTCAAAATAAGTCGTGTGTAACAACAGGTAATGAGGATACGAGTGGCATCTCTCACCAAATGGCCAATTCAACGAAACGTTCATTTTCTAGTAAAGTCGTATCAAAAATGCCATTCAAGAAACATGAAAAAGCCATTCAAAATGTTTTTGAACATTTCGAGAAAAAAGTTCATAAAGGTATTGAAAGAGGGATCGAGAGTGGAACTGCTAAGGGAAAGCAATTGTCTTCTACTATTCAAGATAGAGTGCCTGTTGTTAAAGAAATAAAGCATGAAATACAAAAACGATATTCTGCACCTCCCAAAAATTTTGTCAGCTTGCAATTTTCAAAAGATGAAGATGGAAAGGAGAAATATGCAATGGAAGAAAAAGAAACAGAAAACACATCTACTACTTCACATGAGGATTTGCCCACACCTGCTCAAGAATTTATTGATGAAAACAAACTACAACATGGTGAAGAAGATTTGTCTCTGCCTACAGCAAGCAACACTGATAGCAAAAAAGAAAAGGTTTCTATTAGCATCGAACCAAATATTGGTAAATGTTTTAAATTTTTGATTTACGTAATTTTGATATTACAAATATAATTTGGGTGTTTGTGTGTTGTTGAAGCCCATGTTTAACCTAGTTTTGTGCCATGTAAAAATGTAATGCTATGTAGGTTATGTAACATAACTTTTATTAATGGAGATTAGAAATCCAGGTGTGATTTTAAACAAACTAAACTAAGACTATACTTCTGGGAAAACTTACACAGATGTTTCATATAGCATCCACTACATTTCTACAGTGTGTTCAATGTGATGACATGAGCATGGGTTAGCGAGGTGTTCCACTCTCAGGGCTGCGTTGTACCACTGATATACTCAATAGAGAGCCAAGGTGGTTCAAACAGGGCGTCAGAGAAGCAATACCTGAAAGTTTTCATCAACTTTCCTTAAACAGGAAAAATTGTTCAGAGTGGTCCTCGGCATGGGACCCAGAACTGGGCACGGAGCACCCTAGTGACTCTGCCAATCTTGGAGTATTTTCATCTCAGTAAATCAGGTGACACTGAAGAAATATGATGGATGCTATTAAAATGAACCATCTGTTTGCAAAGAAGTTCTTTACTTTAATGTCCAGTACTATAGTCTTTGTTTGTATATACACATGATGCTACATTCTTTCAGATGTTGAAGCTTTCGAAGAAGGGGAAAATTTATCTATGTGCAGTAGTGTAGATATTCCAGCTTGGATCAGTTTTGAAGCTGAGCGTGATGAAGGAGAAATCCAATGGAGTTGGGTATCTGCTGCTGCATGTAAAATTGAAGATGAAAGTGCTGTGAGGCAATGGTTCGTCAAAGACTCTGGTAATTAAAAAGTTTCAATTAAAAATGTCGCTTTCAAACATAGACATTTTCATATCAGTGCACAAAAAAATGTTGATTAATTTACAGTAAATAAAAGGATTTGTTTTATTTTGTTGATAGTTATATTAGATGCAAAACTTTTCCCAGATTCTTCAGATAGTTTGGTGTGGCGTTATAGAGTTAGTCAGGCTGGGTGGAGATCGCTGGTGCTACAGCAGCTTCGAAAAAGGAACCAAGAGCAAAGAGCTCCATTCTCTCATTACAAACTAACTGTTGAACAGGTATGATGAAATAGGTCAAACATATAAACTTATCACATGACTGTTGCAGATTTTGAGTGAATATATCTAAAATGTATTCTGACAAAGAATGAATATTGAAACGATAATTTTCTAAATTATTCGCATGTAGTGGAAAATTGTGTTAGCTATATTTATTTGTATGTATAGGGCAGCTGGACAAAAAATGGTAAGCTCAAATGGTGGCAAGATCTACACAGAGGACAAAAATGGCTGGATTGTAATGTTGAACTGACACAGGAGTGTGACTCGCAAGCCAAGTTTGGGACATTCACTCTGCAGTATGAATATAAGGGTGATGTTAAGGTTTGTTGACTTGATTGTATACTTAAATTGTCAGGTGGCAATTAAAACATGTATGTATTTTCAATAATTGTGTTTATGTTGGCAGTTTCTCCAAATCGACCTGAGTAGCATCACCTGTGTATCAGCCATCACAGACAAGTCTCAGCCAGCAGTTTTAGGATTATTCACTCGTGAACGTTTGGCAGCTACTCCACGACTTCCTCCCATAAAACTTGCACTTCAAACCATGGAAGAAATGGAGGATTGGGTAGACAATTTTTCCAAATAACATTTGGTTGCGTGCATAAAGTTTGTTTTGGTGTTATAAGGCTAAATTGTTATGTAAAATAGCTTCGTAATCTACAGCGTGACAAGCGTAAGCATGAACATTTTCAACATACATATACATGTTTTTAGCAAGCTGCAATCAGTGTACGCTGTATTGATCAGCGGAATATAGAATATGCACCACAAGACTGTTCCCTGTGGAGTATCTCAGAGAGAGGAGACGTATTTTCTCATCAGCCAGATCCTGCTGTTGGCACTGAGTTATGCAATGGAATGTAAGCTCTAATTATTACCTGAAATATTGTATATGTTGATATGGACAATAACATGTAAGAAGCAGTTGTGAAAACATTTATCTGATTTTCTAAGAATTTTAACATAATTGGTTAAACATGGCAAAGTAGTGTATTATTTTAAGAATTACTTATGAAACTGTTTCGCTTCAAATATATATTGCAATTCTATATTTTCAGCTCATCTCTCACTTGTGACAAGTGTGAGCTATTGTGATCATCTTTTGTCTGTCGTCAGTCCATTCCCAATTCATAATTACACAATAGCTGTTCATTTTTTATTTGATTTTCACCAAACTTATTCGCAAATTGTATGCCTATGTGATCATCATTCAATATTTGAATCATGGCCATGGCGGTAAAATTTACCCTCCCAAGGGGTCTATCAACACAATTTTGTATGAACTAAAGATGCTTCATTTTTCATTTGATTTTCACCAAATTTACACACAACGTGTATTCTTATATAGGTCTAGTCATCATTCCATTCATGAATTATGCCCCTGGGGTGGGAAATAGACCCATGCCCAGGTGTCCATTAACAGATTTTTATGAACAATGGGTGCTTCTTTTTTTTCCATTTCATTTTTACCAAGCATTTACACAAGTTGTATGCATGTAGGATTATCATTCTATTCTTGAATCATGTACCTGATGGGGAATCGAACATATCAGAAATCATTGACTATATCATTGAAACATCAATTGCTCTTCCAAAGATAGTTTTCAGATGTCTAGACATTGTAAAGTCACCTCTTGCATTGGACATCCTTGAGCATAGAAGTATATGTTTTGTTATGTATTATAACCATAAGAAGACTTGGTATACTTGAAGCATCAATATAAATCATATGACAATTATCAACTTAGTAGTTTAACTTAACTTTAGATAACCTAATACAAGTAGATGAAATAGTATTAGACACGTGAGCGATATAGGACCATCATGGTCATCTTGTTTATGATGACATTTGAACATACAAAACATGTTTAATTAATATAGAATTTAATGTATGACTAGGTTTTGGCAGCAACTTGGGGGTCATCTGAAAGTTGTGGAATCTAATATTTGTGGCATTGTCTGGGGAATCGGTCATAATGGTATAGCTTATGCTTATACTGGAGGTTATGGCGGTGGCTTTTTTAAAGGTATTGCAACAAGCAGACATGGAATACATAGCATGGTGTAAGTTTGTCGATCGTTTTTTTTCTTGATCTTTTTTTAACATTTTTAGAGAAAATATTGATTAAGTAGTTAGAAAAATATAAGAAATAAGAAAACGTGTAAGTTAAAATATTTGTATGCAACTATGCATGTATGTACTTTATTTGATTACATTGATGAATATCTAAATCATTATGTTTGCTAGTTTTTTTTTTTAAGCATGCAGCTATCTCTTATTCAACAGGGATTATCGTGAGTACTTTGTGTATGAGAACCAGCAGTGGCGCGTAATTCGAGGCTACACAGACCGTGTTTTCCTCGCTGACCACTATGTGTGGAGTGATGAGACTGGCAAAAAAGAAGCTACGAAAGATGGAACAAAAACAATGTCGGTCCATTGGCAATGGGTGGGTCTTACATGTTTGTCTATTTTATAATTATGTGAGTTCAATTTCATAAAATCGAAACTTCACATGCATTCAAATTGTAGTAGTACTTTTTCATTTCAAGGACCCATGGCTATGTGTATTTTTATTTTAGTTTGGGGATTGGACAATTGATCACAGGACTCCTGGAGGAGTTGATCAAGAGGGATGGCAGTATAGCCGCACAATATACGGGTAAGACTTTAAAAATGACAACCCTTGTTATTTTGAAAAATATTGAGTTTGAAATTTGAGAATAAACATTTAGCTTTAATTAAATGTATGTCCGCCAATTTCATGTATCAGTGTAAAACGACATGCTATTTCAGGCCATTTTATCCTCGGCCAAGATTTAGAAGTAATACTAGAAGAAGAAGATGGTGCAGGTAAAACCTACTGAACGACTAATCATTTAAAATCATTATAGATTTTATCGCTACATGTGACTCATACTATCACTGTCATTGTCAAAAGCTTTCGATTCTAAGCATTAACTTTAATAGTATATATGACATGGGAAAATTTAGCAATGAAAGGTATTTTTTAAACGTTGAAAAATATTTTTCATAGACATTATTTTGGATTTAACAGAAGGGCAAAGACCGTGACAAAAGGTCCCTGGTTAGAGGTTGGACCCATTCCCCTGCAGTCTGTATCAATGCAGCTTGATGCAAGTGGTTCTAAGCAAAGTAAAATTGCTTTATGGGCTGTAGGTCTCAATGGTGATGTTCTTTGTAGAGTGGGCGTGACAAAAGAAAATCCTCAGGTACTTTTTTTCCATTTATTGATAATGTCTTGTATTTCTGATTGCCAGCATCTAACTTTTTTGTATATTTCAATCCTGCCTCCAATTTATATGTTCAATTGTATAATTATATTGTATTTTTAGTGTAAAAGTTTGTTCTTCTCTCTTGGGAAAACACATTAGAATATAGTGTAAAAGACTATCAGTACTTTTAAAGATTGAATGGTTTACTGTGAATGTCAACAGAAGACATTGTGTTTGTTATATATGGGCCTTTAATAAAATTGATAGGGAGTTGCTTGGAATCATATAAACACCGACCAGCCGTTCTGTGATGTCAGCTTAGGAGGAGCATTTAATCTTTGGGCTGTTGCAAAGGATGGATCTGCATGGCTCAGGCAGGGAGTTACTGAGCAAAACATTATTGGTATAAATGTTTTCATTTGTGGATTGTACCCTGGTATATAAAATTCCATCAGTAACCTAAGAAAAATGCATTGAATTCCATTAACCTGTTCATTATCTATCTCAAGTTTGGGATAAATTACAATTTAGAAATTATGTATACAAACTTTACAATTTTTTTGTCAATTACTTTGTTTTGTCTACAATAAACAGGTTCATGTTGGGTGCAAGTACCACCTCCTTCTGGTGCGCATCTGATACAAATAGCAGCAGGTGTCCATTTTGTCATGGCTGTAGACAGCAATAGTATGTAATAAATCTAATTCTACATTATAATTAAATTGTTTTAGTTTTGGTTTTATTCACATTAGTGCTATTAGTCTTTCTGAAATATTTTTCTAAACTTATTTAATCTTATTTTATTCAAAATCTAATTCTACATTATAATTAAATTGTTTTAGTTTTGGTTTTATTCACATTAGTGCTATTAGTCTTTCTGAAATATTTTTCTAAACTTATTTAATCTTATTTTATTCAACATTTTCGAGCACACAAAATGTCAGTAAAAATCAATTACAATTAAAGTTTCTAATGCTCATTTCCATTGGCATCTCACACTTTTAGGAATGTGAGCAGGAAGAAATTTAAAACACATTGCTTCAATGTCCAATTTATTGCTAATTGGTGAAGTGGGGGGTAATTCTCATGTTTATTACAGAAGAAACTTGTGTTTTGATAATACCATTGTTTGTTTAATTGTCTTTCAATTCGGTTATATTTTGAAATAATTTTCAGATGTGTTATGGGGGCGCCAAGAAATTAGTGAATCACAACCAGAAGGGGCTCGGTGGGTACAAATGTATAAAAATGTGCAGCAAGTTTCAATTGGTGCAAGGGACCAGGTAATAAATGATGGACATTTTTGTTAAATTTTTTCATTTATTTTTTGTTATGTGCATTTTGCATAGCTTGCTTTTGAGACTGATATTTTATTTTTTCAATATAGGATTAAATGCCGTAAATTTTCTAATAATAACCTACCTCTAATACCAGCCTACCTCTATTAAATTCCCCCCCCCCCCCCACCCCTGATCTTGCCTCTAATAAAAGCATTTAGTGATGAATGTGTGAGTCTATTTCGATTTCTTAATGCATTATAATGAGGCTGCACTGTGTATAAAGCTCCTAAAAAGTCATGCATCGTTTAAAACAAGAATGCTACGTATTACCCACTATATTAACCTTTTGCCTCCATTAAACGCTCGCCTTCCCCTCTAGTAGAAGTATACCAATAGAGTTATGGTACAATCTTTTTCTATTCAAACTCAAAGTAATAATCAGTACTCTAATCATCTATCTATCATCAATGCGTTTAACGTCCGTTGGACCCTGCAAGGATGTTGGAACAACTACTAGCTTCCCGTAGCTTCACTATAAGCATCCATGTCCTCACCCTTGATCATTGTTAGATGCCAGATAATGCAGATAGATCATTCCCTCCTCCTGGTGCCTCTCCAGCTCTTTCTTTGATGACTTCTCCCTCTACTGCCCTCCACCATGATCTACTCATATCGGTTGGTCCATGATTAACTCTGATGAACATGTTCTGCCCATTGAAGTCTGTGATGTATATTTCACTATGTGTATGTCACTTATGCCTAGTGATGTTGCAACAAATCCATTTCACAGTGGCCCTGTCATTCCTCACTATGTTAGTGCCATCTGCTTTTCTGGATGCCCAGTATTCAAACCCATACAGCACCACATTTTGTACATAGGAAGCATAAATGGAATTGACACTAACTTACACATCATGTTATTGAACAGACATCAATGAAAATATATCATTCACTTATCAATATTTCAGCTTTGGGTGATACTGAATGATGTAAGCAGTAAGGCAGGACAACTGACTGGAGTAATCAGTCGCAGAGTGGGTGTTGATCTTGACAATCCAAAAGCCGGAGTGTGGGATCATGGTGTTGGAGTATGTATGCAAAATGCAATTTTGATAAAATGATCAATACGCTTTTAATTTCCTTGCGGTCTATATTTAAATGCATGTGTCGTAATTAAATATTTATTTTCTTATTTTATTAATTTTCTTGAGTTATTAATTACACTATTTATTGATTTTTGTGTAGATTGATATCACACCTACCTAACAGTGGTACTTATTTTACAGGGAGGTTGGACGTATATATGTGCAAGAGGTTGGACAAAGTGACTTGGTTTTTATGGGATCTCTTCTTACCGAATTCAGTGGTTCTGGTAAGAACCTATATCAGAGAGTAACGCATGATATACGCTAGCTTGTTGTGGCAAGATGATGGGATCTGTGAATTACAAGTGTACGGTCTTCATTTGGCAGGTGCTAGTTTAATTTTTGATCAGAATTTCAGTTTGGTTATTTGTACCCCAAATGTTGGCATTTTTGGACACTGTAAAATGTTATAAAATTCATGCAGTTTTTCTAAATAATTTCTTCTGAATATGATGTATGAATGACATTATACTGAATGTGGAAAAACTCGATTTTGAAATGTCAACTGCTTTTGTGATGTTGCTTGGGACTTACTATGTTTTGTTAACATATATTGTTCACAAAAATAAGTACAGTCTGGAGCACAACTGCTACCCCAGATTTGAACAGATGTCATATGTGAACTGCACAAGAGGACTCATGCGATAAACCATCGAAATGATTCTCAATTAGAGTAATGCTGATCCCTGGTGTTATTATGTTTTGTAGGGTCAAAGTTTGAGCTAGCTTTATAAAGCTTTCATTTTCACATTTCACATTTAAAATGTTCATGCTATAGATTTTACGTTGGAGATCGTCATGTTCAATTTATTTTTAAAAATTGGATCATCTAGCATAATTATTAGTGAATGGTACTTAATAGTGATTATATTTGTTTTTGAAATACGCTCCCGTTTTAACGGTAGCTATTCATTGGTGTATTAAGTGAACCTAGGAAACAATTTGTTTTTAAACCAAGTATATAGTCACACCTTTATTTGATGAACATCCTGCTCAAGTAGACACTTTTCATGTATTTTATATTAGAATTAACTCAAAGGACTTCTAGAAAAATAAGTATCACTATAGATATATTTCAAGTTGTCAAGTTGATAAATTAGGAAACGATACATTAGGAACAGCAATGTATAAGGAAGTATTAATTCCTAGGGAACGATCATAAATCCAAAAAGGTGGGGGGGTCATCCAACTTTTCTGATTCCTTTTGGGGGGGTCGCTGAACTTTTTTTATCACGCTACGGTATATTTTTTTTCAAATATTATCTTTTTGCAATGCAATGACTATTTAAAGGACTTTTTCTTTAACTGGTGGGGGGGGTCACTCAACTTTTTAAAATGTTGATGGGGGGGTCGGTTAACTTTTTCTTTGAGCCCCAAAAAATGGACAGCCCCCGGTATTGTTATTTATGATCGTTCCCTAATGAAACCCAGACAGTTAAGGTGGTGCAGAATTCCACTATGACTTGGTTTCCATACTTATCATTGAGTTACCCGCATAAAATTGTTGATTGCTGAATTTAGGTGCCCACATGCATTTTGTATTATAAATCATTGTTTTTTATACACAAATTCATATGCATTTTATTTTATTACACCACAATAACAAAACATGTTGTCTAGATCATGACCATTATGAACTAGAGTTTTATATCTTAACCCAAGTTCAATGATCTGCTTTGACCTCAATTGATCCGGCTACTAGGTTAATGATGTAGTTGAGATCCAGAGATTGCGGTCACTTCAGAGATGCGCTATAACCAGTGGGACACCAGTACGGGTTGATTGTGTGAATTCAGATTTCTTGGCTGGCCGCCAATTTCTGTTGTGCGTCAGACTGAGTAGTGTAGGGGACAAGTTCATTGTTCTTTTGCACTTATTTTCGTTGTTATCAGTATTAATCTTTGAATGCTCAGCCCACCAAGTACTGTGTTGTTTATTAACTTTGTGAGATTCAGTGAATGATTACTGGACCATTCATTTTTCGGCAGGATTCATTGTTTACAAATATCAAAGTTGGTGTAAAATAGTCTTAGGTAACATAGTATTCCAATGACATCGCGATTTTTTTAAATGTTTTGAAAATTCATGATTTGTAAAGCATATGTATCCTCAGAATGTCAACGTGTCCAGCTAAATGAAATATATATTTTGATCACTTTAATAGTGGTTAATAAAAATAATCTGCAGAATCATTCTGAATGTTCTCTTGATCATAAACACGTATCATGGCCATGATTTAGCAAGAATGATTGATCTGCATTTTTATGATCTATATTTTGATGTACTTTTATCCCAAGTCATGGCATTATTTTTATAGGTGTTTTTTGTGATAAAAGAGGAAAAGCTGAGCATGATTGTGTTGTAATCTGCTGGTAAAATTATTTGTTATTCTATAAATATTATCAGCATAGATTATATCGACCTAGATACCAACATCCAGCAACCATCCCCATGTAAAAGTGTGCTGTGGTTACCACCAATATGTAGCCAAAAACTGCACCATTTCCTCCAATGTATAGATGGCAGCATTTTTATTTGTATGCATGTCACTATGGCAGCATCACCAACATTTTCTCAGTATTTAGTTGGCAGTTCTGAAACTGGTGGGTAAAAAGCAATCACCATGTAAGCCTTTAAGTTGGCTGTCTAGGTCTATATAGTCTATGAGGTCAGCTAATTCATATTTACACATTTCATGTATAATGAATATCTTATCTCTGTGATTTGGTTGTAATCTTAGAAGCTTGATTTTCTAACATTATTGCAACTAAATTATACAATAAAAACCCACGAACTTAAAACTTTACACATTTTATTGTTTTCTTAAGGTGTAGGAAAATAATACAGCATCAACATAAACTACAACAAATGACCATACATCAAGCAAACAGCATTGCTTAACTTTCAATTGATTTACACATCTTGGTGATGCTGAAAATAAATTAAAAAAAACATTATAACATCTTACTTGGGAAATCTTCTGGACCTGCAACCTGACTAGCTATTAAGCAAATAACAAACTGTCATAAATACTTAAACGAGAGTAATTTGTTTAGTATGAAATAACACATTCCAACTTTGTCTAATGGTTTGGAAGACTTCCATTTCAGAAAAAATTGTATTAGTTTTTCAAGGGGAAAAATTATTGTTCAGCACCTAGAAATAGTTTCTACAGTACCCAAGATAATAGGAGATACATGTATACACTTCAATGATTTATATTATATTCATACCAAAACCTTCATTATTAAAATGTTCAAACATTCAATTGCACAAGCTTACAACCAACATGCATACATATGTAGCCTAGAATAAAGCAAACATGCATAAACCTTGCATCATATCAAGTACTGGTGTATTATAGTTTTAAGATACATAAACAATGTTAAAGATAAATAACCAGGATTTGCCAAACATTACATGGTTAAGCTAATGCAAACCTCTGAAACTACAATTTTTAATTTCTTTAAAACATCACAATATTTCCATCACATTATAGTACATTCAGTGATATAACAATACTATCTACATTGCCCTTTTTTGTTCAAATAAAATAATAGGCACAAAAAGTGAGGGCAAAGAAATTTAAAAACTCAATAATTTACTACTCATAATTGAGTATAAATTAGATAAATGGTACTACGTTTAGAATAATGGCTAATGCAATCATAATTCATTTTCTATTCAATGTTGTCTACACTCACAGTCATACCCAACATTTTGATGACTTGTTTTGAGCATAAACATAAACCATTCATTCTAATCCACAAGAGCATTCGTCACTAGAAATAAAACGATCATTGTAACTTGCACACAACGACAGACATTCCTTATCTTCCGTTTGTGGCTTAATTATTTACATAATTTACTATGCACCTACATTCAATACACGAGAACAATATCCTGTTGCTTTTAATTTAACAAGTTCCGAATTTCTTTGTGAATATGACACAAAAAGTCCACATAGGATGCTGATCCACTTGCTCCCCGATCTTCAACTAAATACTTCAGAAACTCAGGCTCAAGTTTATCCCTTTGGCGCACAATCGTCAACTGTAACAAATAATATTTAGCATAAAGCTTAATTCATCTTTTTGTTTAAAAAAATTATTTTTCTTTATTTTTTAGTATCAGTATAGACAATTCATCATTTCTGACCTACACAAACATCATTTATATTTTTAGATAATGTATTTTGTGACTAAAACAGCATTATATATAAAATTCAGGGCCAAGTGCATTATATTATCAATTTTTTGTGTCCAAAAATGTAACGTCACGAGAGGGCTATTTCCCAGGAAGTAGTACACACGGACAGTAGACTTCAAAATATAATCTTAAGTAGCTCCGGTGGCTGATTTTAAATTGCATATCACTAGTTTTTTTAATTGTTAGCGGAAATTAATCAAAGATAGTCAAGACGGACAACATGAACCATCCATATTTCATATTAATATATTTTCACTTGCAATATTATGAAGCAAAACGTGTTCAAACTTCGATTTGTTCATCGCCGATGCACTTTCAGGATATCATGATATGTAACACCACAAAATTCATATGGCAGTCAGCATATCGACAATGAATTAAGGTTTATACAACAACAAAAAACACACAAAAAAAAAAAAAAAAAAAACATTCAGAAAAGAGAAAAATTAATGAATTCTGTGCACTACTTGTGTGCAAATCTAACCTTCATGTGGTTCCTGCGTTCTTCCCTGATCTTCTTGATAATGCCTCTAACCCTACGTGACAGCGGTGTGTCCAGATCTTGAAGGGTGGTTCTATCAATGTCTATTTGTGCCGCAGACTGAACGCCAAACACTTCCTGAACCCAAGGCATGGGCACATTCATACCAATCCACATGAACATTACCATGCCGTTATCTGAAAGATAAAGTAGAAATTGTTTCTAACTTTGTTAAAAACAATAATAATATTAGATATAGTCTCAAGATTGTTTGAAGTATAATATCAGAGTATTGGTGATAGGGATATAGTAAAATTTAAATAAGCCGCAAAAATAAAAAAATCTGAAGACTTACCAACTAAATAAACACCATTATCCTGAAGGCGCTCATATGAGTCCCGGATAGGTTGCGGTAGTGCTGTGGAGTCCACATCAAGATCAACCTGAAAATCAAATAACAGCAATTTGAGAAACTCTTACAAAACTATGGGCTAGACAATTTGGGCCTGAAAATAGCGATATTGTAACATACCCGGTATGTAAGGAATTACATAACAAATGTTAATCATCAAAAAATGCATTAAATGCATAGGAATCAAGGTGTGCAATTACCACCATAAAAAGTAACAAATTATTCAACAACACTATTCTCTTCATTAGAAAGTTATAACTTAAGGATTATAATCCGTTAGAAAACACCATATTTTGTAACAACCTACCATACATTATATAAAACTCACACAAGCGATATATACATACCAATGGCAAGAGGCGAGGATAGAAGAATACAACGGAATCTCGTATCGACATGGCATTCACCCGATGCATAAGGTAACACCTCTCATCTGTTGTGATTGTGTCCGCTGACCCAGCCAAGATGGGACTCCTAATGATACAGTTGGTGTACACTGGGAGCAGTTTCATGCACTCTGGTAAGATGAGCTGGCCAGCAGAGGAGGGTGATGCACAGTTCTTTCTGTAACATGCCAGAATCTGCGCACAGCGGTTCATCATATCTTCTCGGACTTGCTTGGGATTTGTGTTGATTGTGTTTCTAATGGCTGAAAGAAGAAATTATTTGATGTTCAAAGAAAACAAACTAAGTTAAAAACAGTATTTGACTGAACATGAGGAAAGTTCATCACATTGTCAAAACGAATGTCCAATTTTTAAGATTAAATCTCATTTTAACTAACAATTGGCTGTCTTACCCTGTTTAGACATGAAATTGATGAGCACGTCCAACTCGCAGTTCCTAAACATGTCCGCTAGTTGTGTACACACGTTGAAGCCAGAATTAATGATTCGGAGACGTCGCTGTCCAGAGACACTCGTGTATAATACTGCTGCCTGCACACAAGCACCTTCAGCCTCGCTGAGTTTATCGTCGTGTTTGATCTCACACGTAATTGCTTTCTCGCAATCAACACATGCTAATTCAACATCCGTGGTATTTGACATGTAGAAGTTTCCATAGAAGTCCACAGGGCGGATACCTAAATTCAACATAAAATCGTTGGTGAAATAGTGGTCTAAATTTTCTATTTCAACAAACATAGGTATCACATCAAGCATATGTGTCAGTTAGAGCTAATATCAGTAGCATCAGAGAAATCAGTTCTAAAATTATCATCATACAGCCTATATGCATGAGGTTGAAATATATATTTTTTCTTGTGGTAATTTCTATTAATCATACCTGTGCTTGTTCGGAATCTCATGATGGCATCAAATGCAATTGGTCTGGAAACATTGTTTTTCAAATCCTCAATCAGCCTATTGCCATCTAGATCAGCCTGTAATCGATATATGGAAGCATTAGAATTTCAGTGGTGCATTTATATCAAATAATATATGTATGCAAAATTCGTGAAACACATCCTTCATATACATTATCAGTTAGAGCTAATAATCTTGTTACATCAAGAGTCAGCGAAAGTTTAATCATCATATGTATCTCAGGAATGTCTCATCCAAATCGGTATCATTAAAATCAAGAGAAGTCACATGAACACATCTTTTTATATCATGAAGAAAACATGTAAATTGTACTTTCTATATGTTATAGTAAGACATGATTTCCAAAATAAAGGAAAAATCACTCACTTGGAAATACTGATATTTGAAGAGACCACCTCCCGTAATTCTTGGTACCTCACCGATTGAAGCAATATCTACATAGGCATTGGGGAAGAGATAAATGTCTACACCACAGCCTGCTGCAACGCAGTCTTGACCAAGTTTGGTGTAATATTTGTTCTGTGGTGTTAGAATAGTCTGCGAAAAGAGAAAAAACAAACATCTGTCAAATACAAGAATAATAAATGTACTGATAAATGACAAAATAAAAATCAAAAAGGTTAGAAAATATATATATATATAGCATATAATATATATATATATATATATATATATATATATATATATATATATATATATATATATATATATATATTAGTTTATTAATGTGAAAATTACACACTCATGGCTTACAAGCCTGTTGTTTCGTGGTTACAACCACGTTGTAACCACGAAACAGGCTTGTAAGCCATGAGTGTGTAATTTTCACATTAATAAACTAATATACTTGGCTCCCTTATGGTTGAGCTCTCTTTCCATGTGTGAAACATAAGAATCGTATATATATATATATATATATATATATATATATACACACACACACACACACACTGTATTTGTTCTTATAAGCGCACGTGCCCAATTAAGCGCACCACACTGTTTACACAGATAAAATTAATCAAATTTTGCTTCCCCCTCACCCCAAAGATTTCATGTTTATCTCGCCATATTGCATATGATTGTAAGACTAACACGCCGGTATGCGCCGGTAGTGTTTTGAAAAAGACTAACACGCCGGTCGCGTTGTGAAAAACACGCCAGCTGCGTTGTGAAAGAACGTTCGCGGGGAGCAATAAAAGAAAAAAATGCAATAACCGCGAAAAATTGGCCCAGTGCGCTTATTACTAATATCAGACATCTTTTTTTGCTTTGAAATTATTTTTTTTTGTAATTGCACTGTGCGCTTATTAGAACGAAACCATAATAATCATAGATTCGAATCTTGCACTGTGTGATTAAGCCATAAAAAAAATTGAAAAATAAATAAATAGATTAAAAAAACAACACCCCTGTGTTTTGAATATGAAATATAAAACGTAACAGCAATTTCCTAACATTGGGCATCATTTCAGAATAAAATGAATTCACTATCTACAGCATTAAATTTTCCTACCTTTTCCTTGTCAGTGCCTAATAACTTTCTATCATCTCTGTTTTTCAATTTTCCAGGAGCTTCTCCAATTGGCAGAGAGGAGTGGAAAACAAAGAGTTTTCCAGCACAACCAGCTGATTTGAGAGCATCGAGACCGGCTTCTATGACTGGGCCCAAAACAACTTCTGTTTCTCGACTTTCTGCAAACATGTGAGGTATTTGCGAGAGGAGGCTATCAATGACAGCTTCAGACTCGGAAAGCTTGACTAGGAATCCATCAAGGAGTGGCACAAACACGTCTTCCACATCAGAAACGACCAGCATCTGAGGCTGAGCCAGTGAACCCTAAAACCAGAATCGTTACTGTATATTTAAAGCATTTTTTTTTAAACAATGTTTCATTCATGTTATCAGTTATGAAATATGTTGTTTATGAACATTGATTAGATACTACTTTACTTTTTGATAGTATCAAATTGTACATAAGATATTGCTTACTTTCACATTGTAGAAATGCAATTCTTTATGATACGTAACAAAGCCAACTCTAATGTCAGATTCCTCTTGCCATGTTTCTTTTGGAAGATTCACAAGAATATCATTCTTCAGTCTCTCACACATAAGATGCACCAATCCTGATTTCACACTATTGTACGACACGTCGATCATAAAAATGAAAGCTGGTGGTTTGGGTAGTTTATTGTCCTACAAGTGAAAAAAAGCACTTCTTTTAATAAACCATGTCGCATTCCACACGATTGAAAAGCCCATTAAGAACAACAAAGTACTCATCAATACCAAATATAACAACCATAATTGCTTGCAAAACTGCAAGTCTCACTAAGGTAAACCATTTACAGCACCATCAATAACAAATTTGTGTGCATCAATTTAAATGGCATGCAATTTGATTAATTATTGATCAAACATGCAACTCACCTTGCAGTAGTCAGTGGTTGCCACAAATTCATAGCTTCCAAGACATAGCTCTGGCCTTTCATAATAATCTGTTCTTCTTCCAGTATGGTCTAAATGTTGGAAGTACTCCGGAGGAACTAAAATAATTCAATAACTTTTCATATATAAATCTATTTCATATTTAATTTTCAATATTTCATCTTTAAATAGGTATTGCAGAGTATGTGTAAAAGCATATTATTAACATTTGCCATTGAACAAGCAAATGTACAAGTTATTTTTCAAACATACTTTTAAGATGAATCCATTCAAGTTAGACATTCATAAACCATGAAAAATTAGAGGATATTACACTTTAATGAATACATTGACATTACAGAGACCATTACTTGCTCAAGTTTCCTATAAATTCAACTTAACAATAGATTGAGACGAATGGACCCAATTTCCAAAACTTAGAAACTGAAGAAAAATTGTCAATATCGCATATCAATGTACGTATGTATACCTTCTGTACTACAACTGCAAAAGGCACACTGGAAGCGTCTGCCACCATCTATGAACTGCATATACGGACTCATGTAGGCTTTACACCTGTTACAACGAATTGGTCCCAATTGACCCAAGTCAACTATTGGAGGTTCTTTCTGTAAAAAATACAAAACAACTAATTAGCGATGATCTTTCAAATAATCACTAATTGTTATTTAGAATACTGTGAAGTTGCATTCAATACAAATTCATTATATAGATAACACTCTTAACTCCATTAATTTCTTCAAGGATACTAAACTTCATTTTATCTTTCAGATACCTCAACATGAAGATAGTGAAATTGGTGCATACAATAAAAATGACATTATTCCCTGTGACAGTGAGTGCTTCTGAGGCTTCACAATTCACATTTATAGTCAACATTCTAATCATCTAAAACATTTAATTACTAATAAACTAGCTTTGAGTCACACAACAGTCCCTAAACAGAAAACAAACACCACGGGCATGTTGAATACCTCTTTAGGATGGAGACGACTAAACGGAGTGCAAGTAAGGATAAATGGTAGATGGGCCTGTTTCATCATATCCTGGTTGATTGGTACGTTGTACATTGTTGAACGCAGGAATCTTGGTGTGGCATTCCCCTGATCCTCAACTATGAAAGATGTTGTCACAAGTGGAGGCACACTCCCTCTTTGGTTTGTTTGGTAAATGCCACTTCGGTTCCTTTGATCATCTCCTATGACTTGAATCTAGAAACACAACCCAAAAATCAAAACTTCACAATTTTACATTAACAAACTTTTATACACGTAACACACTTATTTGAACAAAAGTCATTACATGATGTCAAGGAGGTACTTTTACCTTAATTTGAAACAGAAAAAAAGAAAAAAAAAAGAATCAGGCATACAAAGTAAAATCACAGAACGATTCGTACCGGACTTGGCATCTGGTCTGGGTCCAGTTTTCGTGGTTGTTGAGCACCAGGCATGGGACCTCCTGGACCACCATACTGAGGTCCTGCTGGACTGGGTGGACGGTGTGCACCATGAGTTGGAGGCATGGGCGGCATACCGGGGGCTGGTGGCTGTCCACCGGACATTGGTGGCCCAGAGGGAGGACCAGGTGGAAATCCTGCCGGTGGCGGTGCTCCTTGTCCTGGGTATCCAGAGGTCGGTGGTGGCCCACTAAAGCCTGGAATCGGAGCTCCACCAGACGGTGGTGGAGGCATTCCCTGACCAAAAGCAGAAGACGACATTGGTGGGGGCCCCCGATATCCTGGTGGTGCCCCAAATGTCGATGATGGCGGTGCAGCTGACGACATTGGCTGAATTGGCTGGTTACCGTACGGTGCAGAAGACACTGGAGGTGGACCAAAGCTGGATGAAGATGGAGGAGGAGCTCCATGGGATGATGTTGGCGGTGGTCCTCCAAACGAAGATGTGGGCGGTGGTCCTCCAAACGAAGATATAGGAGGTAGTGGCGGCTGCATTGCTCCGATTTGTGACGATGGTGGACCATATGGCGGAGCACCGAAGGATGTTGGAGGCGCTTGCGAGGATGGTGGAGGAGGGCGCATGCCTGGTCCTGATGGTGGAGGTGGTGCGCCACTCATCTGTGAAGTTGGAGGCAAGTGACCTCCGCTACTGCTATTCGAGACAGGTGGTCCTTGTCCATTGTACATGGATCTTGGTGGTCCAAACCCCGACATGTCTGTTGGCTGTGGTGGTCCAAACCCCGATATGTCTGTTGGTGGTCCAAAACCCGACGTAGGTGGTAGGTTAGGAGCTGATGAAGATGGACCCCTTGGCGGCTGATTTCCTCCGGGCCCCATTGGAGGTGGACCACCCTGTTTAAATTAAATGAAAAGCATGTTCAAATATTTAGTATGTGTTCATCAATAAATCAGAAGATTTACTGACTTTGCACCATCTATAATGTCAGAATGAAAAAGTTAAGTTTCATTTGATTTGTTAGCATTCAACAATGCATTTAGCAAATGATTGGGACCCAACTGCTTACAAAAAATAAGCTTTTCAAATATCATATCAAATATGTAAACAAATTTACAAAATACTATCTTACCGGTCTTGCGGGGCCCATACCCAAAGCGCCCATTTGATGTGACAGCTGGTTCATGTTGGGTCCAGGTGGAGGTGGTCCTCTCATTGGTCCAGGCCCAGGCGGACCACCGGGTCTAAACGCACATAAAGAGCAATATCATGAATAATCATCATACTTGAAATACTAAATATTATAACTAAAAAATGCATCTTATAAATTTCATCTAATCACAGCATAAACATATTTACCTTGGCCCAAATTGGTCACCTTGTCCATTTTGGATCGAACCCGGAGGTGGTGGCATTCCTTTAGGTGGCCCATATCCACCTAGTTACAAAATAAAGAACAATTGCAATAGCAAATCACAATTAATCCATTCTCAATGTAATAGTACTGCAGATTACGGATCAAGCTTACTAGTTAGTCTACAGGACTAGTACAGAATAGTTACGAGTTTGGAAAAAATGTTACTGGCCCTACAAGTTCTAAACATATCGGCTGAGAGAAAAGATGGTCATGTGAAGGACGAGTACCATAAGTTAAGATTCTTAATAATCCTGTTGGTTTGATACTATTTTCGGACAAACGAAGAAAGCAAGGAATCGGATATTTAAAAAATTAGATTTCAATCTCTATCATAAAGAGCAAGGCAGTTATAAGTATGAACTTAGTAAAAAGCTTCAAGTTAAAAAGCAAGCAGTAGCACGTAATATCGAAACACATCGTAAATATGCATTTGATATATATATTATGTGGTTAGGGAAGTCTCTTTGCATCAACAGTGTGCTGCAAAGTCTTACTGTTTGGTAAAGTCTCTTTGTTTCATCAGTGTATATAGTAAAATCTCAATTACCTATGAACACAACTGGGCTACTTTATATGCGTTGTATTATCTTTTATCACATCTGCCATTACTTTGGTTGGTCCAAAACGAAATCTCATGGTTCTTGGAAATATACGACGCATATTATATGTACAGTAAAACCTCTGATATATTTTGTTCCGTATTCTTGTTTCTATGTCTTTATTTATATTATCATTTATATATATATATAACCATCTGGGCATGGCTCTAATAGATTCTAATGACCAAAATGCGTGCAGAGTATGATTGATTAATATATTATTGAATAAAGATAATCATTCTCTCAATAAATTGATGTTTTCAATTATTATATAATCAATGCAATTAAGAACATGTGAATGTGAATTATGCCATACTATTTAGAACATACTTAATACATTTATGTCAAGGTAATGCATACCAAATATAATATATTGGTCTAAAGTCTATCATCAACAACGTGACTGAAATAGACACAAAATGGCCCTTGTTGTTCTTGTTGAATTCAAATAAAAGAAAGGTAATTTGATTAAAATTAATTATCACATTTAGTTCACAAAAATTGTTGCTATTAAAGCTCAGCTACTCAGGGTCGTGATGTGATAAAAAAAGTGCTACTTGATTGCAGGACAAGTAGCACTCAAAAATCGAGCCGTCCTTCAATAAATTTACTCTACCTCCTTGCAAAAGCTCTATATCTGTATGCAAAACAGACCATAATTTCCTATTTGTCACACAAACGAGTTTTTACTCGTCCTCCACAAGGTTTTACATCTCAATAAGAGCAGATAAGTAGTTAATCCTGACCCTGGCTACTCAATGACCAACCACTAATGCCCCTGCCAACACGAAACTGAATACAAGAATCAGAGAACTAGTAGTCAGTTGAAAATGTGCAGTACCTGGTCCTGGGGGACGTTGATTTGGTCCATTCATTGTTTGTGGTGGGCCTCCAAACTGCCCAGGTCCTGGCTGTCCAGGTGGACCATATGGGCCGGGTGGAGGTTGATTCACAAATTGCGGATTCATTACTAAATCGTCTTATTCATAACAACTGCGACAATCCAGCAATAATCCCTGCCTGAAAAATACGCAATACGTCAGAGAAAATCCTGAAATTCATCATTTACTCTAATAGGAGAGTTAATGGTAGTAGCGATGGTGATGGTTGAGTATGGGCGATGTAATAAGATGAAACAGACTAAATAGAAAGCATTTTAGAAATATGCTTCCAATTTGAGATTTTCACATTCATGGCAAAATTCTAGAGCTACATTGACAAAATTTCACTAAAATATTGCAGAAACCACTACTTGCCACACTAATGAAAGTAGCGACAGTTCGTGAACTAGTGCTGTGGCTCATTCAATTATTCAGGTTATACCATCTTATTGTCTGTGGTCAATTAGGCGCCATTCCATGAAGTATATACTATATACACAACAAACAATTTTGGGGTTCCGCATCTGTTTACATAATCATTTCATAAACTTTCTTCTATAAACGCAATTTTTAACGCTGTGCTCACGCACCTACACATCATACAAGATGCTCATTCGTGGGCCTCCATAATCGGAAATACCCCATTGAATCACGTAAAAGAATGTAGGCCCTAGAATGTACTAGAATGGTCAACAGTATCTACTAGTATTTACAACAACAGACAAGACCGCAGTGTCACCCCATATTTGGAAATTTTTTGAAAAAGTAAAAATCTTATGGTTGAAAGCTGGGTGTCAAGTTCCCTTTAGAATAAGAACGAAATCATAAATGTATGTTCAAGAATAATAGAAAGAATGCACAAAGAAACTAAATTTGAGTATTATGTATACTTAGATGTAAACAGTTCAGAATGTTTTCTTTTTTACCGATCACGGAGTGTGATGTGGAAGTGGGTACTTCCTGTTACGAATCAAAGATTTGGACACGACCATAAAGTTTGCCTTATAAACAAAGCCATATTAAGTAGCAAAGACATACATTCCAATGCATCAATCCCGTAGAGACAACCCATCATAAAGTAAATAATTTGACAGCTGTCAATATCTACAAACCATCCGGATGTCCAGTTTTGACACTGAGACCGGTGAAAAACAACTCATCATAACCGTTGTTTCCTATAGTAAGATAAAACAGGATCACTTGAAATTTATTCAAATAACGCAGAAAAATGTGATATCAACACTTACCAGTTTACTTTATTCAACAGCAATCTATTGGATGAGATATGTCCAAATAAATGATATTATACACAACTTTCTGCCACGTACAGCTTGGCCAAATTCCAGGATGTACGCATGCGCATTGATGCCACGTTAACCGGAAACGCAGGTGCTCTCGGTAACATGTCTGCGCCCATGAAACACGTCATGTTGCAATATACAAACAAATATCCACCGTGGATTTTCCTATGTGGCTTAGTGTCATGTCATGATTTACACATAAATTAAATATATAAAATGCACTGGATGGTTATCACAATATTTTATGTTTGGGACATTCTGTTTTATGATAATATAAGCGTGTTGGGTCAATCTTTAAAAGTAGCAGTAACACCGTTTGTTGTGGTTACTCACCATAGGAGAAGTGTTGACAAGGCTGACAAATTCCTCCCAATTATTCTTTGGTGGACAGACAGAATTTACTCTTACGACGCTGTTCAAGAAATCAAATGTTATTCTGGTTCAATATGCTATTCATCAAAAGACAGAAGATTAATGAATGATCCCAGAACAAGGCTTTTCTATTTTTATGGATCTGACATAGATCCAAGAGATCTTCCAATCCCAAGAAACAAAAATCACTTGTGGGCATTATTTCATGAAGAATCACCAATGATCAATTATATGCTGTCACATGGTTCTATGTTAAAACCTTTTAATTACACTGCTACTTTTAAAAGGGAGTCCGACTTTCCAGTCACCACAAGTCACATTCCAGACAGTGATTACATTACAAAGAGAAAACCTGTACCAATTTATTTGAAAAACCTTTACAGACGAGAAGGGCTTGCACCCATTGTGTATGTACAATCACAATGTAATGTTGCCTCTGACAGAGATCGTTACGTAGAACAATTGATGAAATATATTGCTGTAGATTCTTATGGACAGTGTGTTAATAATAAGATAATGCCTTTTGATATTAATGATCCAGTCCAGTCAATGTCATCACCAGATTTTCATTCTTTTTTGGCAAAATATAAATTTCAGTTAGCTTATGAAAATGCTATATGCGATGATTATATGTCAGAAAAATTATTCCGATCATTTCATATTGGCTCTGTTCCAATATATAAAGGATCCAAGAAAGTGAAGGATTGGGCACCAAGTGATAAATCAATTATACTCATTGATGATTTTGACACTCCAGAAGACTTGGCTTACTTTATTAAGTACTTAGACAGTTTTGATGAACTTTATGAACAGTACTTAGATTTCAAAACTAATGGAATAAAAAACAATTTTCTGCTTAAAACAATAAAGGAAAGGTCTTGGTCTATTAATGATAATATCAAACCAAATATGCATGAAGACTTTGAATGCTATCTTTGTGATAAATTGACGAAAATATTTAAGAGCCAGCAGCAAAGTGCACATAATATAAATGACAAAAATCAAGGAAATATAGCTCTCACATCTCACATGAATTGTCCTCAGCCATACCCTTCTTACGGGGAAATCAATGATTTGACAAAACAGGATAGGTAGCCATTCTTTTGAATTGCGTATTATTATGTAAAAACATTGTATACAATTACATTGCATTTTCAATATGAAAATATGTATTATGAAATTTAAAGTATGAGACTTTTTTCTTCTTAATTTCACATTATGAAAATATGTACATACTGTATGATCTATTTACAACAAGTAAATAGTTTTAATGTCTTAATTTCAGCTGGATGCAGCAAAGATGGATTGATGACTATTGGTATGGGTACGATATTGCAAACGCAATTAATAAAATGATTGCAGCAAATGAGACAATGTCAGCGAAGTTGGAATCGTATTTTCATAATTGAGTTTTGAATGGAGATCTTCCACAAAGACATTAATATTAAAAGAGAAAATAGTGGATGCAGAAATCAAATTAATTTCTAATATTAGCGTAGATTAGAATGAAAGTTGTATGTGAAAACAAAAGTTGGATGCAAATAGTACTTTTCATTAGTTAGATTCTAAATACTTTATCAGTCTTTATCAGTCTTTTGCCAGAAACTGTCAACTTATGTTTGTGACTGATTTATTTTTATCTAAATAAAGAAATGACAGTTTTTAGATGACGACAATGTAAGATTTTTGTGAAAGATATGATTTTAATTGTTTCAACAATATTGACAAGGATATTGACTGAATGCATGATTTGACATCATGATCATAGTCAATGCATCTCAATGCACTAATTGCTCCTGTAATTTGTTACTTGACCTTTGATTTAAATATATTTGGAGAAAAAAATCAAAGCTATATAATTTTTTTCAGCAATGCAGAGATTAACCACAAATATCTATATAGTCAACAATTGCTGCAATGAAAATTTATCCGATTTTTAGCCAATATTTTTGGGTTATACATATATTATTTAAGAGGAAAAGTATACCTGTAGATCTACACAAGTTTGATCTTTTTAATGATTGGACACACTGTGGCCTCTACATGAATCTAGAAATGAAAGCATATATTGGAATATCTAATAAATTTGTGATAAAATATAATTTCAATAATTGCTGGATATTATTATTGTGGGAAGAACCCTACCCCATTCTCAAGTCTCAGCAAAAATCCAGGGCCATCCTCACTAATGTTCTAACCATTCTCATTTAACAACTTCTAACTTTTTCAATTTCTCATAATTCTTATAAAAGGAAATTGACCCCTCATTTCTCATAAAAAAATCAAGGGCCATTCTCACATCTCAAAATAGGGATAGTTCCCCCTCATTAGAGACCTGGTTCATAATGCACTCCGTAGAAGAATATTACTTTGACCAGTAGATGGCACCAGGGGACGCTATTCATGAATGACGTCAGATGTAGGAAGTGCACCAAGATGTGAGCAAAATAATGTATATTTATGTGTATATTCTCTTCATTATCAAAGTTATTACTGAGTGTATGTTGTTTAATAATTGCTTTGTTTCTAAACAGTGGTGTGTTCTATAAAGTTTGAGATATAATGTGAATTAATATCATTAGATAACCTAGATTTTATGTTAAATTTGAGTGAAAAAAATGAGTAGATTTGAGAAGCAGTGTACAGACTGTGTGCAGTGGTCAACACAGCTATATGATCCTTGAATGGAGGTTACTTGTCTCACCTGTTGGTTCTTGTTTTGACGTGATCAAATATATTCTATGTCACAAAACGTACATCACCGCAGCAACTGAGGATCAGCTGCCTGTTGCACTGTTGTCGCTGTTGAGTCTGTTGAGACAACACCGACATCTGCATGATGAATGATCTGCAAAACTAAGAAATAATTAAATGAATGAATGATCTGCAAAACTAAGAAATAATTAAATTTGATATTGATAACAGTATATGATGTTAGAGAAATTTGCAGGGTATGAAAGAGAGCCTTCCCCGCGGCCTGGTCCAGCTGATTTTAGCCCGGGCCGGCTGGTTTTAAAAGTTCACGGCCCAGTGGGAAGGCTACTTTTTGGGAGTTCGAAATATGACCATAATGAAGGGCCGCACACTTTTTGCCAGGGCCAGCTACTTTTTATAGTTGCTGGCCCTGTGGTCCTTAAGCAAATTTCAATGAGTTTCATACCCTGGAATATTGCCTAGACTGTTAGTAGAGACTGATGTCAGTGTGTCAGTTCCAAAATATAGTTTGAATAACATGGATAATTGACAGGTTTTGACAGTTAATATACCGGTATGTGCAGTGATGTTACCCGGTAGACTTCGATTGGGCAATAGAATCCGATCATGAACTCTATTTTCAATAATGTGGTAGTTAAATGCTTCAAATTAATACCAGGGACGGATTCAGAAATTTGAGACCGGGGGGGCTAATTTTCAAATTTTGAGAGGGGGGGCTAATTTTCAAATTTTGAGAGCGGGGGCGGTCGGATTTTTCCGTGCGTGGGGGCAGATCCAGGTTTTTGGAAAAGGGACGAAGGAAAACATAAGGAAAGGGGGGGGCTCACTTACGGATTTCATGAAAACCCTATGAAAATGAAGTATTTTGGTGGGAAAAGGGGGGGGGGGCTAAATTGTAGGGGCTTTAAGGCTAATATGGCGGGGGGGGGAGCCCTAGAGCCCCCCCAGCTGGATCCGTCCCTGAATACATTGAAAATGTATAGACTTTATCCTACATTGACGCATAATTTCTTGGGCCATCATGCTCTGTTATTGACGTAGTACCCAGACAATGGTATCACCCCAGTTTGAACTGACCTGATCCTCTAGTTATAATCAGTCATGTCATTGATTTCTTGGAATTAGACACAATGTAATACGTTCACTTTTTAAGTCATTTAGAAAGGATGTACTGCTTTAGATGTTGGAATTCAGATGTTTTGTGTAAACACTATAGATTTGTGCGTCTATTATCTACTTCTGTTCATTAAATAACATGTTGCTAATGATTTTTTAGTTGTTTAAACACAATGAATGATAAATGAAATACGACATTCGTGCTAAATACGGAGTACTTGTATACAGCTCACGTATTTATCTTATTCGACGAGTCCAGCATATGCGTTCAGTGAAGGAAATCATGATATCCAAATGCATAGATTATACAAAACCATTGATGATTTTATAGTAATTGGATGTGAAATTTGACCTAATATACGGATTATTTAAATGTTGCTAAAAGCTTATAAACAAAATGGCTCTTTTACAAAGTTAAAGTCTGAATATGTCGAAACTTCATGTTAAGTGTGCGAATCTTTACAATTTATGTAGAAACACAAAATTCTCATGTGGGTGCGGCATTTTAGTGTAAATAATTAATTTCCAATAATTTGCACAATAAGTGTCTAAGGAAAAAATTGCTACAAGCTAAGAAGAAGAAGTAGTAATATTGTAACAGAAGTGGCTCGGACACAATGCATCCTGATAGATTGACAACGTGCCCAACAAACGAAGTCGGTAGGGGGCTTGTCTGATCAAGGCTGACACGATTGGAGAAGCTAAATATAGCGTCAGGTGTCAGACAGTGTGATTGCGCAACGCAGCATATAGGCGAAGTTGAAGTGTGTGTCCTTCGTCATGGGAGATTGGTGTAACGGTTAGCACACTATGACATATAAGACCTTTCTGATACATAGCCGGGAGGTCGTGAGTTTGATTCCACGATCTTCCAAAGTCTCTTTACAAGCAACACTGACTTTTGTTTCAATTGGTGGAAGACAAGGACCCGGGTGCTTCGGTGGCTTTGAAGCCACCGGATAGCTCCCTGTGTGAAATTGTCCATTGGTAGTGGGCTGGCCCTGTGTGCAAAACATTGGGGAAGGGGGCTACCGCCCGGGAATTTCGAACTCCGATAGATGGGTAGTGTAATCTGACGGATGACGGAAAGTTAGATCTGAGGATTCTTATGGGTCCCTCGGTCAATGATAGTTGGATATGGGACGGCCTCGTACCCAGGAGAATTCCTGATCTAACAACTGCATTCCGTGCCCCTTGAAAGATAGAACTCCCTATCTCGCTATTTCCAAGAACCCTATGAACCATTGATGCTGCTGCATGAGGCTTCGGATCGATCCCGGGATATTTCCCGGATGGGATCTGGCTCGAGCTCCATGCAGTGATTCCTGATTCACCCCGGGATGTGGAAGAGAAGGTGGTGTCTGTGATCCTCCACTGCCGTATCTACTGCCCGGATCAGATCTGGCGCTGGTATGGGGGTTGTCGATGGAGTAGGGAGTTGGGGGAGTCTGTAACAGAAGTGGCTCGGACACAATTCATCCTGATAGATTGACAACGTGCCCAACAATCGAAGTTGGTAGGGTGCTTGTCTGATCAAGGCTGGCACGATTGGAGAAGCTAAATATAGCGTCAGGTGTCAGACAGTGTGATTGCGCAACGCAGCATAGAGGCGAAGTTGAAGTGTGTGTCCTTCGTCATGGGAGATTGGTGTAACGGTTAGCACACCCGACTATGACATATAAGACCGGTCTGATACATAGCCGGGAGGTCGTGAGTTCGATTCCACGATCTTCCAAAGTCCCTTTACAAGCAACACTGACTTTTGTTTCAATATGCTTTGCTGGACCAGTTTTATAAGGTGGACATGTGTGAAATTCTTGTGCATCACTTCCAAAGTTAACATTTCATAATCATGAATAGGGTAGTTATGAAATATTCGGAAAAGCCTGTAAAGCTTTGGATGGCAGTGGACTTAACTCACAACCTCCTGATACACCAGACCAGTCATACATGTGTTCTCAGGCGTGCTACCATTGACACTAACCATCATACACTGTCATACCTGGGTACAGACAGCCCTTAATCCCCATCGCAATTATCAGTCCTGCTGATCCCTGCTTGACTGCTGTACTTTCACCACTTGGCGGTGCTACTGAAACGTGTCTGTACCATGCCCCGAATTTTCCTAAGTGGTCAGGTGCACGTGCCACTCAAGAACGAAATCATCATGCTCTGGGTCTCTTTTTTGACAAAGTTTCTAAGTTGACACTTTCTAATTGGGGATAAGTTAAAGACATATTTTGTTTCAAAAATGAAAAAGGATTGACTCGAGCCGTTTCCTTTGTTTACTAAATACATTCTTTTTTCAATTAGTAGTATAGGTTTTAATAAGTTTATTTTCGTGACATTGCCATATACAATTTATACAATTAGGTATTACATACATATACTATGGCCCGGCCCAGTGGGCTTATAATGTCACCATTTAAATATAACATATAACTAGGTAGGTAACATATATATAATTAAACTATAAATTAAGTAATTTTATACACAGTTTCAAAGGCATTATGAATAGAGGTTCTGTTTTATACAGGGGTTTTAGCGAACGATCGTAAATAACGATACGGGGGGGATTCGTCCATTTTTGGGCATGAAGAAAAAACCGACCCCCCCCCCCCCACCCCACCCATCAATATTTTAAAAGTTGGTGACGCCCTCCCCCCCACACACACACACACCCGCTAAAGAAAAAATCCTCTGGTCATTGTATTGCTAAAAGAAAATATTTGAAAAAAATATACTGTAGTGTGATAAAAAAAGTTCAGCGACCCCCCCAAATGGAATCAGAAAAGTTGGACGACCCCCGGTATCATTATTTATGATCGTTCCCTTAGCCTTGGCTTAAGATATTTGTACTTTTTGTATTTCGACATCTATATTGAATTCAATTCTACTCTCACTGTTCTGCCAAGCAAGCTCCTACCACTGCATTGACATAGCTGAAGAGTCATCTTCCATTTAAACTATATCAAGTGGCCCTGACTGGACTCGAACTCACGACCCCAAGGTTGGGAGACCAGAATGATACCATCATCCCAAGCAGATGAGATGATACCTGACCAAGTATGTAGGCTGGGGGTTACAGAGACAACGGTTTGTCCGTGTGACCTTTTAACAGCCAGCTGCTTGGGATGATGGTATCATTCTGGTCTCACAACCTTGGGGTCGTGAGTTCGAGTCCGGTCAGTCACCGTCAGAGCCACTTGATATAGTCAAATGGAAGATGTCTCTTCAGCTATGTCAATGCAGTAGTAGTAGCTTGCTTGTCAGAACAGTGAGAGTAGAATTGAATTCACAAGCAAACTTGGGAAAATATATGTATACAGTTATTCAGAGAATCACAGACATTAATTAACATGGATGGAACATTAGACCTCCCAAAAATTTCCGTCCTCAGGTGGGATTCAAACCCATGACCTCTGGGTTGAGATGATAACTGACCAAGTATGTAGGCTGGGGGTTACAGAGACAACGGCTTGCCCGTTTAACCTTTTAACAGCCCGCTGGTTGGAATGATGGTATAATTCTGGTCTCACAACCTTCGGTCGGTGAGTTTGAGTCCCGTCAGGGCTACTTGATATAGTCAAATGGAAGATGTCTCTTCAGCTATGTCAATGCAGTGGTAGTTGCTTGCTTGGCAGAACAGTGAGAGTAGAATTGAATTCACAAGCAAACTTGGGAAAATATATGTATACTATATTGAATTGATCATTCATGTCATATCACTTAAGGATGAAATAAAGACCGGCTGATATGAGGCTTGGAAATTTTAGGATCAATTTCAGCTTGGGCTTGCCTCAAGTCCCAAACCATTCAGTCTTCATGGGGATACTAAGTCAACCCAAGTCAGCTGATATATATATATTTGTTCTAGAGCAAATTTTCATATAGGTCTGTTTAACCCATACCCAGCTGCGTACAGTATTTACATAAATTATATATTCAACAGGAAAACAGTGCTCCAAAATTGGCATGGATGAAATCTAAGATGCCAATTCAACAAATCTGTGTCACACCCGTTACTATGGGAACAAAAGATTTTAAACAGAGTCCTGTGAGATACAAAACTGAAACAAAGGTAAGATTTTTGGATAAGACAAAATTAGTTTATTATTGTAAAATGGCAAAATGTTTTGTTGAAAAAAAAAGCTAAGAATTTTGAAAAAAAAGGAGTAGATTCTGGCACAGTTATTTGATTCTATTTTTAGACTGACACATCACAAAATTACTTTTACATGGGTGGTGGTTTGAAAATGCATGTTGAAATGATGGCGACCACATCTTATTTTTTAACAAATTATTTGCTCTAAATACCAATAACCCGTATACGACCATCCAAGCGCCCAGGGCCGTGAAATTGAAATTTTCTCAAACTTGGGGGTGGGCTATTACACAATAGTCCAGTTACTACATAATATTCTTAAGGACATTTAAGAAAAAGAGGGGAGATGGCTGTTACATGAGGGTGGGCACTTGAATGGTTGTATTCGGTATTTGTTTCATATAATATTAGGGTCCATATGGGGCAAGTTTGTGTTCCCATTTCACACATTTCATTTTAGTTCATTCCCCACTTAACAAACGCTAATGTATTTCTGCAACTTTGCCAGTTATCACTTAATTTAAAAGCAAATTTGTCATTTTAATAGAGACACGGTTGATCTTTTTTTGCACAATTGCCTAAGTCTGTTTTGCTCTGTCTATCTGTGTCATTTTTCTGCAGCCATTAATTGCTAATGTCTGATAAATATGGTATCTTGTGAGGCCACAACTAATTCACGTTTTAATGTTCAGTGAAAATATGTAAGGCTCCTATTTAAGAGCATTTTGCCCAATATTTTTGATAAAAAATAATACCAGTTGTAGTAGTTAATAGGTTAAAATCCTGAACAGCAACTGTTGTGTGGACACTAAGTAAATATGATATAAAAATAACACAAAATACAATTCAAAGACTGAGTGTTTGAACAAAGCCTGATTTTATTCTTGCATTGTGTTTAATAGATCAAGTTGCAATGTAATGCAGTCTTTGATATTAGAGTAAGGACAATGATAGCAAAGAATCAATAAGGGTGAGAGCTTGCTGGTCCTGCGAGAGTCAACGATGGCGTTAACAGCTATCCATCTTAATTTTGTGGATAAAGAGAGGTTCTATTATTTGTGAATATATTGACGTAACCTTGCCAGTCACACTATCTGTGGGCAGGATCTATAGAGCCCATGGAAGAAATCTTTAGTAGAGTTCTTTATAATGCTACTGTCTGACATCCCTTACCATTCATGGATAGTATTGAAACAAACCAACTTGATGTTAAGGTTTTGAAGTCTATTAAATTAGCATATTGTCTCATCGAAGGCAGAATCATTTATTTTTCCACATGCATGTAATCTACTGTACTACCATACGAATTGTTGGTGATGAACATTTTTTAATGTCAGGCTTGGGTTTTTAATTATTTGAACACAATAGGTGAAATTGAAGTAATTTTGAGGTGTTGTATTTTTAGAAATAAGATCCATATACTATAGAACAAGTTAACAGGTATTTTCTTTGGATAATTTATTGAAAACCAATATCACGGCGTTCAATCGATGTGCAGTGCTCGTGTGGTTTACCCAGTGCTCGTGCAAAGATAACCAGAATTCGTGTGTGATTTGTTTACTTTTGAACTGACAACTTTTTGTTTTTGGCTCCTGGTTACTTAACTGTATATCTTTTGCCCAATTTCTTTAGTGCATGGAAAATGGGAATATCTCTACTGTCTAAGGAAAGTTTCAATGCGCATCTGCATTGGCTGGTTTTTGCCACTAACTCCGCAATACATGACCACCCCCCTTCATATGCCATTCATCCAGTAGAAAATGGAGAATATTATGGCTTTAAACACTGCATTTGGACAATGTGAGCATGAGAATATGTATAGATCTTGATAGGCAACAGATCAATGCATTCTCATGCTTGTTGAAAGTATATACTGAACAAAAATGTAAAAAGAAGTGGTAAGTTGAAATCACCAGTGCTCGTGCGAGCTGCAAACCAGTGATGGTGTGTATTTCATTGATGTTATGTATTTACATGAAATATCTTAAAACATTGTACCTGGGTCAGGGGTCAGGGGTGCCACCCCCAAATCTTCCTGGAAACTCATGATCTAAAATAAGTTGAACATTGTATAATACACCTGACGTCATATTATGTATAAAATAAGGAAAATGTAAGAACAACTGTGTAATTGTGTAGGAGTGAGCCTAAAACAGTCAAGCACTCAAATGAAGAAAGCAATGTGCATTGTCAATTAGAGATATGATCATTTATGGCTCAATTACTTATTGCTGTTATTTCCACTTGATCATCAACAATTCAACAAAAATGCTTCCAATGATGAACATTACGGTATATCAAGTGATTAACAACTAGCAGGCTTAAATGGCCTTCAAGACTTAAAATAGGAATTATATTTAAGTGGAATTATATCTCACCTCATAGGTTAAACCAATTTGTCACTTTCACTTTCGGTTTCAATCACGTGAATGCTGTGCAGTATTCAAAAATCAGAGTACTGAAACATTCCAGCTAGCAAACAAACGTTACAAAAACATTAACCTGAACATTGGGCCTGATTAAAAATTGATGGCATATTTAATTGGAATGAAGCATACCAATCCATATGGAATTATAAATACGTAAATGTCTTTGTATTGACAAGTCCATTAGGCTATGTAAATTTTGATGGTTTCACCCTCAGAAGTGAGGCTGAAAGCAATCCTTGATATATAACATCAATGAAGTACACACCATCACTGGTTTGCAGCTCGCACGAGCACTGGTGATTTCAGCTTACCACTTCTTTTTACATTTTTGTTCAGTATATGCTTTCAACTAGCATGAGAATGCATTGATCTGTTGCCTATCAAGATCTATACATATTCTCATGTGCACATTGTCCAAATGCAGTGTTTAAAGCCATAATATTCTCCATTTTCTACTGGATGAATGGCATATGGAGGGGGGGTGGTCATGTATTGCGGAGTTAGCGGCAAAAACCAGCCAATGCAGATGCGCATTGAAACTTTCCTTAGACAGTAGAGATATTCCCATTTTCCATGCACTAAAGAAATTGGGCAAAAGATATACAGTTAAGTAACCAGGAGCCAAAAACAAAAAGTTGTCAGTTCAAAAGTAAACAAATCACACACGAATTCTGGTTATCTTTGCACGAGCACTGGGTAAACCGCACGAGCACTGCACATCGATTGAACGCCGTGAATATCAAGTTTTCACCCATACTATGGGCTTCTTCAAGATGTGATGTCATAAATTGTCCCCCCCCCCCCTCACAAATTAATGACCGCTCCCTAACAACATCACTGAAGAAGCCCTCAGTATTGGTGAAAGCTTGATATTGATATTGGTTTTCAATAAATTATGCTGTGGAGAAAATATGTGATAACTTGTTCTTTAGTATTCTATTACCTAGACAGATGAATCTACAGTGACAAGATCCATATATCCTGATTTATCAGTCTTTTGCATGTATTTTCAGTCGATATCGACCTCCAGAACTGCCGTGTAAAAATTCCGTATACGGACTGTCCGTATACGGAATCCGTATATGGTTAGTTGTCAATCGGACTACTTTTGCCTGACTTCAAATATGTTCATAAATCTAGCACACCTACTACTTCTAGGGAAACCTCTATTGATTTTATTAAACTACTAAGAAAAAGCTCCAAAATCAATGAACATCAAAGAGATGCACAGAACAGCGTTAGTAGTAGTCATACGTCCCACGTAACTGTAGTGCAGAAATCCGACCATAGGCGTCTAAATGTCTAGCAAGTGATTGCGCCGTGTTCTGTTATGATTATGCAGTGTATTCCTACACATTATTGCTTTTTGTAATTTATTAATAAATTACCTTGTTAAATGTGTTGAATATATACCAGTTTATTTTTCAACAATATTGTAATTGTTCAGAAAAGACTGATAAATACAAAACCGGGTTCGTTGGTTAACATTGATTTTTTTATTGGGCTCGTTCTTGGGGCGTATCACGGCTCGCCCTTCGGGCTCGCCGTGATACGCCCCAAGAACTTGCCCAATAAAAAAATCAATGTTAACAACTCACCCGGTTTTGTCTATATAGTTTGGGCTTATTCAAGTCACAAGTTATTGAAAATAGCTCCTTCTTAGATTCCCCTTTTTATGGCTGATGTCATGTTCAAGCTTAAGTCGTTCAGAATGCCCATGGTTATGTCCTTAATTGGCCAATTGTTATAAACCATGTTGTTTTGCTTGTATCAAATATATTTGAATATTGTTACCCAGATGCTCTACTAGGGTTTGTGAGTTACAAAATAGTGTCTAATTATTTTTTGTGTGTGTTCTAATCTCTATACATTGATGAATTTTCTGTATCAGTACAATATACTGCAATCTTATAAATAACATTCACTCAACAATTACATAATGGCCCGATCCATATTACTTTTCTTTCTTTTTTTTGTGTGTATGGTATGGCATTCTTGATCTGTTGGAAATTCAAAATATGAAGCTTTTCTTTTCTTTTTTAGCATATATATGACTTCATTCAAATGTGTATAGCACATGAAGAACAGGTATAAATGTGGTACCTGCACACAATTCAAGCCTCGCTCATGCATTAGTTATATGGTTATCATCTGTGATGATAATTACACACGTACATTACGCTAACATTTGTATTCGGTGTGATAACATTGACAGCAGTAATACCAGTGTACAGTAAAACCACTCTAAGGAGAACACTTCATGAATCACCACCCACATCAGAAGGTGGTCACTTTATAGAGGTTTCTCTGAGCAATAATTTACATGTACAATGTACAGAGAACTCACCGCGCTGGCAGTCTGTGTGAAGAGTTGGCGACTTTAATAAAAGAAAAGTGAGCTTAGATTGGTTTTACTGTGTTCCCTTTACAATAATGTAATGGAATGCTTCCTTTCTTACAGTGTGACTTGAGGTGCATGTTGCTGCTACTGTAGATGTTGTGCTCCCCATCGTATCTGTGTCTACCTCCCCTCATCCGCTCAACCCTCAGCAGTGATAGGCGTCTTTAGCATGAAGATATAGATGATGATGATCATGATGATGATGATGATGACGATGCTGTTGAACTAACTGTTGTGCCCATTTGTGAAACTCAAATCTGATCGAAAGTTTTTCCCCAAACTAGATCACTGTGATAACACTGTCATGTTGAAAAACTAATTAACTTGATATAGTGAGTGTCTGGCTGGTTTGCATGGAAGTACCTATTGACTCGATAAACTGCATGTTGTATGTAGACTGTTACCATGGTGGGCGGTGTAGTGTGTTGCACTCGACATCCGATCATCGTATGAAAATGTGGCTTAGTAAGCCGCTTACTGGCATATATGTGCTTGATTTCATCCTGTAGCCCGCGGTCATTATTATTGTAAGTAAAGCAGGAAGATAGAGCAAAATTATGAGCCACACTGTGGACTGGCCATATATTAATTTTGACTTCAGAAGAGAACAACTTGGAGATAATCAATACTTGAGGCCTGTCATTTCGGCTATATAATTACTTGCTCTCTATTATATATGTTGAAAGCGTACAACACCACCAGCAACACAATATTCCAATGTGCGAAGGATGTTAGGTAGTTTTTAACAATAAATCTATTACATGTATTGCCAAGAAAACCAGCACTTGTGTTCCATTGCGAATATTGAAAGCCCAGGTACATACAACATTGACTCAGAGTGAACAGCGAGGCAGCTGTTTATATGAAAGGACTGAGTGGCAGTGATTTACAAATGCATAACGACAAACAACAAAGGATTACTACAAGTGAATCAAATAGATTGCAGCTTGGGAATAAATCTCAACCTGTCACATGACCACTAGATTGGCAAAGTGTGAATATCACCGAATGATATTGCTTTGAGGAAGTTTTACAGTCAATAAGCTTTTTATTGTAGCGAGATGAGCCGAGGATAGCACTGTATATGATGGAATTCAGATTTTTTTATATGGATCGTGAAATGAATGCCTGTGTAACACCTTGCAAGACAACAGCCAACAATGTATGACACTAAGTGGAAAGTATAGCTTTCAATGCAGTATATAGCGAGTACATAAAGTTATAATGTTCTTAGTTTTATCAAACAAGGTCACTTTCACAATACTTCGATGAGAAAATGCTAATAGATGAACAGTCAGTTGTGTTTACTGTTGTGCAATGCTTTTATGGATAAAAAGATGTGAGCTGGATACTGGCGGATAAACAATAGCAACAAAAGCTGTGGCACTGAGCAGCAATAATGTAAAAAGCTCTCGCAAGCAGACGACATCTACTCCATAGACGGACACCTCTTTTGGAAGTAGCAGCAAAGTAAAGCGAGTGCAGTGGCGAAGAATGCTACGTGCCGGTCACTTCTTGTAGAGTCGCCTCGTCACCATGGGCATAATGGAACGCATTCCTTTCAAAGTGGCACCAACGTGTCCCCAGCAAGAGCAATACGTGGAGATACCACAGGTTCCTCATGTATGTGTTAATTAGCAACGAGTGGTAATGAGTTTCTTGCTAAGTCTGTCTCATTTTTCGTGGCCTGTCTAGTTTGTGCATATCAACTGAAAGGTTTTGGAAGCCTGTATTCAGTATGTAATATCGAGATTGGCCACTAAAAATAAATAACAATGTCTTCAGAACCAAAACAATTTTATATAGTGTTTTTTTGTTTTGTTTTTTTATTTTTATTTTTGTTGTTGCATACATGTGCTGATTTTGTGCGTTTTTATAGCATAGAGGGTGATGCTTATTGTTGTTGAAAGATGTAACATGATTTAGTAGATATCAAAATTACACCCTTTGATGTCAAAATCAAAATGTCTAAGCTTTCATTCATATCCCCTCCCACGGACCCCTCCGTCCTCTCATGATTATAAGGCCCATGCTTCCATTTAACTACATTATGATTGGACTCAAACTCACAACCCCAAGGGTTTGAGACCAGAATGATGTAATCATCCCAAGCAGCGAGATAGAGAATAGAATTGAACTCACAAGCAAGCTTAAGAAAAACACATCAGAATACATTAACGTAATGATCACTACAATACAAACCCTTTTGGGATGCTGTATGGACATACAGATAATCAATATATCCGGATAAGTGGTGTAGTGGGATCCAATGTGAAAAGGTGCATGATTTGATTTCTAGAAATAATTGACGATAAAAGATGACATTCATTCTAGCTTTAGTGCTGTCCGTATGTCTGTCTGTCTGTCTGTCTGTATGTATGTACGTCCGCGTCCACATGCTTAAAAGCTTATAACTTGAACACCATGAGAGCTATTGCTTTGAAAATTAAATATGTTTAGTTTGAGGACAATCGTATGGCTCAAAATTTTTTTTGTGTACTTTGGCCTACTTTTGACGAACTTATGACCTTCCGTACAAATATCTTGTTACCACACTTTAGGGAGAAGTATTTGGCCGATTGTCGCCAAACTTCATATGTAGCTTCGATGTACTACTCTCCAGACCTGATTAGATTTTGGTGTACTTTGGCCTACTTTTGATGAAGTTACGATGTGTTTTAAAAAAAATATTATTACATAATTGTGTTTATCTGTCTCCTGGGAACAGTTTATGACTTATCATCACCAAACTTGACATTTGGTATGTCTATATCACTCTCCTCACGTGATTTGATATTGGTGTACTTTGACCTACTTTTGAACTTACGAGCGTTACGTAATAAACCTTGTTAACACTCTACAGGGAAAAGTATTTGAGCTATGGTCACCAAACTTCATATTTAGCTTCGTTGTACTACTCTCCAGAGCTGATTAGATTTTGGTGTACTTTTGGCCTACTTTTTGATGAAGTTACGATGATTTAATTATTACATAATTGTGTTTATCTGTCTCCTGGGAACAGTTTATGACTTATCATCACCAAACTTGACATTTGGTATGTCTATATCACTCTCCTCACTTGATTTGATATTGGTGTACTTTGGCCTACTTTTGAACTTACGAGCGTTACGTAATAAACCTTGTTAACACTCTACAGGGAAAGGTATTTGAGCTATGGTCACCAAACTTCATATTTAGCTTCGTTGTACTACTCTCCAGAGCTGATTAGATTTTGGTGTACTTTGGCCTACTTTTGATGAAGTTACGATGATTTAATTATTACGTAATTGTGTTTATCTGTCTCCTGGGAACAGTTTATGACTTATCATCACCAAACTTGACATTTGGTATGTCTATATCACTCTCCTCACGTGATTTGATATTGGTGTACTTTGGCCTACTTTTGAACTTACGAGCGTTACGTAATAAACCTTGTTAACACTCTACAGGGAAAAGTATTTGAGCTATGGTCACCAAACTTCATCTTTAGCTTCGTTGTACTACTCTCCAGAGCTGATTAGATTTTGGTGTACTTTGGCCTACTTTTGATGAAGTTACGATGATTTAATTATTACGTAATTGTGTCTATTTGTCTCCTGGGAACAGTTTATGACTTATCATCACCAAACTTGACATTTGGTATGTCTATATCACTCTCCTCACGTGATTTGATATTGGTGTACTTTGGCCTACTTTTGAACTTACGAGGCGTTACGTAATAAACCTTGTTAACACTCTACAGGGAGAAGTATTTGACCTATGGTCACCAAACTTCATATTTAGCTTCGTTGTACCACTCTCTAGAGGTGATCAGATTTTGGTGTACTTTGGCCTACTTTTGATGAAGTTACGATGTGTTTTTAAAAACAAATTACTACGTAATTGTGTTTATCTGTCTTGTGGGAACAGTTTATGACTTATCATCACCAAACTTGACATTTGGTATGTCCATATCACTCTCCTCACGTGATTTGATATTGGTGTAATTTGGCCTACTTTTGAACTTACGAGCGTTACATAATAAACCTTGTTACCACTCTACAGGGAGAAGTATTTGACCTATGGTCACCAAACTTCATATCTAGCTTCGTTGTACCTCTCTCCAGAGCTGATTAGATTTTGGTGTACTTTGGCCTACTTTTGATCAAATTACCATGTGTTTTTTTTTTAAAACAAATTATTACGAATTTGTGTTTATCTGTCTCCTGGGAAGACTTTATTACCTATCATCACCAAAACTTGACATTTTGTATGACTATGTCACTCTCCTCACGTGATTTGATATTTGAGTACTTTGGCCTACTTTTCAAAAATGGCCTGATCGGGAAATGGCCTGATCCATTTCAATAATCCACCTCTCATCGGTATCGGAAATTACTAATCAATTTATTATAAACCATAATAAGAAGCAGTCTTCTAATGCTGTTACTCAAGCATCAGCCCATGCTTGTGTGTTTTAATGGTGCATTCGTCCGTTTTTTCCCCAACTCGAAAATACAAGCTTCCCATATGGTAAATTCACTCGAATGGGCATTCCCAGTCGTATTTACCAGTCATGAACGCGTGGCTTTTTAGTAGATCGCGCTTTCAACTTATTTAGGACTGGGAACGTCCGTTAGGGTTAATTTTCCATATGGGAAGCTTGTATCTTTCTTTACGAGTTTTGAAGAAGCATGCAAATGCAGTATATGAGACTAGAAAAATTGGCACATTTCATGTAATTCTGACAGGAAACGCTACACTTGAACTCTCCGACTCCCCCGGCCGGTACAACTGGGCGGAGCGACAGTCAAATATCGCTGACATCGACCAACATGAACGCAGACGTGTGCCGTATATGCCACTGTGAATCGGAGCCTGAAGCGCCCCTCATCTCACCATGTGTTTGTGCTGGTCAGTAGGTCTTTTTTTATTACCTTAAACATTCATGAGGCGTTTCAATTTACTGGATAGCTTTTTCTGGTATTTGCTGGTATTTTCACTTCTAAATGGAATTTGCTGATATTGGATATGTTCTATTTTTTGATGGTGGACTTTTGAGTGAGCATTTGGCCCTTCAGCAGCGTTCTGGTTATAGCAATCATATAGGGATATACACACATCATGTTTTTTCTCATGGTTGATTTTGGAGGTTGAATTTTTGGTGTAACAGACAGATCTCAATTAAATGAGTAAATATGAATCGTGTGTCATATATTTAAAGAGGTTTATGATAAAGATGCTAGTTGTATTTACAAGTGTGCAGTGACCATATTTCTTTGCCTTTAAAATTAAGTATCATTTTTAAATTTATCGATATGTCTCGCAGAGATTCTGTGTACTGCAGTACATAAGCTAAAGTGTCCAATTTACCATGTAAGCCCTCATGGCTAATGTGTAAATCAGACGTCAGCATGCTCAATTTCAAGATTGACACGACAATCGAGTGGTCAAATACCATTCTATCATGACTAAAATCCACACTAAATGAGTGTATGATTCGTCTTTATTTTGAAATAAATCATATCATAGCGGTCTCATTGTCATTTGACCGTGCGACGTCAGCAGCTGTATAGAAAATGTGACGGTACTAGTCTAGTGTTGACTGTGGTCCGTGATGTCGCATGGTCAAAATGGCAATGAGACCGTTATGATATGATTTATTTCAAAATAAAAACAAATCAAACACTCATTTAGTGTGGATTATAGTCATGATAGAATGAGACTGGTATTCGGTTAAAACCTTTGAATTTAGCGTAGTTTAGAAATTATCCACTGTAAAAACATTTGTGAATGATAAAAGACTAATATGCGATTGATTTTTGACACCAAGAAATAATAAATACAACAACTATAGGTTAGTGATTAGACTTTTTTGGTGGTGTCGTAGCGTGAAGTCAATCACTGGAGCATGCAGTCAATCGTATAATTGAGCACGCTGATTGACCAATCAGCGTGGGTTATTGGCGGTGATTTTTGCACGGAATGATAGAATGTCCAATTTACCATGTAAGCCCACATGGCTAATGTGCACACCTGAATATGAATTTTCAACAAGTAATTTATTTTACAGGATCCTTGAAATATGTACATCAGTCATGTTTGCAGCAATGGATCAAGTCAGCGGACACAAAGTCATGCGAGCTGTGCAAGTATCATTTCCAGATGACCACAAAGATCAAGCCTTTCAGAAAGGTACACGAGGATTGTTGTCTTTTCACGTATATACTATGATACCATATATCACCATGGGTTTTACTTTTAAGTTAAAAAGCAGAATTCGGGGGGGTGGAATTTGATGTGTATTTACATTGCAATTTCATTAGTCCCGACACTTGGTTTAATGGATATTTAGGAATGGGCTTTAAGTAAGAATGGGTGGTTGGGTGACTGTTAGGAAATATACCAGCTTAATACAGGGAAAGCATAAGAGGGGAATATATTAGTGCTCAGAGCAAGTCTAATGCCATTCCTGGCAGTAATTATATGATTGGTATAACTATAATTGCTTTACAAGTTTTTCACAACCCAAGATGGCTAATGTGGCCTAAAACTAAAATGTGTTTTTTAATAATTATGATTTACCTATTCAAAAAAGATTTCCCGTTCACTTCAATTAGCTTCGTATGAATATTTCCTGATGAATGAAACAAATGAGAAGTTAGGAGCAGAAATTAGGGTGTACAATTTGTGAAATGATAAATTGAGTAATTGCGTCGCTTCAGCTCAGCTGCTGAAGCAAGCATTGTGTTTGGTTCGTTTGTAACTATGTAACTATGTATGTATGTCTCTGGACAAGCCAGCGGGCGTACCGATGAACCGATTTCGTTCAAACTTTACACAACTATGAGGTTTGGGGCGACACCGAAGTGATTCGATTTTGGGCAATCTGCCAATTAAACTGAGCTTTCTATAAGCGTTTTTATGACATTTTTGATAATTTTCAATGCACTTAGCCTTCAAGAAAAAAATCAATATTCCAAGCAACAGCAAAATTGATTATTGGATTTGAAACAGATATTGATTATCATCTTGTTATTCAGTACTATTGTATGGCAACAATATCTTTTTGCTGGATATATTGATTCTGATTCATTCTGATGTTTTCTCCTCAAATTCATAAATTTCTTGATTGTAAAGTGTACATTATTTCAGTATATATCTTAATTGCCCATAAGTCAACGTCGTTCTAGCGACGCAGTGTTCTTTGAACACTTTTGATCTAGTTGAGTTTTTGTTAGTGTTTACTTGTTGCATCTTTTATGGAAAGCAGGATGGAAAGTTGCAATTAACAATATACTATGCATTTATTCATCTCATTCGAGTCAATTTCTTAATATTAGTAACAAAATTTATTTTTATAGTATCACATTCACAGAACAAAATTCTTACACTCTTGATAATTAACAATTAATAAACTATAATGAAATGTATTACTAAAAAAATATATTTAAGTGATTAACATATATTATATATTACAGATATTATACAGAAAAGTTGCAGTTGAAAACAATCTAACCAAATTCAATTAGTGTCTGTTTTATAACATAAGTTAAACACAGTTAAAAGTGAAAATACATTGTAAGTGTTAAGTGTCAATATTAACACAAATTAATATACCTATACAGTCTGACGCACAGCGAAATTTGGCTTTGTTATTGTGGTGTAATAAAATAAAATGCATATGCAAGTTCTTTTATTTTGGACATTACAGATTGTCTCATTTTGATATCTTTTAGTCCGTTTATATTTTATTTTATTTTGTACTGTGATATTATGATACTTCCCTGAAGAGGACACTTAAGTGTCAAAACGTAGGAAATGATATCGTTTTAAATAAATAAATTCCTAATTTCTAATTACTCTAAATTATTCACTAATAAGTCTCCAAAACACTACAGAATGAGACTAAAAGATTTCAAAAAATGAAATAAAATGCATATGGATTTAACGGTATGCTGAGTCACTGAGTCTCAATATTTGTTTACATCTAGAGACACACACACTGACCTGTCATAGACAGTAAGTCGGGGGGTGTGTCTCTAGATGTAAACAACCATTGGGAATCAGTGACTGGGAATCACCCCCATTCTGGAGGGAAATGTAGCTTTGCCTCTGTTGTCATCTGTATGTACGTCTTGTTTGAGGAAAAAGTACCTCTCAAAATATTTTGTTTGTACTTTGGCCTACTTTTGACGAATTTATAAGCGTTAAATGTAAATACCTTGTTACCACTCTACAGGGAGAAGTATTTGACCTGTTACCACCAAACTTCATATTTAGCTTCATTATACTACGCTCGAGAGCTGATTTTATTTTGGTGTACTTCGACCTACTTTTGATGAAGTTATGATGTGTTTTTAAAAACAAATTATTACAAATTTGTGTTTATTTGTCTCCTGAGAAACAATTTATGTCCTATCATCACCAAACTTGACATTTGGTATGACTATATTACTCTCCTGAGGTGATATGATGTTTGTGTACTTTGGCCTACATTTAAAAAAATGGAACATTTGAATAGGGTATGAAACTCATCAAAATTTGCTTACGAACCACAGGGCCAGCAAGTATAAAAAGTAGCTGGCCCTGGCAAAAAGTGTGCGGCCCTTCATTATGTTCATATTTAGAACTCCCAAAAAGTAGCCTACAAACTGGGCCGTGAACCAGCTGGCCCGGGCCAAAATCAGCCGGCACCGGGCTGCCAGGTAGGGTCTATTTCATACCCTGATTTGAATAAAACAATTATTACCGCTGTACTGAGAAACGTATTTCACCTATGGTCCTTAAACTTTACAATTTCATTCACTGTATTAGTCTTCACAGCTGAATTGATGTTAGTGTACTTTGGCCTACTTTTGATGAACTTATGAGAGATACGCGTTGAATACCTTGTTCCCACTCTACAGGGGAAAATATTTGACTTATCACCAAACATCATATTTAGCTTCATTGAATTACTCTCCAGAGCTGATTAGATTTTGGTGTACTTTGGCCCACTTTTGAAGAAGTTGTTTTTATGTGTTTTTTGTGTTTTTATTTTCATTCTGATTAGATAGATGTGTTGCCTTTCTACAATATTCTTTATACATGTATGTATTTGAGTTACTAATTTCAAAATTGCTGACCTAAAAGGGGCTGATCTAGGAGGGGGAGATTTTGGGCATTCTGGCGACTACATGTTAGACATGCTTTGGTGCACTTCTGTACCAAGCACAGTAAGCCGACTCGCGGCACTTCGAGCTTAGATTCCGTGCTGAGTGGACATGGGTAAACAACCCAACTTCTGTGAAGTTGGACCCTGATTCTCTAATTGTGACCAGCTCCGCCTTCCCCACGTGGATACACCAGGGAGTGGCCCACCCATAGGTGCCCTATCTGTCCATTCGTGAGGTAGGTGAGTGGTTTGTGTTATTAGAACACACCAGTAGTCTCTCCCAGGCCGAGAAGGCAGTTTCAAGCTACGTGCTACACATGCTTGTGCTTGCCATCCTCAGGGAGTCATCTCCATTCCTGTGTCCCCTGGACCAGGTAGGAGCTGCATATGAGGCCTGTGACTTTGAATTGACACACAACTCTGGCACACACACGCAGAATTAGGGAGAAATTAAACACAACGAGAAGTCCAGGTGTGTAATACCTGTTATCACTGGTTGCCTGAAAAGGCGTCGGGTAAAAAGTTTACAGTTTTGGTGCCGTGATCAGGATATTCCCATGATATAGAAATGAACGAGCTTCTGCAAGGCTACGGAGGCCACGAGGGGAATCTGCAGTCCGGATAGCAACTGCTGTAGATTGCGGGAAGGAGTGCACCATAGCAGTTCACTTGTAGTTAGTGCCTGTCGGAATTAACTACGGGAAACCGGACGGTTGCTCACACTACCAGTCCGAAACTCCCAACCAGAATTGAAAAATGACACTAACAAGAGACTCCAGTCTCCTAGTGAGTCTGAAATGAATTGACCAAGCACTGAGCACTCCAGTCAATATCAAATGCCTGCCACAGGAAACCTTGGTCCTTTAAGGAACAAGCAAGTACTGGGATGAGGATTTTGCCACCCTGAAACTGAGTAACTTGGTGGCCAGCCACAGGAACACGCATAGGCACCCTGTAACCTTACCATCTACCACTTGAGTAAACTACCTTGCACTTTTTGTTGTCTGGATGTGAAAGGCTCAGGCATTTTACCTTGTTTCAGGTCTCAAGTTAGATACTATATAGGCAGGATACTGAATGATTTTCGGCATTTCTCAGCTAGTGACAGCATTCTAAGTGTCATTGAGCGTAGCTTGAATTCCCTTCATTAAACTATACATTTCTAGAAACCCGTACAAGTGGAACTCACTTTGCTAGCATCTTGGATAAGACTGGTAGGTATCACTTCAGTCTGTGCCCAGGTGTAGTTGAGTGGTAACTCCCACGCGGTCCAGGTTCCATAAGGGTGAACCTGAAGACAGTTGTGAGACTTAGTGCGCTGTGAGCGTGAAGTGGGTGAGTTTGCAACATCCTTAGTGTTGATTTTGTGCGAGATGTTTTTCTAATCCTACTTTCTTGCAGACCGAGACCAAGGGATCACTACTCTTTCTTTTCACCTGAGGCCCACTCCAGATCTCCACTCCGCCGGGTGTGACTTATAGGAGCCGCTACCGATGGAGATGATCAACATTACAAGAACATTGCATGGATAACACATGGATATTTCGCGGGGTGAGTTTTCATTGCACAAGTTAGTCCCGTACAAGCGGACGACCTTGTAAAGTGAAAACTGGGAGAGAGTGTGACACAAATCCTTGCTAGTGATAGTTAGAATTAGAACCTCCCACCTTGTCACACTTCAGTAGGGACCAGAGCCCTGCACGGGTCCCGCTTCTGCACCCGCAAATTTGCAGGCTGTGGGGTGAATTGTCACTTATACTGCGGGTGTGGGTGCGGGTTTTAATCCTCAAAATATTTTACATAGCCGGTGTATGTAGCCGTGAGATATGACGATGGGGCAATAGGCCCATGTTTAGAGAGCACCCACAATCCAAAATCACACTAGTGCTATAAGCTGACATCACCTGTCAATGCATTCAACCCAAAGCGATTTTGTATGGGAGTGGTGTGCATAGATAGAGGCACATTTGTGTCATTTGTATAAAGCTTTCGCCCTAAATTGATGAAGGTTACACTTTGTGACAATGTAAGAAGATGGTTTCCTGCTTTAATGTTTTAATTGGCTGTTAAAGTAAACATCTTTATTGGCCTTGACTCAACGTTGTTCTTGCGTCGCTGTGTTACTAGCTCTAATTGTGACCCTACAGAGCATGACTGAGATAATCAGAGCTCTGAATGAGAACTGTTTAGATGGTTGTTGCACTGAGTGCTCTCCACGGGTAAAGTTCACACCTGGTCAAATCTGGGGTGGAGGTTGTGCGCCAGACTGTAAAGTGTATGCTTCTAGGGATATAATAACGAGCATGGAGTCAACATAACAGATAAACTATCAACCAACTTTTCATTTGGGTATTTAATGGGAATTAAGAATTACCTTGAAATAAGATATTCAGTATAATGCTGTTTATTTTGTAATTGCAACAAAAACTCAAAACGGGATTGTAATTTACAGCAAAGATATTATAGTTCTATAATATCTTTGTTTACAGTGAAAACAGTGATGTTGCATGCACCTTAAAGATAATGCTCAGCCAAAATAATAGTTTAGTTGTTCTGTAAAATACCGTATCAATGAACGATGCCTTTTCCATTGCTAGTCGTGTAAGGAAATTAATAATTATATTCTATACATTTTATATTTGTTACATCTTTAAATATACCATGCCATCTTGTTAACTAAAACACAAGGTCACGTGATGTTGCATAATCGAACGATTTTTGCCAGACATACCGTGCATTTCTAGCGGCAGACGTCACAATTAGCACTGATCAGATAGGTTGCTTCTTACGTGCACTGTGCATGTTCATGTTGATGTTACGTCTGACGAAAATCATTTGGTTTAAATTACTGCCTTCACATGTTTTGATGGGTTAATAGCTGGCCTGTTATTGAGTGGTATTTAAATTTCTCTAGATATTTTAATATGCTGTTTAAATGAACTTGCACAGAACATATCCATATTGCTTCTATGAAAGGCGTGAGCATACTTCTTCGGCCACTGAACATAACCTTTAAGAGTTGTGCGACAAAATGAGAGCTGTAGGTGTGGCCCTATGCCTAGCGGGGTCAAGGGGGCATGTACCTTCAGAAAAAGAAAAATGGAATTTACAACACAAATAGTGCAATTTGAGAGCCATATTTTTAAACTAAGTACTTTTCTATGACCACTTGATGGAGGTATCGTACGTGTTTTTGCGTCCTTCGACTTTTATAAGTGAAAAATAATACTACCTTTGTGTCAAATTAACATCAAACTTATCAATGCCTTATTTAGAAGTGTTGAGCCTTAACACAAAGATGATGTGTTTATATTTTCATTCTGATTAGGTGTGTTGCCTTTCTACAATATTCTTTATACATGTATATATTTGAATTACCAATTTTAAAATTGCTGATCTAGGAGGGGGAGATTTTTGGCAATCCGATGACAACTTGTTTTTTCAGGCAGTACCTTTAATAACGTAGTAAATTATGTAGGTAAACAACGGAAATCCTCCACAATGGAATGATTCCATTGTTGAAAATATTCACTGTACAGTATTTTATGGTAAATTATGTGGATTGATGAAGCAAACTTTCACTCCAATCAGTATTTCATGTTTAATGAACTTCTACAAAATGATGTACTTGCTGATCTCTTACAATTGTGGTTAAGAAGTGTCATATTTGGGCATACCAGTAATGAAGATCAGGTCTTATCAAGATGATTGCATTCAGTTGCAATCCATTATTCTAATCTATTATGCTAATCCATTATACCTTTTTATTGTAGTGGCAAAAGCTAGAGATGTCAACTGTAGAAAGAAGAAAAATCATGTGTTCTCTGACTTTCCATATCATAGCGATCACATGTGTCATTTGGTCTCTCTATGTTCTCATAGACAGAACTACAGAGGAAATTAAAGCTGGCATACTTGAATGGCCTTTCTGGACAAAACTTATTGTGGTGGCAATAGGTTTCACTGGTGGACTGGTTTATATGTATGTGCAATGTAAAATGTATGTTCAACTTTGTCGAAGATGGCGTGCTTATAATCGTGTTATCTTCATACAAAACTGTCCGGAAGGCAGACCTGGGTCAAAAGTTGGATTGCAATCCACACGGCATGACTTAGAGAAAATAACCATAGAACCTAGTCAAAATCCTGGTGTGCAGGAGACAGAATTATTTTAGTGCTTGTGATTGTGGTATGTGCTAATTTCAGAGTGATGAATTTGGATAAATGTTCTTGTAGGGAATGTAGAGCAGTATTTATTACATTCAATTTGTTAACAGATTTAAAGTGATAAAAATCAACATATTAAGACTTTAAAGGTCTTTGGAAAATTTAACTATTTACACCATATTATATGGTTAGTTGTCAGAATTTAACTATTTACACCATATTATATGGTTAGTTGTCAGATATGTAATTTATGTATGATCACATTCGAGATGAGACCCAAGTTGCACTATACAGAATATAAAGAAAATTAAAACCAAAAAAACATGTTTGGTCTGTTTTTAATCAAAGTAACAAACTTACAAACAAAAGGAAGCCATAACATAACAAACAATCAATGTATTTTGATTTTCATGTATGATTAAAGTATGTTTAAAGATGTAAGTATGATTTGTTCTTTAATTACGTGTAACACAATTGCTTTAAGAAGCTTGTATTATCCACAGAACACTTGTATTTTGTTAAGGCTAATAACGCTATTTCTTTAGAATGAAGTCAAAGTGTTTGTTTTTTTTCTCATTAAGAATGTATTGTTGATCAAATGAATTGTGATATTATTTTCTTGCCACGTTGACATTGTGTGTATACAAATCATACAGCTGTAAGTGTTGTATAGTTATACTGTAATTATGATTTTTTTTAAATTAACGTTCATACGTCTTTGTGAAGGATCTAACCCTAATAGTGATATTAACAAATTGAAAATTGTAAGAGTGTGTGTGACAAGATTTGTTTTTCCAGTGATGTGTAGTAAACAAGTATTGTATCTCTTATTGTGAACTTTCCCCATTAGGTGGCCCCACAGTGAGATTTTACTGTACGTGTAATTTGTAATAATACATTGTGGGAACGAATTCTATGGAAATGATTGTAACGTGTTATACACATAACACCATCCGTAAAAAAGTATATTTTAGCAATAGGGTAAGATGATGCATGCATGTTTATATTATATTTATCAAAATATCATCAAGCTAATGAAAAGCAAACATTTGTAACAATTAGAATTGTTTCAAGGGCATATTTTATAAGGAATCATTTTGTATCATAATGTAAGCACATTGTAGTGTACTTGGACGCATAATTACAAGTACTTCTACTTGTTCTTGAGTATACATTTTGTTTGCAAGTGGGTTTAATTGGTTGAAGTGCAAAACAAGTACTGTACTACTTGTTGAAAAGCTCTCATTTATGTGTCAAGAGTTCCTTGGATGTTTTGAATACAACTGAACTGTGTTGGATTGTAATGACGAAAGAACACGTGAATATGCTCTTAGTTCAATATTCAATGAAATCCACTCATTAAAGTTAAAATTGTTTTCATGATGTTGCACTTTACCTAGAGGTACAACAGCTATGTGGTTTGATAATTTGCTTTTTGAAAGAATTTTTTTTGATGATTACTGTCAACACTGTAAGATTGGTTCGTAGAACTATGCAAGAGGCTTTCTTGCTTGTAAAATTGCGTCTAAGATTTGCGTGGGTCAAAATCTAACAGTTTATAAAGCCATGTGTTTTATGTGTAAAAAAGTGCTAGGTGTGTATAAATCGTTACATAATTGGAAAAAACATTTTAAATGTTTCAACGCAGTATGACTACAGATAATGATGTAGCCCTTTTTAATAGTTTAAACTCATGCAAATATAGAAAGCAAGCTGTTGCTCAAATTATATACACTGTGTTATTTGTAAGAAACTTTTTTTATTGCACAGGAGATTTGTAATAAGGTGAAATGCGTTTCATTGTTCGTACATTACTGTTTAATATCTATATTGCATTTTTACCCACATTCATACGTTAAATGTTGAATTCTAATCACATTAAATAGGGGTACCAAAGTGAATTTATGCCGAGAACATACTTATGTAGTTGTAGTCTATTTATTTGAAAATATGATGTTTCATTATCATATTGTTTTGCAAAACATTCCTTTTGTCAAAAGATTAATAAAATTTAAACCTTTGTTTTTGTTTTTATGTTTCAAAGCAGACACTTCTACAATAGAGCCGTCCATTAATAGGACCACCTCTATAGAGACAACCTCAAAAGTAAAACCATTTTTTGCAGTCCCAAGCCTTCGTGTAGAGACCAATACGAACCTCCATACAGAGACTACCTCCGTGACCATGTGAGGGTGATCCGTCAAGTAATCGGATCAGCTAATGCAAAATAAGTTTTGATGAATTGACAACTTATATTTATTTCAATTCTAGAATTGTGAACTAAATCACCGAAATAGACTTCTAAAAAGTTTCATTCATTTTTAAATATACATATTTAAGTAATATGGGTCACAAAGCTGCTTGTAGTATAGAAAACTTTGTTTTACTTCTTAAATCTGTATAACTTTAGTGATAGTTAATGATCTACTTGTATAACTATTACAAACATACTGTCACGAATGTCATCTATATATATAAAGGAAGAGGCGATTTTTTGCATCACAAAAGGCTTTTTAACTACAAGATGTACACACTTCAAATTATGTATGTACAATCAGGACAACTTGGTGGTCGTTATAATGTTACATTTCAAACCAAATAAATTGATTTTAATGATAAAAACAAGGAAAAAGAATTTCTATAGAAAGGTTGCTTACAGGGCCATGTTTGTTAAAGGTACGTAATACGTTAAACGTTTGTATATGTCAAACGTACGTTGCACGTCACACGTACAGTCATATAACGAGGGAGCTGGGGAGGGTGGTGATGGTGATAGAGACGCATTTTATCTGCTCCGGACCTGTTTTGAGAAGGGGTGTTGGCAGAAAAGGTGTGTGTGTCCATATGGCAGGGGGAGGGGGGGGGCATGGCTGGTGTGGAGCATTTAATATGTTCCAGATCTCAACAATTTCAATCTGAGCAGCCGCTGGAATGGGGTAATTGAGATGCATATTTTAATGGTCTGCACATGTTAACCATGGGCAGGAGTAGCTGGAGGGCGGGATATTAGAGGGATCAAGCATTGTCACATACATGTATTGTGTGTATTGCTGTCACATACGACTGTGGGAGGAAGGTGATTGAGGTGTATTTAATCTTTCCCAGACCTGTATAGTGACGGGAGCTGTTGTGAGGGATGTGGGCCAGGGGAAAGAATGAAGGGAGGAAAGGTGGGGGGGGGAGCATTTAATCTGTTCTAGATCTAATCTGTTTCATCCAGAGCAGTAGCAGGAAGGGTGTGCATTAATTATGGACTTGTTTAGATGAGAATGGGGCAGAGAGGGTTGGGAAGAGAAGAGGGGTTGGGGTGGCTGTGGAAGGAAAATTAGGGATGAGCGCTACATTTAATCTGCCCCGCACGTGTTAACCATGGGTAGCAGTAGCTGGGGGAGGGATATTAGAGGGATCAATCATTGCCATATTTAGTACATTTATTGTGTAAATGGCTGTGACATATGACGATGGGATGACGGTGATGGAGGTGTACTAAAGTATTTAATCAGTCACAGACCTGTATACTGACGAGAACTGGTTCCAGTGATGTGGGACAGGAGGAAGGATGGGGAGCGAGGAGCATTTAATGTGTTCCGGATCTCATCTGTTTCAACCCGAGCAACGCCGGGTAAACAGCTAGTATTATAATATAATATATATAATATATTATATTTTCACTTTTATAATTTTGTATTGCCAATATGAGGGATACACCTATATCATAATTATCTACCTATTTCATATTTCTGTAAGGGCCAGGGCTTATTATAAAGTGAATATATGAGGTGATAGCTTTTAGCCTACATGTATGTAGAGCTCATGGAACGAAACAAAAACACGGATTTTGCTTCATTTGATCTTTGTAAATCAATGTTCAGTACCATATCATGGGTATGTAGACTGAAATCTGTCAACAATCGTGATAAATGTGCTAATGGTAAGGGGGTCTGGGGGCATGCACCACTAGGGAAATTTTGTGTTATAAATATGGATACTCTGAAATTGTCCTATTGAAGCTATGGAGTAGGGGGTGCAACTGTCTATGAGCACTTACTGAGTGTTCACACTGTAGTCAGTGTATATGTGCCAATTTGGGTAGGCTAATAATGTTGAGGAAAAGTTAACTGTTGCAAACTTTTATATTAGAGGTTTTAGTCAGGCAGATATAAATGTAAATGTGGTGGTTCATAGTTATGATCCAAGTCTTGTTCTCACGACTATATATTTTACACTAGGTCATTGGCACACTTATGCTAATTACTCACACAGTCACTAACTTACTCTTTCAACCCAATGATCTGTACCTAATTAACGTGTAGGTGCCACAGAGCTGTGTGCAACTATTTAGGTATGAGTTTGCTCAACACCCACAAACAGAGCCGACTGGTAAGTGAACCCACGACCTTCTGGTCACGAATCTAGCTGCCTATTCACTCAGCCAAAGAAGCACATTAGGTAGATGCTGTAGAAACCAAACATTGGCTGGAGGATTGCCACGATTATGAAGGGTAGGAACTTTGTTTCTATGTATGTATGTATGTATGTATGTTCCGGACAAGCTAGAGACCGTTTTCGTTCAAACTTTACACAACTGTGAGGTATGAGGCGACACCGAAGTGATTCGATTTTGGGCGCTCTGCCAATTAAATTGTGTATTTTAGAAGGCCATTTATGACATTTTACTGATATTCAATGCACTTAGCCAGAGAGAATCACGCGTATCACGTATCACGTCACGTTTTACGTCACGTTTTTCACGTCACGTTTTTACGTCACGTTTTTACGTCACGTTTACGTCACGTTCTACGTCACGTAAAACCTCATATTCAGCCACAAATGATATTGTGCATGAGTATTGATTTTTTTTGCTGGCTAAGTGCATTGAATATCAGTAAAAATCAATACTCAGCTTAGCAGCAATGTATATAGCCAACATGATAAAATCAATATACCTGCTGCAAATTAATAAAATCAATACAGCATACTCATGCACAATATCATGTGTGGCTGATTACAGTATTGTGTACTTTTAATCAAGATTTCCATAACGTTTTAGTCAACTTTTAACAGTTGAACTTGATTAACAGTAAAGTATGCACCGTTTCATCATATGTCTTAATTGCCCATATAAATCAACGTTGTTCTAGCGACGCCGTGTTCTTTGAACACTTCTGATCTAGTTTGTACCTTTTCCCACTTTATTCAGCTAGCCTGTATTGGGCGCATTATGTAAAAAAATGAAAGGTGTTTTTCTAATGTTTTTCTGTTAACCTATTAATATTACAATGCGTTTATTTGCTTTTTTCTCATTAAATATTACCATCTTTATCATTATTGTAACTAACACGTAGCTTGTGATAACACGGCCTATCGTGTTAATCATCAGGACGTGGTCATTAAAATGTCAGCAAATCCACGTGTCTTAGCTATAAATAGATTTTATCATCAGCGCATGCGCAACAGATGTAAACACCATTCCAACATGGCTGACGAATCGGATTGTTATGGAACTTGGAAGGTAAAAATATTAAAATACGTGTAATCCTGTCAATGATTCTAATTATTATGACACACCCATTGAGTATTCTTTATATTTTATTGTTTCCCAGATCGTAGAATGTGTATCCTTGTCCAGCCCGGTGGAACCTACCAAAATAGAAGGGTAAGAAATATTTGTTTTGACATTTCTCATGATCGACGTAATAAAGTAAACAGATCTAAATAGTTGAATGAATATTCACGTCAATGTGAAAACGTATTGGGTATGGCATTTATATAGTATGTGTTCTTTTCAAAATCTACCATACACCATGTTGAAATGATTTAGATAAGCAGTTGTCAAGCATATTGATGAGCTTCCTCCTCCAATTCTGATAATTCTAAAGGTCATTTCAGGACTATATTTCAAGTGATGGCATAAATGTATTTTAAGGTGAATGTCATAGTGATTTATTTTTTTTACGTAAATAATGGAAATATGTAGTACATTAATGGGTTTTTAAATCGCGAATGTTTCTTTTCCTTTCACAATTAAATCATTGTTGCAAAACCTCTGTACCCATAGCATATTTGGGATGTGGACATATTTTCATCACATTAATTACAGAGGTTATCTGGGAAAGTAGAAAAGTAACTCTGATGACAAAATGTAAAAAATGAAACAAAAATATATTACATCTAAGAGGCTACTTTTGCTGTGGTCATAATTGACATCTAAGATATTTTCGTTTACAGGCAGATGTAATTGGTTATAAGGGTTTGTGATTTATTTTAAAAAAAATATCTGTTCACAGGCAGATGTAGTTGGCTATAAGGGTTTGTGATTTAATTATTGTTATTTTTTAATTTAGTTAGTTATTTAATTATTTCAGATATGTAACAAAATTACAATCCATATAACTAAAAGTATATATATACGTTACATACATAGTATTACAAGGAATCGTATTAGAATGTGAATGTGTGGTCAGTGGTCATTGCATTACTTTATAAAATTTGTCAAGTAAGACTTCAGCATTTCTTCAATGTAATTTTATCTTTTGAACGCGCTATTTCGATGGTCAAAATGTTTAAATTTAAATTACTGTCTAGAATACAATTATGTTATAAATGTACAATTAGGGTTATATAGGTATATTTTCTCCATAGTATAAATTGATAATGAATCAGTATAAAGAATGATAACGTATTTGATTTATGATATGGATAAAGCTTCATATTTTAATGCAGAGTATAATGCTAAACTAATTTTGTGCAAAGTTAGGGATCCTCCTTAGACAAAGTGAAAATGGAATGTAAGTGGTAAATTTGTTGTGGTTAATTCGGAAAGGCCCACATTCATTCTGACATCGATCACTTACATGTAAGATGTAAAGTCGTGAGAACAATAATTGGATCACAACTACAAACCACCACTCTTACATTTACACATGGTTTTGTGTGATGGTTCCAATGAAACATGATATGTAGCTTTAAGATTAATGTTGCTTGTTTTCTAAACAATCCCTTTTATAAATACCTGCCATAAAATCATTCCTCTAATAAGGCATATCATATGCAGGTGTAACCTGTGCATAGAACTGATTTTTGTCAAGCATATCTCTTAATTAAAAGATACGACACAAAAGAAGACAAGATAATGGAAAGAAAGCATTTTGCTTGTACATTTGTAATGTTTGTTTCTAGCATGGTATTTCTCCTCACATTTGAGAATTTATATGCTGTTTCAATTTATGGTATGATATTTCTAATATTATACTAGTGTGAGCAAAGTTAGATTAGCTAGCCAGTCGGGGTGGATTGTAGCATTCACCCCAGCTTAGTTAGGCTAATTGGTTTACTAATGGATAGTGCTCCGACGATTAATCGTATATATCGATTTATCATCGTTCATCAGACTATTGGCGATTATCGATGGCTTTCCATAAATTTTGATGATTCTGTCATTTGAAATATTTAAAATTAGAACTAGTTTCCTCCAGGTACAATAAACTATAATAATTTAGCCTCGCACATATTAGGATTCTTATAATTCGTCGCTTTGAAACTTATATGATAAACACCACAACACCAAGCTCCATTACTCCTATACATAGGAAATTCCAGGAAACCTGGATCAAAGAGTGTAGTCAAAATGTATATGATATAGTATATAGTAGTCATATACACAATGCTATCATAACAATTATGGTATTACCTCTGAAGCAGTCTATATTTGAGGTTTATGAAACAGACTTTTTGTGAAACACATGCGAGGTGGCATCTGAGTACTGTGTTCCCGCATCACGTTATTACATATGGGGTTGTATTTGCTCACTAGCGTGTTCAAAACGATGCATGAACATCTCAATTGCAATGAAGGTGGGTCCTTTTGTGAATATTTAGACTTCATGAAAACCATACTTGGAATATGCACAATGATTTGCCTATCTTTAGGAGTCCATAAAGATCATACATACAAATAAACAAACAAACAAACACTGTGTTATATGTATATATAGATAGAATTCAAGACACTTTAATATGAACAAGAAGCAGCAAACCAGGGCCCACGAAATAGTACCTGTCCTATAGTCCGATACAGGTATCTCTGTTGTCAGGACGGGTAAAAATTTTGAGTTACTTGTCCTATGGAAGAAATCCTCGTTAGGATGGATATATTTTTCAGGATACCCGTCCTATGGACTAGTATGATTTTTCTCCTATTCATGGCCCTGAAATCACTTATATTTTAAAATCATCATCATCATCTTTTTACCTAACAATACATTTCTTTCTTTAATTCTGAAATTTATATACTGGATCTTGTTAATAGCATCTGTCATTTTTTCCTTTTTAAAAAAAAATATGTTTAGGACTTTGTTCCATTTGGATGAAAGTGGTGATGTATCTTGGAAGGTTTCCGAGGAGGCAGAACCTATGCCTTTCTTCTCATGTGAAACCTATGAGGTATTGAGATTTTCTTTTATCAATATTCCTTGATATAAATGAGGGTCTATTTTGACAAAATATTTATATGCTTACGTAGTATCCAAATTTTTACTATGAAATGGAATTTCTAGGAATTGCCTATTAGAACAATTATGTTGGTCTAAATGAGGATTTGTTTATGTTTTTATATAGCTCTCACTTGGTGACCCAGCAATCCTGAAATTTTTGGAGGCTTTTGCTGGTCATATTATTGAATTTCGTGTGAGTATATTTTGAATTTTTATTTGAATTCCATCATAAAGACCAATTTATTTTGATGTGACGAATATGTTTAAGGGATAATGTACATTTTGTCACTCTCGACAAAAGTGGAATATTGTTCCACTTATTGGGGGGTGTTTTCGGTCAAGTTTCTGGTGTTTCATTGTTTTTGTGAGTCTAAGCTTTTTTCTCAAGTCCTAATACTCTTCACGTAAAAAATATACCCAGCAGAATTCACACTTTAATATTATGATTTATATATCTAAAGATAAATATTATTTTATGGCATATATAAGTAATATTTAAATAAATGTCGCAAAACACTGTGTAAATATTCTGCGATTATATCACACATCTGATATTTCTACTTTTGTGGAGAGGGGGGTGGGGGGGTCATGAAAAAAGAGAACACTGTTCCACTTTTGCTGAGCCTGACAAAATGCACATCATCCCTAACATGAAATGTTATATAAATGTAATAATGTTATGGTATGCTACCTTCAGAGGACTATCATGATACGTTCAAAAACTCAAAAATAAAGTATTAATAAAGCCACTATGTGCTTAATATTGGTTTGGCCTTCATCAAGATAAAAGCGTATATCATAAAGCAATACAATTATCATTTTAATAAACAGTAAATTAGGAAAATGCCCATAAAAAGTTACACATTTTTACCAATTACCATTAGGATCAATTAATCTCACTGGAAAATATAAGTTAAATATTAGCAATACTACTTTACTGAAACTAATATTTTCAGGTTGAGGTGTCTGATGATTTGATGTTACTAACTTATGAACGGTGCTGTATGTTGCAATGCCAGAGGGTGTGTATATAGACTTCTAGATTTTTGTCAAAAGTTTGTGTTTAATGACAAAAAGGAAAATGTGAACAGAATTGAAGCATAAATTTTTATTACCACAAATTATTTGATTAGTTGATTTGATTTAGTTAATTGATTTGATTAAGTATATGTAGGAAAGGCTGCAGTTTTTATTTCAAACATTAGATGTAAAAAAATCTTTGAAATGGCAATAGATAATTGCATATATAATGGATTATTTTTTATACTTTTGTTTTTAGCAATGTAATGTTTGAACAAGTAAAATGCTGGAATAACTGCTGTATATTAGATCATGTATATAAGTGTCACATACATTTTATTAGGTGTGCTCAAATGATCCTAAAGATGAGGCTCCATTTTCTTTCTTGGGGGCTTTGGAAGAAGGTTACTTTTCAGATCTTACCATCGTTGCAAGTAACAAGAAAGAGGTACATGTATAATGATGTAGTATTGTTTTTATTCTAACTCCTTGGCATAGTTTAAATGGAATTGTATGGTTTTAATTATGAATTACCAGACGTATTAGCTTGAATGTAGATGCATGCAGTAACCAATGTAGTTGAGGAGCTATTATTACTTAATGATTAATTGTCATGATAATGCGCAGTGTAGTTTACAACAAATTTTATGTGTTTCAATTTTTAAATTCTAGTTTAAAGTTCACAAGATGCTACTGAAACTGGCTGTACCAAGTTTAGATTGGGAGAAGTCACCACCACCACTTACAGGTCTCTCTGAAGATGTATTGGACACAATACTCCATTTTCTCTATGGGGAATGTTTGCCCAATGGTCTTTCAGAAGAAACAGCAAAGGAATGCATGAAGGCTGTTTCAAAGCTATCAGGGTTCACAAATTTTACTCAAATGTGTGATACATTTCTCAAAAATACTGCTTTAAAACATCGTAAGTTTTCCATATTATTGACTCATCTTAATACAGTTGGACCCGTTTAACTCGAACTTGAAGTGATTTGAAACATTTTGAGTAATTCAAAATTTTTAACTTCAGAATAATATATAATGTAACAAAAGTAACATGATGGGAACTACTATTTGCATAAGTTATCCTGCAATTCAACTTATCAGAGTTCCAGATCTACAGATCCAACTGATGCCTACCTGTTGAATCAGAGTATAAAATTACATTGTATTCGTTTCAACTATTTCTGTGAAAAGATTCTATTGTGTTAAACATTATTCTTTGCACATAAATACTTATATTTCTTTTATATTCAGAAATCACAAGTCTAGTCGAGGATATGCATTCTTGTGCAGATAAAATTATCGATATGTTTAATGGAAAGATTGGCGTAGATGGACCAGCACAACTATCACCTGAAGAAAGTTTGATGGCAAATCCTGCAAAACTTTGCTATATTTTTAAACAAGCCCTGAGAGAAGCTGCTGTTGGTTAGTGATGCTTGTCAATGTCTTTTTTTTATGTCTGTTATTCTTTGTTATCAATGATTTGAAAATATAACAATAAGCCTCAAAAATACAATTCCAACATTTATAGAAAATAAATGTATAAATTCACATGTACACTGCTCTACAGCTTCACATTCAATATTAAAGAAAAATGAAACAAAAAAGTTCAAACGTGTTCCTGAACAAATTAATTTATGCTTTGTCTATTTTATTTAATCTAGCTGGAGCTAAACTGCTGATCTTATGTGACTTGTTTTCGCGAAGGAAAGGTGAACTTTCAAGGGAAGAAAGACATGAAATCATAAAATATGCAAAATCAAGGTAACAAAAGTCTGGAAATATATATTTTGTAGGGACATTTCTGTTTTACAAACTTCACTAGAGTCTGTATCAAAGAACATAGATATGACAGCTATATAACTATATATATATAACTATATATAACTATATATAACTATATATATCATCTATGATTTTATAAATGTATACCCCCCCCCCCCCCACACACACACACACTGACTATATCCCTATATCTATCCTCTTTGATACAGAAGTCCGTGCAACTTTCACAGAATTATTAATCATAATGCAAATATGAATATATCAACAACCATGTTATATGTACCTGTGCTTATAAGTACACATTGTTTTTATTTGCTATTTTTGAATTGGCAATATTATTACATGAGCTATAATTTGCTTTTCATGTGATCTTTGCATTCACAAGCTTTTCTGCGTAACATGCTTTATCACATGCGTGATATCTCTTCTTGCTTTTCTTCTACAGTTTAACATGTATGAGAGACTCGACCTCCAGAATTCTGTAAGATTTAGGTTTGGGTGTGATTGAAGTTTATACCTATATCCCACATCCTACTTTTTAATTCTATTAGTATCAAGGACATATCTGTTAAACTTACAGAATTCACACCTTAATGCTTCTTCATGTACATGTACACGCTTAAACAAATTGACAGGGTTCATGGGTATTACAAAGCATGATGTTCTGCTCTTTTTTAGTTGAATGAGTTTATGTGGTTCCAAGTTGTAAATAGTTGGAATTGAAATTGTGGCTTGACGTCCTCCATTACAATTTTTTTACAATGATACTGCTATTTTTTTCGCTTTGCTAATATTTTGGCATTATTATGTTGTATATTTTGAAACGATTTACTTGATTTTGTTTTGTTGTTGTATACTCTATAATATGACATAGCGATATGTGTCTATATTGTGTTTATAGTGTGCAGATATACATATTTTTGTTATTTCACAAAGTGTTTTTAAATAACTGATATTTTTTATTTTTTTGGCAATGAAAATTATGCAATTGCTACTTCTGTGCCTCTGTGGCAAGTTGTTAATTTATTGATTTTATTCCTTTTTATAGTTATTAAAGCTAATATAATTATAAAATTTTATAAAATAAATTAACACGCCTTATTTTCATCATCGAAAATCAGCATGCAGTAAAATAAAAGCAATGTTGTAGACTGCCAGTCTTCATGAATCAGTTAAGAAGGTTTTTAGAAGTGTGCAAGCAACATTCAAGCAATCTAACTGCTCAACAAAGGCAAGAAATAGCCACCTACCTTGTTCCAGAAGTGAGATTTTTCCCCACTGCTTATATTGCATTTCATAATTTTTTTTAATGATCAGTTATAATTCTGTAAAGTATTTGTACTAAATGTTATAGATGGATACCCATTGATAGCAATATTATTTTATATGGCTTTTTTCCAGATTGAAACTACTCTTGATACACTGTGTTTGTTTATCGTTGAAATTAAGACTGCTTTGGAACATGTAATAAGTCTCAGCAACAGTGCTGATAAAGATAAATCGGACCATAAACATAAAAAAGGTCACATGGGAGAAGTTCTGGGGAAAACCTTGAAAAATGTAAGTAATATTTTTTTGATAAAGTCCTTACTGGTCTCATTACATTAATATATACCTAACTGGCAAATTCATAATACTTCATATTTTTTAATGTTTTCTCTAATGTAGGCTCTACATATGAGAGAATTGATGAAATTGAAAAGTTTCCACGAGAAAACCTCGCAGAGTTTCCAGAATTTAATTATAAGAAAGTATGTATTTATTTGTCTTCCATTTTACTGTGCAAGTCAGAAAAAAATGTATGTGTTTATTTATCCTCCAATATGCTATTAACGTAAGAAAATATTTGTTATACATTTATACATATTGTAATTAGTGAACATGATTGGAAGTATTGACAAAGAGGATTTTATTTTCTCCACATCTATAGTGATTAGTGAATAGGTGCAACAGTGCTAGTGGTTCAGGGTTGAAGTTCGAGCGCTGGCTATGTGATATAGCTCTAAAGACTTGGAGAACAAATCCTTGAATTCAAAATATTTGTTTTTAGATGAAAATTGATGACTTGTAACATTAACAAATATTTAACCAAGGTTATTTGAGTAAAAGTATTAATGGATTATAATTCTAAAAATTCTACTTTACATAATGACATTGTCAAACCAAGTAATAATAATCCGTGCTAAAGGTGGCAAAGATTTAAAATAAATCTTTTGAATTATTGTAAATGTTAAACTAATTTTCTATCATTTTCAGAGAAAATTACAGTCAGATGAGTCAAGAAGAAAAGATCAGATCCGTCGCTAAAAATCTTGAAACAGCAATGGATGAAGTATGCTATTTAGTTACACTGGACATTTTTGTTTGATATTTGACAATGTTTAGATAGTACAAAACTTGTTATTTATAATGTGTCCACCCTCATTTTTAGATACCATTATTTCTGGCCAGGATTGAAGAATTAATGGCAGCACTTTCAGAAAAGGTCACATGGCGGGAATGGAAATATCTCTTCAAACTTGGAACTTCAAAAGTGGTTAGAATGCAATTGCTATTTCTATAATGAGCTGTATTACTCTAAAATATATTAATTGTTGCTCTTGTATGAACAAGAGAGAAGTATAGGCTGTAAAACGTTTAATTTTATGCCATGGGCCCCAGCATCATGGAAGGGTGTGTGTGGTATGTTTACTACTATGACTTACAAACACTATACCATACATATTACATGTACTCCTATTATATAGAAGGGTAACTAACAGGCACAGAGACCTGGGAGCCAGGACATCTGTATATACTTTATCACTTCACATTATTTAAATAAGCTGACACAGTCCTATGTAATTACAATTTAAATATTTCCATGAATATTCCATAGGGTTCATTTTAGAGTAAGTTAATCAGGAAGTTGTTTTTGATTGGCTGGATTAAGGTTGGTTTGCACTCTGGATCATTTTTTGTTTGATTTGGTTTGATTTGTTTTGTTACTGTGATATGGTAGAACAAACAATGCGAGTAGCATATAAGCGGATGATATGCAGGCCCTGTTAGTCACCTTTACAAATACTAAACAAAGTCTCACATAGTCATTATGGTTATGCAAATTTAATTGGCCAACCAATTATGTTTTATGCCATTATTGAGAAATTTCGTTTACATGTAGTGCATTAAAGAAAAAGTCTTCAAATGCATTAAAATCTGTAATATTAATATTAATTTAAGACTTTAAACATTGCATCCCTGATCTTGCATTGTAGAAATGTTTATAAAGTGTGTTTAAAGATAGAATGTAGTGTATAGATTAAAAAATAAAGCTCAATGTACTCTCATTGCTACTAAATTTACAAATTTACTATTTCAGGCTTGGGTGCTTAACAAAGTTCAAACTCACAGGCAATGTTTAGTTAGCTTAATTCAAAAAGCTGTGGATATGGTTCATCGGGACCAATTTCAACAGTCATTGACGACTCTAGGCCTTCTTGAGGGTGCCCAGATGGGTGACCAGAATAAGCCTTCAACTAAATATGCACAGGTAAAATTAATGCAATGCTTTTTATCAAATATTCTTGAATGTGTTCATTGTGTCGGTATAAAATATTTTTGGTTCATCTTTCTTTTTTCACAACACTTATTTTTTTACTTTCATTAACAGTTTCGCCAAACAACTGTTGGCATCATCAGAATGTTCTTCCTGCGCAATGTCAGGAGGTCAAATCTTCCGATCCTGACCGAGGATCGAATCGTACACTCGCGAGAGTCTCAAACGGAAATACACAAGAGTGCTATCACAGACCATGTGAACCAGCAGAACCATGAAATGGACTGGGAGGGAGCTAGAGTGATAGACAGGGAGAGGGAATGGAAGATCAGAACCATCAAAGAATCAGTACATATCCGAACTTGCAGGCAGTTCATGAACAGAGATGAGGGGGGCCACCAACTCTCGCGAGTGTACGATTCGATCCTCGGTCAGGATGGGAAGATTTGACCTTCTGACATTGGGCGGGAAGAACATTGTGATGATGTCAACAGTTGTTTGGCGAAACTGTTTATGAAAGTAAAAAAATTAGTGTTGTGAAAAAAGAAAGATGAACAAAAAAAAGCTTTTTATCAAAGTTTTAAATTTGTAGCTTCATGCTAGTTTAGTTTTCATCTGCAAAGTTATGCATTCATAATCTATAATATAATATATGATATATAAAAACTAAAGAAATAAAATATTAAAATGTTTGCTGGGAAATATAATGTGATCTTATCTGAATTAATGTTAATATGGTTTATATTTTTTGAAGTTAAATTATTATCTTATGTGAAAATAAATAGTTTGATTTTTAGTGTTGGTTGCATCAATCATTTTAGTTGAGTGCCGTGGAGTCATTGTGCAAGCCACCGTATGCGTCAGACAGTGTCATTGCGGCCAGGTCTTTGGACATGCTTCATTCCCGTACGAACACCGATATGGTGTTTGAAATAATAGCAGTTCAAGGTTTGAAAATATTTTCTTTGTAGTTGAATCGATTCAGTTACCTGGCTAATTTAATAAATGAACAAAATACAAATTATATAATTATGCTTGGTAAAGTTTGTGTATGTCGAGGCATGCATATATGATTTTTTGCATGATATGTGTACTTCTGAAAATTAAGATGATTACTGAGACACTGTTTTAAACATGAAGTGCATTTCGCCAAACTCTTAAAGAATTTGTCTTTGGCATGGGAAAATCCATGTAAAACTTGAGGCATTCTGTCATTTTTGACACATTATGTTCTAGCGTCAACATGAGCAGGACGTGTAAAATGACTCCTTGTGGTGTACTAAGATACCGATTAATAAGATATATTATTTTTCCTCTTCAGAATGTGGTGATGTAGTGATTGATCATGCTCAAGGGGTTAGCCGAACGGATCATCAAAAGGAAGTTGACGTTCACGAGATCCCAGCACACTGTGTTGTGATTGCGGCAAGGTGTGACTGGTTTCGCAGAGCGCTGCTTTCTGGTATGCGCGAGTCAATAGACAAGTGAGTGCTGTTTTGGATAATGGCATAAAATCCATAGGTCTTTTTTAGTCTGCTATATGGGAAATTCTAGGCTGCAGATAGGGAAATTATGATGCATGTGTGCACCATGCTGAATTTTCATGGGCCTATATAGATGGAAATAGTTTAAAATACGAGTATTTCATGTTAGTTTTTAACAGCTATGGACTGCAAAAGAAACAAAAAAATGCAAGGTGTATAATAGTTCCCTTCGGCTGTGAAATTAACATATAGTTCAATTGAGTAAAATAAAAATCAATTTGAGCACCTAGATTTACATTAACTGATCTTTAAATGTTTGTGATAACTGACTGTCATAATGTGATGAGCATGAGACTCACACCGCAATGTCATACATAATGTTGTGATTTTGCCATTAGGAAAATCACCGTTCATGACACAACTCCTCAGCTGTTTGCCCTGCTGTTAGACTACTTATACAGTGGCCAGTTGGATACAACAGACTTGGTCACTGATCAACTGGCTGATCTCATGGCTCTTGCTGATAGATATGAGGTATGAGTGCAACTTTATTTTACGGTTGACATGGTTGTAGAGATGTACTTTTTCTGTTGTTCACCCCATTGGTATTCTTAGGCATTGTGTTCTGTGTATCCTAAAATTGGTTATTGGATTATGTTAATATAGTTTACTTAGCATTTTTTTTAACATCACTATATAAAAATATTCATTATTTGTATATAGATATCTGTGTTTCCCATGCTTGTGAAATTCATTTTCAACTTTCTATACCTTACATCTTTCTACCAAGTAATACCAATACGCTTGATAGAAAGAAGTGAAAGAGAGAGAAGGTTGAAAATGAATACCGGTATTCATTATGGAGTTGTATAAACAAGGATATGAGCATTTAAATTATGCATGCATACGTGCCATATTTTCATATTTTTTATTTGGAAATTTTAAATTACAATTTGATTATTTGTACTTTTATGCTTGAAAATTATGTTTTTAGATGGACAGCTTGAAGAATTTGTGTGAACGGTCTTTGAAACACCACATTGACGAAGACACAGCATTATTTCTTCTAAGTCTTGCTGACCAGTATCATGCTTCAACACTGCGAGTAAGATAGAAAACAATGTTGTTTATGTATATTTTTTTGTACATTTTATTTGATGCTCATTTTGAATGTATATACCCAGTACATGTATCAGAGAGAAATCACGATTAATCTTTAAATGTCTCTGTAATGATCATGATGATGATTTCAGGCCAATTGTCTTACATATATAATGGAACATCCCTCTGTAATGGAATCTGAGATTTTTGAGGACCTACCTGACGCTCTGCAAGCTGAGGTAATCTTTTTTGATATTCAAGCTAAACAGAAATAAATCGAAATGCTATTATTAATTCAACACGTGTGCTTCAATCAGCAGAAATAGCAATGGTTTGTGTGCAATCATCAGTGTCATAAATCATGTACAATGTATCCCAAACGGCTGCCGTTTTGAAATGGTGCGGGCAAAAAATAATGTGTTGCCACTTTGCTCAGGTGGAGGACGTTGTGACCTGGCACAGCTTGGAGGCCAGTGGCCGGTCTCGCCTGTCTGCTCCGCATACAGAGACACCAAGCTCCATGTCAAGCACAGCAAGTGACATGGATGACCTCATGTCTGCTCTGGACATTGGAGATCGCGTATGTATTCATAGTCAGATTTATTATGGTTGTAAAAGCCACCTGACATGTGCCACAATGCACATTTCGTGGTGCTTTTGTGGCTGAATGTCCTTTGTTGGAAGGATAGTCGGTGTGGGATAGGCTTGCATCAGTGCATTTGTGTACCGTAAATGTAGTTTGAAATTCTTAAACATGTCTTCAAACGCAGGACCGATCATTTAGTATTATTCATGCCTTACTAATACTATGATGGTAATCCAAGATAATGGCAATTAAAGAATCTGTGTTGTTTGATTAAAAAAAAGTAGATCGAAAGACAGTTGGACGATGTACATTGTAGTCACTTTGTTCTCTGTACTTAATTGTATGTACAATGTATTTGTACTTAATATTTAATCTGTTCTTTGTAGTCTCGTGGTCATCTTGGAGCATCCACATCTTCGTCATCATCATCCGAAGGAGAGCTTGGCATAGTGGAAGATTCAACCCGTCTTGAGGCCTGCTTATCGCAGCTGAGGGATATTGTAGGTGCTACAGTTCCGAGAGAAGAGCTTGTACGCGTCTCACGTGCCGCTGATTATGATGTTAATCGCGCACTTAACTACTTCTATGCATCATAGCCAGTTGCATTACAAATCGATACGTTATACATACACATCAAACAATCGTATACTATTGGTGATTTAAAATGAGAAAACAAAAACAATACTTTTGCTTGCAAGAGCTTTAAGCTGGAATGCTAGGTAATACCTATTGAAGTTGAAGTGATCGTTGTTATTTATTCAAACTCTCAGAACTCAGAAATTTGTTGGCAAGACCTACTTACAGCTTTCATATTGAATCGTACTTTCATCAAACTGAAGTGGCATTGTGAATGTCGTGAAAAGTGTATTGTGAATAGGGATGTGATAGTGCTAATTATTATACACAGGGAGTACCATATTATACTAAAGAATAAGATGCTGTAGTTGATTTCTTTGTGTTTTCCCAGAATTTTAATATGCTTCATCCTTTATGATAGGTACATATATATGAACTTGATAATCATTTGTTTATTTAATCAAGAATAGTAGAGATTATATAAGTATTTACGTTTTAGATGGTCTAGCTTGCTGATTGAATTTTAAGCCATATCAATTAAGCACTATGGCTATTTTATGGACCATTAATAGTTAGGTTTACCCACGTAAGTACTTGTGTACAAATATAGCTCTGTTCTTTAGATTGCAATCTAGTTAGGATGGAGTATTGTCATTCACTCACTCAACTACTTCATAAAGTATAGGGTTGGCCGTCATTTCAGTCTTTTTCTTTTTTATTTTTTGAAAAGATCATTTATAAGTATTTTTTCTTTTTTCATATTTTCAACTTTTCTTTTCTACTTTTTTTTTACAAAATGGTTAAATATGCACCCATGGCCAATGCCAGACAGTTAGTGCACACATGGTAGACACGCAACAGCAATAATGCAAGTCAATAATATGACAGCAAGGTTCGATTTTCTTTCAGTGGCTGTAGGTGTTATCAAATTGACTCTAATTGATACTTTCATGAACATAATTTCTGCTACTTATTATGTACGGTAGACTATACTAGTGCAGTATCATTAGGAGTTTTATCCTTGCCTTTGATTTATATCAAAGAAGCACAGTATATAATATAACTTATTGTATGAAGTAAGAAGTGAGGAACGGTTACTAAGAAATGTGTGGTAGCAAATATGAATTATTGTAGTGCGATAATGAAAGAGAATCAACCGCAAAAGTAACCGTGTATAATTCTTCCTTGATCTGCAACGTTTAACAGAACAAGGAAAAAATTATTAATACATATGATGTATAATGGTACATGATCATACTGTGTGTACTCTCAAAAACCTAGGGTAAGACATTTAGACATTTCTATGTTTAATTACCGAGTATTCTATTAGTTTATTCAACATTTATGTACTTTCAGATCAGTTTGGAAAGGATATGATCATTTTTGTTTGTTTTCTGAAGTTATTAAGTCTTAATTGTGAGTAATTTCGTTTTATTGTATTGTTAAAAATGTTGAACTTGTCATTTTATAAAACATACTGCAGTTTAATGTGATCATCATTGTTATGTAGTGGATTAGCTGAACTTGTTGAGAATGTTTATAAAGACGTTATAATGCTATACACAGTTTTATCAGATTTGTTACCTTGTGTTTAATGTTGAAAACGTGTTTTTATTTTATAAAATACCTATAAAAATTATAAAAAAAAACAATCTTGAAAGTTACCACCACAACATAAACTACTTAGTGTATTTAGTATCTACTATATATTATACTATTTCTTTAGTGGATTCTTTCCATTCAAATAAAGTACAAAATCTGGTAAATTTAGCATGTTCTATGTTTAGGATTAATGAAAAGTGCTAGTATTGATAGACAATTTTCAACAGCAGTGGTGATAAATTGGTTCTTTTTCTTTAGAATGCATCCATACCTTGCACATTTTACTATCAACTAGATCTAGTTACAGAGCTTTTTAAGTTTTTTTTTTCAATGTTTTCTATGTACTCTTAATGAAACTTAATTGATCTGATATTTGGTTGATATGTAACGGTTTTTTCTCCTAAATACTTCATAAGTAATAACATGATCATGTACACTAAAACGACAAGATCGCGATTTGTTACATTTGAATGATTTCAAAATGTTTAATTGAATATTTTGCCGAGTGTGATTTTAGCATTTGACCATGTACTGTGTTTTTTTCATTTACCAAATTATCCAGACTGTGATTCAAAGTATGTACGATCATGTACATAATTTATTAATCTGTTGTAATTTTACCTGTTTGTCTGCTGTGCAGCATAGGGTATTATTAATGAGAACGTTTACTAATTTAAATATTATTTATTATTACAACTGATTTCTCTTGGTTTGAAATACATATTTAAGCTTGATTAATGGTATGTCACTATTGTATTTTTGTCATTTTGAGTTGTGCATATATTTCAACCGCGGTTTCTTAGATTCTGTTACACATTTATGTAATTATGTTTGTAAAAACATTGTTGATTTTAATCTCAGAACATGTTAAGACATGATACATATATTATCCATTTTATCAAATACAATGGTATATAGTAAAAAAAAGAACACTTGTGAAAAACTGTTGTTATTTCTCATCTTCACTCTCTGTTGTACTTATTCACTTCAATTATAATTATAAGGGGCCAGAGATCCTGGCCATATACAGATTTAATTGAGAAAAACAGAACAGGAAGCTACAACAGACAAGATCAGTAATTAAAATCAATTTACTACATAAATGATATCTAAGAATAAGAATAAGAATAAGAATAATTTATTTCGATAATATACATTTAGAGAAATTGTATAAATGTATAATCATAGCAATAAGATATAAATAAATAAAATAAAAAATAAAGTTGTGTGGACGAGAAAATTAACACAGTATTAAAATATCACAGTCTTCCAATATGTAAACAAACGACTATAAGTATAAAACTGAGACTTAGTAATAGCTTGCACAAGATTGTTCTCAGAGGATTCTAATCTCTTTATAAAACCAGTAATAGCATTTCTCATTATTATATCAAAATGATGAACATTGTAGTCTAAAAAAGTTCTTGATATACTGATACGGTGCTTAAGGTTCATCAGTATCCTAAAAACTCTATTATAGGCAACCTTAATACGACGCAGAGAATCTGCAGTAAAATTACACCACAAATGTGAACAGTAAAAACTAGTGCAAT
>CM032669.1:32501877-32544377 GCA_019095985.1 Streblospio benedicti | reverse complement strand
ATTCCTACAGCAAATTGAATTATAATCTGTAAGCAACAGTCCTTCACAATGATCATATAAACATATTTTCATATAGACATTTCCTGTCATGCAGAGCTAAAAATGCCTTCCAGATTTTGGCCGTCCTATGTTTTAGTTTATGATCATTATACAATACATTAAAATCTTTGTGTTTTCTAAATTTTTTGTTCTGCATCAAATGTACAAGGCGGAGAATTCTGAGTTGTTTGTGTTTGATACTGAGGATTGGAAGGCTTTATTAAAAAATTTGTGTCTTTTACGAGTCTTTATGTACAGGGGCCAGATACAATTTTTCCATTTACAATCCGAAGGGTGTTTGTATGGTAGTAAATGGTATTAATTAATTGTCCATTTTCTTAAAATTCATCAAAGAAGTTTGGCAAACAGTTTTTCTTTTCTATTTAATGTAAGATTTAATCAATTGAAGCCGATTTCCCATGCAAAAATCAACCTGATTACCAATACAAATAAAAATTATAAAATTTGTATCACAGTATTAACCCGTTACATACTTTGTAACTGAAAAAATAAAATGTAATTAACAGCAAACCTATTTTCTTACAATAGAAAATTGTTTTGAAAAACACTAATGTGTTTGTCAACAATGATTTGTTAAGAACAAATCCAACAAGGCTACCTACTACAATTATTCAATCATCATTAAAAATATATAGTGTAATGGCACTTTGTGGCAGCAAGTGTTTATATTTACCTCAATTATTTTATAATCATGAGTAAGCATCTCTATATTCTATACTAATAGAGAAGTGAAATTTAGCCCACAAAATTCTGAAGCTATTGTTGAGATCCTTTGCACCCAAAAATTACATTTATAGATTCATGCACACTCGAAAATTACTCTTTGAGGAAAATTATCATTAACATTTAAATGAGCCTCAAAATATAACTCTTTCAAACCAATGTTCTTGATATTTGACCACAATAATATAATTAAACACAATTGAAGAATAATATATGATTGCATTTCCAATCAATTTTAGAATAGCAGATCACAGAGACAACAGAAATCCATTTTTAATTTAACGTATTCATTTTAATCTTCCATTTACGTTATTCTAGCTTAGTTACTTTTTCCTTTTCTTTTTCTGTTTTTGCTCCTTTGCATCAGTCTTTTTCTTTTCTTTCAGTGCATCATTATAAGTTGGTGGATGGTCACCTTGTGATTTAGGTCTACAATAGAATACAAAGTACTTTCATTATTCGTTAAGACTTCAAAAAGAACTTTATTCATTTACTTGGATATATTTGATTTAGAAAATAAGTACAATTTATTTGTCATTCAACTTTGCATGCAAATTGCAAAACTTTTTTGCATACATAACTGATGAACTACAATTAATGGCATAGAAATGCTATTCTCAACGAAACCCCTGCGTCAGATGTCACGTGATTACACACTCGCTAGGTGATAACATTGTCATGTGAGTAATGTGACCATATAAATGCACGGGATTTTGTCCATTTTTGACGTTATATTTCTACTCTATGCTGTTGTATATTGTATTAGTTATGAATCAAAACTTATTTCATATTTATAATTGTATAAGATGCTGGACAGTTTTTGCAACAAAGACTGCTAATAAAAGTTTTCGGCGGCTTTAACTTTGTCGACATTAATACAGCACATATCGGTACCTTGCCAAACAATCACAATGCACGTGTGAATTAATGGACGCCAAACGCTGCTTTTCCTTAGTTAAGAAAAACGCTACACATTCCAGACGTTTTCTTGTTTATCACACATGTGTTTGTTGTCACTGTGTAAACAGCAACTGGAAAGGAGGGTTTTCTTGAGAATATGAATATATATGCAATCAACTTACAAAACAAGTGTACATGGCACTCCTCCACCATGTGACGGTGGTGGTGGGGCAGGTCTTCGGCTGGGACTAGAACCACTAGGGGCTTGTCTACCACGTGGACCAACAACTACAGCCCGGCCGGAATGTTGGTAAAACACTGGGTCTGGAGGCAGCTGAACGAATTGTTCTTGAAGATTAGAGTCCAGCGGGAGTTGTATAACCGCAGACTGGTAAAAGCCAGTAGGTCCAGTAGGAGATACAAATGTTGGTGTGCCAGCAATTATTGGAGCACCTTGCCTCTGAAATATTTGAAAACTAAATGATCACGATAGAAAAAAAAATCTATTTTTTTTTACTGTTGTTTAGCAATTTAGATTCATAATATTCTAGTGATAATCATTCCAAAAGAAACTTGCAATGATAATTCTTTCAGGTGGAATGAACATGAATGTATATTAGTATTTCATTAGGATTTACAAATCAAAGTATAATATAAAAGCAATATTTATAATTCATTTATTTTGTTCCACATAAATTAATTTCTACAGCAGCAGTCTGATCCAGACTACATATGCCCACGATGCAAAGGTACCGCCAGGCCAATCGATGGCAGGCCAATCAAGGAGATCCCAGTTGGCAAACACATGTTAGAGGTTGTGACAGAGTTTTTTTTACTTAGGTGACATGTTGTCCAGTGGTGGAGGCTGTGATTTAGCTGCAACTGTCAGATGCAAAACTGCATGGGGCAAATTCCATGAGCTACTGCCAGTCCTCACCAACAGGCACATTCCTTTATCTTCGAGAGGTAGAGTTTATTCCACCTGTGTACGAAGTGCTATGCTTCATGGGTCTGAGACATGGGCAGCATCCTCTAGTACTATAAACCGCCTGAGAAGAAATGACAGAGCTATGATTCGCTGGATGTGTGGTGTGAAGCCTAATGATGATACCAGTTCAGAGAGCCTTTTGGAGAAACTGAGTATTACAGATATTGATAGTGTGCTTCGTAAAGGGAGACTGAGATGGCTAGGCCATGTTGAGCGCAGTTCTGGCTGGATTAGCCAAGTAAGAAAGCTTGAGATTGAAGGAAGAAAAGGAAAGGGAAGACCGAAACAGACTTGGGATGCAGTCTTGCAGAAAGATCGTGCAAGTTTGGGCATGAGTTTGGTAGATCCAAATGACCGAAAGGCTTGGAGGGGACGGTTGAGATCCAGACTGGGCAGCCAGGCCACACCCTCTGAATGAGGAATAATCAGGGCCTGTTTAAAATAAATTTAGGATTTGATTTGATTGATTGATTGAGCATAGCCATGAATTGCTTGTTATTATGGCCACAAAAATGCTAAAATTTATATCTAGGTGAGAATGTGGTCTAATTTAATGGTTGGACGAAAACAGCTGTATAATATAGAAATAAAGCAGTCCGGCGCACAACCTCCACCCCTCATTTGACCATTATATTAGATGTGTACAGTACTGATGGAGAGCACTGAGTACACTGCATTAAACCATTTGAATGATTCTCCCTGAGAGCTTTACTTATCTCTGGTGTTATCATGTTCTGTGGGGTCAAAGTTAGAGCTAACTTTATAAACCTTTCATTTTACACCAGGCTGAGCTAAAGGTAATGTTCAGTCAAAAATGTACATGTTCTGGAAAATCTAGGTTTAATAAACTATGCCTTTTCCATAGCAAGTGCATGGTAAATAAGACTTGTATTCTTCACGTTTCATATTCATTACACCTACAAAAATACCATGCTTTTGCGTTAAATAAAAAACAAGGTCACGTGAGATTATATAATCAAATGATTTTTGCCAGACTACCATGCAGACCTCCCATTTAGCATTGGTGAGATAGGCAGATTCTTGTATCCACCGTAAAGTTACGTCTGACGAAAATCATTCTGTTGACATATTGCTGCTTCATGTGTTTTGATGGGTTTCTAGCCGTCTTTTTATGGTTTGGTATTTAAATTGCTCTAGATATTCTAATATGCTATTTAAATGAAAGTAACTTTCAGAATGCACAAAACACATGTTGTTTCTGTGCAAGCATAATTAATTGTTCAGCCACGTACTGAGCATAACCTTTAAGCTTCGTCATTGTCGTCGTCATCATCGTTGTCGTCATCGTCATTATTGTACCCTTAGAGGGTGTTAGACTTGCTTATGAAGCAACGCAATTAAACCCAGACTGTTATGATGATGCACACTTCTACTATCACTTTGTTGGTTATCAGTGAGTTACCCCCATAAAATTACCCAACACCAGAGCCCTGCGTGGGTGGTAAGTTTGCACCAACACCCTGCGAGGCCAGTGTGGCTGTGAAGCTCCGTACAGGGCTCTGCCTTATACAGATAACTGAATTTAGATACCCACATTTATTATATATTAAAAAAAATCATTGTTTTTAAACATACCTGGTGAATCTATATGCATTTTACTTTATTACACCACAATAACAAAACATATTGTCTAGATAATGACCAATCTAAACTAGAGTTTTATATCTTAAACCCAAGTCAAATGCTCTGCTTTGACCTCAATTGATCAGGCTACTCGAATTAATAGATTAAATAGGTTAATGATGGGGGTTGAGATCCAGAGATAGTGGTCACCTCAGAGATGAGTTAAACCCCACTTAAACAGTGGGACACAGTAAAGGTCGATTATGTGTGAATTCAGATTTCTTGGGTGGCCTCCAAATTTCTGTTGTGTGTCAGATTGAGAGATGAATCTATAAGCTTACACTTACAATTCTCTGTTGCTCTCCTTGTCTTTGAGCTTCACGATTCTGTTTCCTTCTCATGATGATACAACAACTAAGGCCAGCAACCACCAACATCAGACCAATAAACATCAGAGCAGGACCAATAAATCTCATAGGCCTAAAATTCAAAACTTAGTCATGTAAACTATCTAGAGTAACTTCATTCTAGACTGAATTGGTATTGATATATATATTTCAATGTAACTGCTATGTCATTAAAATATGACCGCTTGATAGCAATAAAAAATTTCAATATGTATATTCATAAAATTTTAAAGATATTTCAGTGAGGAGAAAAATACTAAAAAAATATTCAAGAATATCAGAGTAGAAATCAAACTTTATATTACTAGCACAAATATATACATACATTGCATTAAAGAAATAAGGTTACAATACTAAAATTGATAATTATGAATACAAGCTAATACTCTACATTATGTAAAAAGTAATCACAATCATGCTCACCAATCATAGACTTGACAGATTATGAGAATTACAGATAGAAATATAATTTTAAAAAGAAAGAATAATCCATCTCAAAGCATGCCATGGGACTCGATCAGCACCATTAGATGGGAGTGGGATGGGGTGAGGTGTGGAGGTATATTATGAGTAAGAATAGTGTTTGTTTAGTAGATATAGTATATATATCCCCACCACGCACCCACCCCCATCTATTGATGCTTGCTGCCCATGATGCATGCTGTATTGAATTTTCAGACAGATGTCTTTGTCTCATAGGATAAGATTGTTTTCCATGATGTAAAACGTGAACTTTAAAAACATTTAAATGATGCTGATATTTTTAAAAATGTCTATATAGAAAAAATATTTCTGAAGAAAAAAGATTAAAGAAAAAATACATGCATTCTTAAGAGGGCAACGTTTTCTTAAAATCCGCAATCGATTCACATACCAAGATTGGTCATAATAAACAGTGAAGATAACTGAGCCAGTAACTAGGGATAAGGATCCATAAAAGAAGCCTAAAGAACAGTATATAGTTCCACATCTATTCCATGGATCTGTCAGTGACATTTTCTGCTTTATTCAAATAATAAACCATCTGGAATTAAAATTATAACATAAAATGAATACATAATTCTTTCATAAGTTACTGTTATGGTTTCATAAGCAGCAATATAAAATAAGTCTAATAAATTGCAAGAAAAATGGCCTATTGAAAACAAAAACAAAATATATATTTAATCTAATCCATCTATACACATTATATATATATATATATATATATATATATATATATATATATATATATATATATATATATATATATATATATATATATATATATATATATATATATATATATATATATATATATATATATATATATATATATATATATATATATATATATTGATTCAATACTGGTCATTATCATTATACTATAGATGGCCACAAATCATTCAAGCACTCAGAAAATTATACTAAAATTCAACATGGGCGCTTATAAGTGCCAGCAGGAGTGAGTTTCCCCATGACATTCACCATCGCTTGCACAAGACAAGGTCATCAATGGTCATCAATAGTATTTTCGTATAAGACTTTAGCTGTTTTGAAAACTATACTGGGGATAGTTAAAGTGACTTCAGATTGTCTCATAACACATTTTTAATGTATCTAAATCCATCTCAAAATTAATCCTATCAACAAAAAACTATACAAATGTATGTGATGAAATGCAACTATAGCACACATAACTTTCTAGAAAAAAAAACTAATCAGATATATAGAACTTAATCATATGCTATAAAAGTATTTTTAAGCATAAAATAAAATACTGACTGTATCATTTACATAGCTTTACGTATTCTAAAAATCACATCATGCAATTTACAACATTGAAAACTTTTCAACATGCAGTCTTATATTGCAGCAGGCTTATATGCTTATACATCGCTAGATATCAATTATGCGTAAACCAACATGCAGGATTGGATCTGCCAAAGCAAAGGAATGCAAAGCAAAGCAAAAGTCAAATCATACTTTGTGAAAGTTTCCTCCACTTCTTTATCATCAAGAATGTTCTGGTGTCCTCGATGCCAAATTACACCACCAACCATCATCACACATGCACCAAATGATGCACTGTAACTGGCACACCAACAACAGCTGCATAACTTGATGGCTTTCAGAGTTTCAGAGACCCTTGAGACAGATTCAGTCACTGTCTGCGATATTCGTGAAACAGACCGTGTGAATCTCGACTCAGGAACCCTGTTTGTCTGACTGGTCATGTTGCCTGATTTTTAGGCACTCTGTGAAAATAAAAAGTAAAAAAATATATATATATATACTGCATACACTAAATAGAAATTAACATTGGCATCAACTACTTGACAAAAAAGTGATCCATCTATTGCGTATAAGCTTACATGAAAGATAAAAAAATATTGAGCTTTTATTATAATACAGAATGCAACTGTGCTTGTAAATGTTCTTGTATCATGAAGTAATTCAATTTTGTCTTTTAAATATAGACTTTCTCATGCATAAATGTTTTTCAGTGATTTAAATATTCTACTTGTTTTCAAAATAATTAAAATGTGGATAAAATGATGCTACTAATCCTTTAGAAAAATACAATGAATACAATATTGCATAGCATAATAATGAATTAAGAAAAATTTAATTTGCAACATGGCAGCAAAATGAGATGAAAAATTCAAGCATGAAAGCTAAAAATAAAATACAATAAGCAAAGTTACAGGTATATACTCTACATAAAATTTTCAGATTAAATGTGTTGTTTTTTTATGGAAATGTTGTTGCTCTGATAAATGTATGTAAGATTGTAAACACAATCAACACTATCCCCAGTCAAATTGTGTACAGTGGATTAAAGTTAAACCAGGTTTTAAAAAATGCATTAATTGCATATCCCCTTATAATTTCTCACAATATTTTATAGAATTCATATATTTCTTTCAATATCTATATAACACCAACTACGCACAATAAAGGGTCAATAGTCAAAATGGTGCTCATACTCATTTATTATGTAAAAGCATCACTTCTCTCTTTCTAATCAAAATCAAAAAAGGTTCCTCGTGTGGCTTACCTTCAAATATTAAGTAGAAGCTATAAATAAGATAAATGCATTACTTAGATAATTAGGTTGCATTATTACAGCACATTAATCCTTCTTGTTCTTGCTTTGACATATTGTCATCTTCAATACCATATTTAGCCTCTCCCCATTGCTCCATATTTGGAAGATGGCAGCTTGCTCACAGGAGCTAGTCCATCTTCGCTCACAGAATTTGTGATGCAGTTTTATATGTAGCATACAGTTTTCTGCAGTTTAGCTTCTGATGAATATATCTAGGACTAAATATCACATTAGACATTTTAAATGAGTTCAAATATCAATTCAATATCTATATATCTATAATTCAAATTTCAATATCAATATCTTTATACAATAAATTTAATCTTTTTATTTCAAATATACATGCACACAAAAGCTTCAGATATAAATAAAATAGAAATTTAATACATATAACATAAAACAAATTTATTTCCAAAATTATAATCTAAAAAGTATGACCTACTAAAATAATATGAATAAATGATAGCACTTTTTTTGACACTTTTTTATTGTCACTGATTAAGTTTATGAATGTCCCTACAAACTTCCTCAAAACATTTATGACTTTAGCACACTGTATCAATAAGATTTAATGTCAGTTTGACAAAACAAAATTTTGAGGAAAACTTCATAAGCTGACCGGCAATAATAGCTTTGGCTAGTCCATTGTTACATCTACACACATATTGCAAACAAATTGTATAGATAAATAATACTTTTCCAATACTTAAATACATAATGTTTTAAAATGAATAGTGACTGCTTCTTAAATGCACTTTCAGGCACAATACCATTATTTTCTTTAAAATAATGAGCATAAAATATTTTAATAACAATAAAAGTACATTGTAATTAACTAAGTAAATTTGATACCACATTATATATGAATAATAGCACCTTTAGGTTAAACCAATACTCTCTTTGACATAAAACCTGTATGTAATGAATATGAAGTTGTAATACCGAGTACAAAAGACAACCTAATAAACAATAAATTAACACATATGACAATTAGATCACTTAAAATAGACACTTAAGATTACAATAATTAGATATAAAATTTCCTTTGCAGAAAATTAACTGGGAGATCCACTCTCACGGATCCACTATATACCAAACATCCATTTCTAATTCAAACATATTTGGTTTACACTTAATTTTTCTCTTAAATATTTTTTCACATAGATATAAAATGTTCTTAAAATGAAAAGTAACTGCACATATCGGCAAATATAAAATGTAATGAGTGTGGTTTAGTGGCAGTAGGTAGTCACATTATGAATCTTACGAGAACGTAGCAAAGCTCTCATGATCTACAAGAGCCAACCTTGAAACAAAATCCCACAAGTTCCTTCGCTGTCTTGAACCCTGTCCTGATAATTATAGGCCATAGCCGCAACAATCATTGACAAAATGACTCTTCTAGCAGTAGAGGATGTAAACGACAATACACATAATATATATGATATTAACATATGCATGTAATGCGTTCAGATTCTAAACATACATTTTAGGTACCAGCTAAATGTAAAATTTTATAAGAAAGCACACATAATAATCAATTGTATCATAATACAATATACAGTTTAATGAATTCAGATTTTCCTTCTCCATACATGAACAAAGAAACATGATGTCCTCGTATCATATTTCATTTTTTCCCAGCAACTTCATCGTAAGATGGAGGGGGTCCAAAACTTCAAATAAAACCAATAAAAAACAATTTACCCAAATAATATAGCATAAAAAATACATGTATTTTATAATTGAAATCTGGATTATATTGGATACTCATCTGCACAAGTTCATATACCTGATTTCACCATGCTTTTGTGCATCTTTGTAAAGTCTACTTTGAGAGCTTTCAAATTATCCTGGTTCTTTGTCAGTCTGCCGCCAATGTGCCTACTAGTCACGTGATGGTGGTGAAACATCAGCGGAGGCAGGTAGGATGTTGGTGTGGATGGCATCTTACTGATGTATATATGTACTGCTACATTCTTCAGAGGCAGATCCCCCACAGTTTATTTGGTTGACCAACACTCTTAGACAGTTACTCGTACCACCCAAGGACCCTGCAAAGATCTGCCACTGAAGGCTGTAGCAGCACATATATCGGTATTATAAAGACATCAAAGACATTGAAAACCAGATTCGACCAACACAGATGTCCTAGTAGCACCTCCTAGCATGTCTCTTTATACTTCTACCAACCGACAGTGAAAGCCATCATATCACACTGGATAACTCTCTATCTGTATCTGTATGTTAATCTGCAGGGCTTTATTGGCATATGGGCAGATGGATGGGAGTACCCAATGGTACTCAGTCGTTCCTGCGCAAGGCATGTAGTCTGGCACGGAATGTGTCTACAGAACTGCAGTTGGCAGTGTCTGAGTTAATGCTGTTCCATTCTGGAATTGTCCATGGAAAGAAAGAGTTCCTGAATGTGTCCTTATTTGCTGGTAAATGTCTAAATTTGTGTTGTGATGAACGTGTACGCTGGTCAGCTGGCAGGAGGATGTCATCAGCAGGGATGGCCACTTTCTTGTTCACTGTTTGATACATAAGTGCTAGTCAGTGATTCTTCCGGCTGGAGCATAGTGTCTCCCATTGTAGCTGTCTGAACATGGCAGTAACACTGCTGTAGGTGGAATAGTCACTCATAGCGAATCGTGCTGCTCTATGTTGGACTTGCTCCAGTTTTGCAATGTTCTTCTTGGTGTGAGGGTCCCATACTTGGCAAGCGTACTCTAACACAGAACGGGCCAGTGAAAAGTATGCTAGTTCTTTCAGATCTCTCGAGCATTGAGACAGATTGCGTCTGAGAAAGCCAATGGTTTGGTTGCATCTTGCAGATACCTTGTCAATGTGGGAATCCCACTTCGGTTGGTTGTTGATGAGCACACCGAGATATTTTGAACCTGGTACCGGTACCTGTTCTAAAATCTGATCACCAATTGTGTAAAAACTTTCCAGCGGTGACTTAGATCTGCTGATGCAAAAAAGCTGACATTTGGATGCATGAAAGGGCATGCCCCAGTCTTCAGCCCAACGTTGCAGATGATTGAGATCATTCTGAATGACCAATTGGTCCTGGAACGATTTAATTGGGTGGTAAACAAGACAGTCATCAGCAAAAAGTCTGCACTGAGACTGAATGGCAGAAGGAAGGTCAATGATGTGAGTAAGGAAGAGAAGTGGGCCAAGCACTGTGCCTTGAGGAACTCCAGAGTTGACATGGATCCAGTCCGAGTGAGCTCCATCCACCACAACTCTTTGCTCTTGAGTCTTCAAGAAAGAGAAGTTGAGAACTATTACATCAATTTGAGTATTACAGTCTCTGTATGTCATCAGATCATGAATTGTGGTGATTAGCTGGGTGATACAGGAGTGAGCTGCGCGAAAGCCAAGCTGTAGATATGTCAGGATGTTATTGGTTTCAAAATGGGTAAGCATGTGTTTGAGCACAATGTGTTCATAGATTTTGCAACACACACAGGTTAATGATACAGGCCTGTAATTCTCAGCTTTATTGGTGTTCCCTTTTTAAGCCGGCAAAGGCTTATAGCCGGCAAGTTCACGTTCTCTGAAGTTGACCGCAGTAAGCAGCAAAACAGCAATCAGAACGCTGCCTGCAATCAGTTCATGCCGCCGGCCCAATCCGCGCATTAATATGGGGTGCGTTTCGGGTTGCAGTATTGCCAGTTCTAGTATTACAGACACAAACTATATATCGTTGGAAAGAGCTCGTCAAGGTGGACAATGTGCCGCTCAAATCCATCTTACGACAGCAGAGGAATCGAGCCTCAAAGTTAAAATCTTTGTTATCATTTTCGGTTTGTTGGGGAATCCCCATGATGAAATGTACCAGCGAACTCGGCACAAAACCAAAACGGCATCCGTGTTTGGTGGTTGCGTTGTGTTCATTCACTCCCGGGTTCGGTAATTAAATCTACCACAGTATATTTAAATATCTCGTTTCATACTTTGCCGGCTTTTTCAGTACGCTAAGTACTTTGATTTAGAAATTGGTGCAATATTAACCTTCACCCAGTCTATTGGTAGCGTGCCAGTTCTGAGGGATTGATTGAAAATGAAGGTAAGGATAGGAGCAATATCTTCAGCAAGCTCTCGTAAGACATAGCAATAGTAAGCATGGCAGGTCGTCTGGTCCTGTGGCCTTGTTTATTTTCAGTGATGATAGGAGTTTCTTTACTCCATCCACATTGACTACCAGAGCACCACAAGTCGGGTAGGGGGCACCAACTAGGTTTGGCATTGGTGCATCATTTTCTTTAGTAAGAACACGTTGAAATTGTCTATTGAGAATGTCTCCCTTTTCTCTGTTATCTGTGTACAGAATACCATCTTTGAGTGGTGCTACACCAACACTGTTTTGGCGTCTGGCTTTTACATATTGCCAGAATGGCTTGTTGTTGTTGTTTTCTAAGCCTTCACGTAATTCCATCTTGCCTCACTGAGAGATTTATGTGTATCCTTTTGTGCTTGCCTGAACTTTGACCAGGATGATGGTGAGCCAGCTTTTTTGGCCTTGTTGAAGAGACGTTGCTTGCTGCGTGTGAGGCATTTTAACTTTTGGTTCTACCATGGAAAACACAGCAGTGCTAGGGATAAAACAAAGGAGGTATGGTGCCCAGATATCTGAGGCATACACAATGATAGGTTTTATGGTTTGATCAAAGATGTATATTAGTGTCGGAACTGACATATATTCTGTTACTAGTATATTCAATTTAAAGATAGCTTTAAGGCTTTTATTGTGCAGGGTGAAAATTGATGATTTAAAGTCCCCTTTGATATTGAAGTCGAGCCCCAAGTAGCAGTGTTCTGCTCAGTCAGCTTTTGGCATGTTTATCCGCCCCGCGACCATATCATTCCGACCGCATCCGCCCCGCGACCGCAGTAAATTACACTTCTGTGTCCGCATCCGCCCCGCGACTGCAAGATTTTGACCGCATCCGCCCCGCGACCATATTGCCATAAGAGAAAATTACCTCAATTTGACCGCACTATTACAGATCATCCGCAATATATCCACAACATTATCCGCCATAAGAATCATTATCATTTACTGTGGTGAAACTTACAAGAAAATGATAAACCAAAACTAATAAGAGAAAATGAAATTGTCCTTCTTATAGCTTTTTTGATACATCACTTAATTCCATTATGAAAAGTATTTACTTGTATTCGAATGATTATTGATTATACAGCACAGTATATAACAGATATAACTCTAAAGTGAACATCTTTCATCTGAAAAGTTGGTCTCTCTGGAGACACCTTTCATTCAGCCATAAGGAAAAAGGTGCGCTCTATATAGACTGTGCTGCCCCTGGCGGCATCAAATTTCAACCAATCAGAGCTCTACGTTGGTTTTGCAACGAACAACAAAGCACACATGGCTCATGCATATTCATGAGGACCGCTTAAATATAACTTTAACACTCGTATGCTTATCAATCGATGTAGATCTAGAAATGCATTCTTTAATTTATGTTCAGGAATGGTTAACATTAATGTTATTAAGAACATCATAGACTAAACTATAACTCACAAATCGAAGAAAAATATCGGCATTGATCAGTTGTCAAAGATTTCATCTCGAGGATTTCACAGACACTCCATACACTTGTACGTCAAGAATATCCTAAAATGCACACAAATCACGTTGTCTCTAAATGCTTTAGTATTAATCATGTGTGATAATTAGCGTTGAACTTTTTATGGTATACACAATATTTCACTAATATTAAATTCCATCTTTCACGCCGTTATACCTACGTCGCTTGAAAACCTGTCAATCAAAAGTTCTACTGGTGACGTCATTGTATAATCATGAATATGCAAATTTGTTTTACCCCACCATGGATTTTGAATGGCTGATGGCAAGGTATACATATATCTATAAAATTTGATAGATGATACCTTGCTGTGTCAAGATGCAAAGTGAACTGCTACTGAGTTCCTAATTACATCTCTTATATATGGTGGAATACACAGGTAATAAGACAAAAAAAGTTCTGCTTAACTACCATCAAAGTAGTCAAAAGGAAATCATGCTGGCATCTATGTTTATTTCATTACAGCATGTATGTGTACCCACATTTAGAACTAAATATTTTATATTGATAAGAGATAAAAATGAATGCAGGAGACTAATATGGAAGCATCCTTTTAACCTAGAACAAACAGATATCACATTATTGGAACAATGCTTCACTGGAAGTTCACTCCCCAATAAGATTTAACTTGCATGCTCATTAAAGGACTTAAACTTAAAGCAAACATCTACATAAAGGTCATGCTTATTGGATAACTGGCTAACTATTACTTATCTAATTGGCAGTGAAATCAAAAGGAATCATGCTGTGCATAGTGGTTAACTTCAATTAAGGAGAGTGTTGGTAATGGTATGAAATTGACTTCAAAGCATATGATGATTACAAATGTGAGGTGTTTCTAATAAAATTATAAAAAGAAGTGTTTAAGATATATTTCATATTATATGCTTTTCTAACATGTCTAATAACTGCAATATCACAGTTTATCAAATCAAAAAGTAACATGCTTGCATGTTCTTTGAAAAGATGAAGATCAAAGAGAATCTTGTAATGATCTGCTGTAGACGCGATTCAAAAAATGATCCAAGGTCATTTAATTGCTTCTGACTGCAAAGTGCCCACAAAGTAACTACAGTAATCCGCAAAGTGTCCGCAAACACGTATTTCTGACCGCATCCGCCCCGCGACCGCAAGAATTTGAACACATCCGCCCCGTGACCGCAACAGCAATTATGCGGATAACCGGGGTAGTCCGCGGATGATGACCGCGGTCAAATCGCGGATGACCGCATGACCGCATGTTGGGCAGACTGATAAAGAACCAAGATAGTTTGAAAGCTCTCAAGGTAGGCTTTGCAAAATGAACAAAGGCATGGATGGTGAAATCATGTACATGTACATAATGGAAATTTGGATAACATATTTTGAAAGAATCAAATTCATAAAAATACTTACTCAGATTTTTCTGCATTTGTGAGAGGAGGGGCTGATGGAGCTACTCTTCCATCATAAGTTGTGTGCATTAGTGATACTGCCTCATTATGCTCATTCTGGTGATTATGATTGCTATTCAGTGCAGATGGTGAATTGACTGAATATACTTGGCCAATGGGAACTCCACTGGGTGTGATGCCTGATATAAGCGGGACTGGATTCTTTAAAAACATAGAAAATATTAAAGTTTTATGTCAGATGTGTTCAAGAACTATGTAAAAATATAATCCGCTAAATCTAACAACTTACTATGAATAAATGCATGTTAACATGTACATAAACGAGAAAACTTTATCTACTTTTAAATATATGCTCTACACAATTGTCCACAAACTTGGATTTTATTAGAATATGTGCATGTGTGGAGATTTGCATCTAGAAACACAAATATCCAATTGCTTCGTAAAATCCATGCTTCATTAATATATTATTCTATATAAAATCAATGTGAATCAAAATTACATACATTAGGACACTGGTTCAGTCTTTCTTCTAATTCATTACGTGCTGCTTTTTTCAATTGATAAATTCCATAAATTCCAGCGATCATGAATAAAACCCCAATGGATAAAAGTACAGGACCAATAATTCGAAGAGTTCTGAAAAATATTCAAAGAAAGACAATTGAATGATTTCATAGAGATCAATGCTGTTTACTAGCATAAGTATTATATATATCTAGATCGGAATACATGTATTTACTTGTCTATGGATGCATACTTATTATGATACTCTATCAATGAATCGCCAAAGAAATCATGATCAAAATCATGATCGGAATAATGATTAACATTTCCATGCACAGTGAGACCAATTCCTGGAAATATTAGGAATAATCCAAAAACCATAAAAACACAATTTATTATTTGCTTGCGTTGAGTTATCATGCTTGGCATGGTGAAGTAGACGCGTTTCTTTGATGCAGGTCGAGTTGAAATTCTACAACAAATATATTATTTACAATTACTATCAAATAGCTACATGTATAACAATGTTCAATATATGAATGAGAATGATTAATTTACTAACTTTCACATTAAAGCAATATATTTGCTTTTCAATTTTTTCTTCATATATCTTTTACATGTAATTAAGTTGTAGCTTGGATTAAAAATAATTCAATTAATTAGTCTTAAGTTGTAGAAAGAAGACAACTGTAAAGAAATATTTATAATAATCACACTGAACATTTGAGCTGAGTTATTAAAAGTACATATTATTGTGGTGGCAGAGTATATTCCTTTACAGATTGCCCCCTTGGGTTGGGCTACAGAAATGAGCTTTTTTAACTGAAATATTGGTCTAGGCCTACCAAATAGCTAGATCATGCACAGGCCCACTTAGTACAGATATTTTAAGCCGGGGATTATAATGCCCCCCCCCCCCCCCCCGATTGGCTTTGTATCATTTAATACTAGACGAGGGAGATTAATATCTAAGGGGGATTAAAATCTGTACTTAGTAGACCTGTGGATCATGATGGATGATTGACAGTTATCAATACGCAAGTCAAACCATTTTTCAAAGTACAGACTTACATACTGCATTAAGAATTTTCATTCAATTTGCTGAATAGTGCCACAACGTTACTTTTTATTCATTATTACTACTTGCAGTTCAGGAAGCCAGTAGTCTAGTACAATATTTGTCCAAAACTGGACCTTAACATTTCGTGACATAAAACTTACAACTCTGGTCGTAGAAGTGGAAAACGTAGAAGTTATAAAGAAAATAACACTTTTTCAAGGTAGCAGTTAACATTACTAAATTATTAGACATCATATCATGTACAATATATGAAATTGAAAAATGTTCATCGACTTTCTGTACTTTTTGGATGATGATAGAGCTAGATCTATCAATTTTCGAAGACTTATTAAAACTCTATATTATCACCCATAGTGATCAACAAAAATATTTACCCAACTCAGGCACACAAAAATATTTACCCAACCCAGGTACACTGTCATATATCCCTAGAGATCTTTTAATTTGATCATGATAATGTCAGCATGAAATGGAATGCCAAATTGTAATGGATAACTTTCGTCATGCAGATCCAATATATGCGACAGCATAGGCATTCTGTCAATCGGTTGCTCAGCTTCAGTTCAGACCACTGCATAGCCCTACAGAGTTAATAGTTAATTAGCAGAGTTAATACCCTGTATACCTCAGAAGAGACCCCTAGGAACGAATATAAGCTGTATATCATACGACTAACCACTGCACAGCCAGTTCATGTACGCAGTCATTTCATGTATCGCTTAAGTAACGTTACTTAACAAATAATGTGTAAAGAATCTTTTGCCGAAATGCATTATTGCACACCCGGCGTAATCATTTATCAGATGTCTTTGATTTTGAGTTGACTGTGCACACAAACTCTGTGTGCAGTGATTAACGCGCATGAAAGTTCACAGTAGGATCATAATTGTCAAGGACTCTTATTAGTGGTCTCTGTGGTGTAATGGTTAGCATGTGCTACTTGTATGATATCCAAGTGCGCTTTACCTCAGTGGGAAGGTCACGCCCCATACATAGTATTTTGTGTGATGCCAAATCTTACATGGTTGAATTAGGTTGAAACTTAAGCTGTATGTCTGCCATTAAATTGACGATTTCACACAGCATCTCGCCACTGTTTAATTTAACATACAAGACAGTCGTAACATCAAGTGCAAGGTTTGGAAGCCTCATCAAAAGGCTTCTCCCATATAGTGGAGTCACCCCTCTGCATGTAAAAGGACACACCAAGTTTGAAAACATTAGCTAGGATGCTCAGCTGGTTGATAAACCTGCATGTAGAAGCATTTGTTGAAATACCATATGGTCTCCCTTTGCTATAATCATCAGAATTTATGACTGCACAGTGTAAAATAATTACCTAACGTTAGACATGCTAGACTTGTCATGCTTTCTCTGTAGTTGAAACCAATACCATCCGGGACCCCAATGAGGTTTATGGTGATCTGTGAGGTCAGACTGGGGTGTTGATATGGGCTGATGCGTTAGGCCCATATTGCAGTAATCACCTGTCCAAAGGTAGTGATGCAACTTATATAAATAAGTAAATTAAAAGTGGGTCCTGACTATCCGCAGAATTATAAGTGACTGTCCGTGACTGTTGAAGCTATAACCAGCTATTGCCAATTCAATAATTCCACATTTACTTCGCCTTTGGTAACTATATACATATGCCTCAGATAATCCACATCGGTCTACCTTACTTTTTGTCAACAACTGATGGTGTGGTAACGAGTTTGTGGTTATGCCTTTGAACAGGAGTGAATTCCAAGTGCCAACTACTTTGTATTTAAAGAGTATATTATTAAAACAATATCAGCTGATGATATGGAAAAACGATGTAGTCAAAGTATCCATTGTATTTTGTCATACATGGCAAGTGTATTAGCACTATAACCTAATTATTGGAATCCATCCATAAATTTATTGAATGAAATTGATAAATTGTACATTACATTTTCCAGAAGATGAAAGATTTCTTTCCAATAAAGTTATGATGTAGTTGTAATTTGGCATCACCTCATCTGTTCGTCATGGCTGAAGTTGATGTCAATCCACAAATAGAAGATGGAAATACCAATTCCAATGCTTTAAGCTCCTCCTCATACACTTCAAATCAGTTAGATGCACCGGAAGATAATGACGAGTATCACTTCATTGAGGCAACCCATTCTAAGCAAGTTCTTTCAGGTTTGAACAATTTGAGACTTGCTGGACAGTTTTGTGATATAACGATATGTTGTGAAGAAACAGAGTTCCTCTGTCATAAAATTGTTCTTGCCTCATTCAGTCCATATTTTCAAGCAATGTTTTCTACTGATTTGAAAGAGAGCCGTCAAAATAAGATCAATATCAATGGTGTTGAACCTGAAATGATGCAACAACTTATAAACTATGCATATACTTCAGAGGTGCATATTACAAAATCCAATGTACAGTCTCTTCTCAGTGGTGCTAACTTATTGAGAGTATTACCAGTGAGAGATGCCTGTTGCCATTTTATGGAGAAAAATATGGATGAAAGCAATTGTCTTGGTATTCATTGTTTTGCCGAAGCCCATGCTTGTGCAGAGCTTCAAGAAAAAGCGAAAGTTTTTACCCTGCGCTACTTTCCAAATGTTTGTGAGCAAGAAGAATTTCTGACTTTAACACAGTCCAAATTAATGGAGTTTATATCAGATGATGGACTAACTGTGGACAGTGAAGAAATTGTTTTCAGTGCTGTCATGAAATGGATGGAACATGACCCTGAAGAGCACTCTAAAGATTTTGATAAAGTTCTGCAACACGTGCGTCTTCCATTATTGAGTCCATATTTTCTACATGATTGTGTACAAAGGCATAGTATTATAACAGCTTCAGACAAATGTCGACTTTTGGTTGAAGAAGCAAAGACCTACCATCTGCTGCAAGATCGCAGAGCTGAAATGAGGTCACCTAGAACAAGACCAAGAAAAGCGTCAGGTATAACTGCAACCCTATGCATTAATGCATCATGAAAATCAATTGCTAAAATGTTCAAATAGTGTCTACATGCAATAACATTTTGAAATTGATAATTACATTTTTTAAATTTATAAGAACAAATAAAGAACATAATAATTCAAAGCAAAATTATCTTAGTTTGAAAATTAATGACAACTTTTACTTTTTATCTATAGAACCTTTTGAATAATAATGAAATAAATGGATATTACAGGCATGATGGAAGTGATAATTGCTGTGGGTGGAGAAGATGATAAAGTTGTTCTTAGAAGTGTTGAAAGCTTTGATCCGATTAGCCATCAATGGAAAACGCTTGCCTGTCTCCCATTTGCTGTTAGTAAGCATGGCCTTGTTGTGAATGGTATGTAATTTATTTATTATTTCTTATTATATAGCTACTTTGCTCAATATTTTTGATACTCAATGTTGTTCAACCATACACACCTGCTTATAAAATGTTCAATACAGGTTCAATGCACTTTCACTTTGTCTGAAATTCTAAATATCTTGTCACTTGGAAAATATTTTTGATATACATGTACCGTTTTCGTTCTAATAAACACACCTGCCCTATTAAGCGCACAACCTGTTTGCACAGATTAAATAAACAAATCTTGCTTTTTGTGTGAAGATTTCATTTACATGGCGCCATATTGTAAGACTAACACGCCAATATACGCTGGGCGTGTTGTGAGAAAATTTTCATTCATGTATTTTAACTTTTGTCGTTTGAAGGCACGGTTTTGGGGTATGCTTATTAGATATCTCTTATATTTTTGTTTTTGGTTGAAATTTATTTTTTGTAAGCACCCTGTGGGCTTATTAGACCAAATACAGTACCTGACATATGGAGAGTGTATACCAGAAAAAAAACCCTGAAAATAGCAACTACTCTACTTTTTATATTTTTATCAATATCACTTTAACAACTCATCCCAGATACTTTATTACTACTCGGTGCTCACGTAATATAACTGTGATTTTTCTTGATAATATCCTTTTTGATAATAGGTTGCAATCATCTTTTTATGGCTGGTGGAGAATTTCCAGATGGTTCTGCTAGCAGAAGTATGTGGCGTTATGACCCTTGTTTTGACAATTGGCAGGAAATGGCATCCATGAATGTTCCACGATCCGAATTAGGTAATAACCAAAATTTTATAAGGATATTTACACATTTATTTGCAATGACTGAGTCATACCTGAACATTTGCCAGCCAAGTATGCTTTGAGTGAGAGTTGTTGAGTGAAGCAATATAATGCATGTATATGCATATTCCATTCATTGAGACAGGTTTTATGCCATAAAAGAACACTTGCATACCTGATAAATGCATATGTTACTTAACGAGACTTTCTGGAGATGAAAAAATTCTCAAAATGTTCTTGTTTTTTATTTTAGTATAAACGTACATTCGTTTCCGTTTCCAAAAATGTATAACACTTTAGGGGTATGTGGCGTTATGACCCTTGTTTTGACAATTGGCAGGAAATGGCATCCATGAATGTTCCACGATCCGAATTAGGTAATAATCAAAATTTCAAAGGATTTTTACACATTTATTTGCAATGACTGAGTCATACCTGAACAGTAAAGGTCATGCTCATTTGCCAGCCAAGTATGCTTTGAGTGAGAGTTGTTGAGTGAAGCAATATGAATATAATGCATGTATATGCATATTCCATTCATTGAGACAGGTTTTATGCCATAAAAGAACACTTGCATACCTGATAAATGCATATGTTGCTTAACGAGACTTTCTGGAGATAAAAAATTTCTCAAAATGTGCTTGTTTTTTATTTTAATATAAATGTACATTCATTTCCCTTTCAGGGTGTCAAGTTCCTATTTTTCCTATTTTTAGAACCATTCCTATTTATTCCTTTTTTCCAAGATAATTCCTATTTTTTCCCTATTTTTTGGTGATAATATATATTTTTTCGGGGTTTTTTTTGGCGATCATGCAAAAAAATTATGATTCTTTTCAGAGCCAATCAGGACTGGCAAGGTGATGAAATGAAATATATTTTACTGTTGTTTTGTCTTTCTTAATTATATAAAACTAGCGGCCCGCGTCCTACGGACGCAAATGGATAGTCCATCAATTTATAACAGCACGACGATTAATCTCAACAGTCGTGCGGTTCGTGTCGAGTAGGCGGGGACGTTATGTACGATATGTACCGTTCCGTGCTCCGTTGTGAAACTATTATCGGGACAGTCGTTTTTACGAACGCCACGCAGACACCCAATATGGCGGCGCAACCCGTTGTCGACTCGACATTTATGAACCAGTTTTCTCGTAAATTAAGAGAGATTGAAACGCACAGTGATTATGGGAACATTGAAATAGTAGTAAGGCAGGGAACGCGCCTAGGTTTGAAGCGCAAAACGGCACTGGTGGGTAAAAAATGTCCGAAATTCGAGATTCACTACGGGGGCGCCGCTTTGGAAGCAAGGTCAGTAATTATATATTAATATTTATAATAAACATACAAGACAATATGCAATGAAAGAATTGGATATAATCTCAATGCATTTGGCATAGGCCTGGAAAAATATGGCAAAGATATTGACCAATTTCGCTTGGATCTCCATAGTCTTTTCAAGTACAGTGCAGCAAGAAGAGAGGACTACACGGAACTTCAGTTATCTCTTGATGTTGAAATGCACACATTCCAACAACACACTGCTGAAGTTCGCTGGCTTAGCATTGGACCTGCTGTTCGCCGCATTTTTGAATAATGGGATGCCATATGTGAGTTTATCACACTTCTTGCTAAAGATGAGAAAAAACACCAAAAAGTATCAACTTCAAAAGAGCAGCTGCAATGTTGTAGTAGCACGGTATGTGCGAGGTGTGGTCTAGTACCACACCTCAATGTTAACTGGATTGGAGAGAGGTAGCACAAGGGTCATGCTTGAATTCCTGAATAACACAATTCCTGTATTTGAAGGATTCAAACTCTTTCAAAAGAGTGGCCCAACTATACATATTGTGTATGACAGCATGTGCCAAAGCCTTCTGATGGTCATGCGCAGGTTCATGAAAACAAATCTGCTTGAAGCCAAATATGGCAATGAGCTTGCTGACATACAGTGCAATGATATCAAGTATCAACTTTCTGACACTGAACTGAACATTGGGGATCAAACTCGAAAAGCTCTTGGTGAACTGAAGACTGACAAACAAAGGTCAGTTGTTTTGGGAATGCGCTCATCCTATGCTGCTGCAGTCTCTCACATGCAAACAAGGCTCCCCCTAAACAACACTCTGTTGAGAGATCTAGGCTGTCTGAATCCTGCAAAAAGAACCAAACGATCAACTGTAGCATCAATTCAGAATTTAGCTCGAAAGCTTCAGCCTCAGCTGGATGCAGCTATTCTTCAAAATGAATGGAAACTACCAAGCAGATGTTGATGTTAACCAACAGTTTTCCAGCTGATCTCTGTGGACGGAAAGAGTCGTTACCAATTTCTTCACCTGGTAGTATGGTGGGCTCGTCTTGGCTCAAACTAATGCAGAATCAGAGAGAAGTCTTTCAATCAATGCACGAGTTGTTACCAAAGAAAGAGCATCTCTGGGTGAAACTGCAATCGTTGGTTTCCGCCTAGTCAAAGAGGCAGTGCGATTTCATGATCCAATCAATTTTGCTCCAGAGAACATATCAATCACAAAATAGTTGAAATTGTCTGTTAGATCTGCTCAAGCTACATATCAGGCACGACTGGAAGAAGAGAGGATTGAATTAGAGAAAAAGAAAGAAGGCAAAAGAAAAAGAGTGGAATCAGATCGCATGGAGAGAGAAATGGCATAACTGCGTGAAACTAAAAAGACACTAGCTGAGAGTGAAGAAGATTTCGCTCAGGAGTCATCAGCATAGGCAGAATTGGATGCTGCAGATGAATTACTGAATGACACAACCACAAAATTGCATGATGCTCTCTCTGGCACCACTGTAAACAAACAAAGTGTGAATGTGGCTACCATGATGCTGGATATCGCCAAAACTAAAAGCGCACAAGCCATGCAGCATTTAGACAAAATAAGTAGTAAACAGAGATCATTGGGGAAGAAAACTCACAAGTTGTTGGACAAAGCCATAGCCCAACAGCAGTCAACTACCTCAAAAAAGAAAAAGAGGATTGGGAAAACATCTTTTTGAAAAAAATATTCCTAATTCATGTATATTTTTCAAGTAAAATTCCTATTTTGTTCCTATTTTTTAACTGTTGAAATTCCTATTTTCCTATTTTCTAAACTCCTTTGTTCACTTGACGCCCTGCCCTTTTTAAAAATGTATCACACTTTAGGGGTTTCGGGAATAGAATTTGGTTTATGGACCATACAAAAAGATCATGTATATAATTTCAGTAGAGGCAAAATTAACATTGACTGAATTTTTTATTGTCTTTTGTATGATCTTTTGTATGGTCCATAAACCAAATTCCATTCCCGAAACCCCTAAAATGTTATACATTTTTAAAAAGAGAAATGAATGTATGTTTATACTAAAATAAAAAACGAACATTTTGAGATTTTTTTTATCTCCAAATTCTTTTATCTGTAGAAAGTCTCCTTTAATACTTGCAATAAAGATCTTTAAAATCACTTGTTAAGTAATATCTTTATTTCACACAGATTCAGGTTGATCATGCTAATTGCCGAGAGTCGCATGACCAGGCTAGTTTGCTTAGTCCCTATTGGACAATTTTTAATATACAGCAATTTGATTGGTTGATGCAACTTCACCCTCATTTAAAGTGTACTGATATTTGCATAACCATATTTTCTTGAATAGCTGCCCTGGCGTTATTAATTTCAAACACCTCATTCACCCGGCGCTTATTTAAGGCCGGCGGTATGACAAGATCAGCGCTAATCAAAGAAAATATGGCCAGTGAAATTTTGCTTGTTGTCATTTCTAAATCACAATGCTGTATTGTACTTGTGACTTTGTAATTCCTTGATCAATATCAATAAATAACAAATCATTTTCAACCTAAGAGCATTGTAAATATGAATATCAGCATCATTATGTAAATATTTATACAATGATTCAGAATTCAGGTGCATAAAGACCTTTAATACGATACAATGTCTAGTCTTTTCATGTATGTGATATTTTCATGAATTACAATTGTCATATTCTTGAATGTGTACATTGTGTTGGTATAAACTATTTTGGTTCATCTTTCTTTAATATTCACCCTATATTTTTTTCATACATTAACAGTTTCGCCAAACAACTTTTGGCATCTTCAGAATGCTCTTCCCGCACAATGTCAGGAGGTCAAATATTCCAATCCTGACCCCGAAAGATAAAGTGGATAAGATGGACAAATGTGAAATTGTGTACAAGATTCCATGCAAGTCATGTGATAACGTGTACGTCGGGGAAACAGGCAGAAAGTTTGGTACTAGACTGAAAGAACATCAGAAGGACGTGGAAGCTAATCAGAAGGGAGCATACACCAGATCCACAAATAAAGAGTCTCAAATGGAAATACACAAGAGTGCTATTACAGACCACGTGAACCAGCAGAACCATGAAATAGACTGGGAGGGAGCTAGAGTGATAGACAGGGAGAGCGAATGGAAGACCAGAACCATCAAAGAATCAGACTCAATCAGTACACATCCGAACCTGCAAGCAGGTTATGAACAGAGACGGGGGGGGGGGTACCAACTCTTGCGAGTGAATGATTCTATCAGGATCGGAATATTTGACCTCCTGAGCATTCTGAAGATGCCAACAGTTGTTTGGCGAAACTGTTAATGTATGAAAAAATTATAGTGTTGTGAATAAAGAAAGATGAACCAAAATAATGTCATATTGTTGTGTGTGGGGAGAGCTTAACAGTTTCCAATTGTCACGGGTAACAAAAATTAACTTGATTAACATGTAGTTCAGAGTGGGATCATGTTAAACCTTTTAACTAAATGCTGGTGTACGATGGCCCTTTGAATTTTCTTGTTTCACATAAATAACAATTAACCACTAGACCTGGTACTTCAAGATGGGCACTTAAAGTTACATATAAGTCACTAATTGAGCTGCCACTTTCGGTGGTTGATCTAATACCAGTGGAATATCAAGGCTAGGTAGCTATTCAAGAAAATTGCTGTACTTATTGCTTATCACTGCTATTGCATACAACAATATTACAGCGTGTGAAATGTTTTTATTGTAATTTTGTTTGTGTAGGCTTAGCGATGTTAGATGGTCACGTGTATTCAGTCGGAGGCTGGGAAGGTTCTGCTCGTCTGGACAGCGTAGAGAGGTACAACCCGGCTACAAATCTCTGGACGTTTGTTTCCCCAATGAAAATGGCTGTGACAAGCCCAGCGGTTGTAGCTCATGATGGTATGCTGTATGTTACAGGTTAGTATTTTTTTATTTTATTTTTATTTTTTTTTCATTTTTTTTTAGTAGAGACATAATGATTTCTTGCAATACTTAAAAAGGTAGAATGTTTAGATCATATAATGCAAAGCTTTACTTTGAAGGAGGAGCTGTTCTAGAAGATGGTGATGGGATAGACCTTGTGCAGTGCTTCAATCCCCGCGCAAACATTTGGCTGGAGCTGGCGCCAATGCTCATAGCAAGATCTGGCTCCGCAGCTTGTGTTCTCAATGGCTTCATTTATGTTATTGGTCAGTGAACATTTTAAACCTAATGTGAAGTTACATCTTGCAATTTGAAAAAGTTCATGTTCAGTAATAAGTGTGGAAGTGCTACTATAGTGAGCAGGATGAATAATCCTTGATAATAATTATTTTCATCCCCTCGACCTGCTCAAAAATTAACTTATTTCTACTCGTCAGTACGAGCAGAGTACTGGTTACTTCACTTAATCCTAGCCTATCTCAAGGCCTTTAAATGATCTGACATGAAGGCCTATTCTTAAAGTCTCTGTATGACGTCAATTTTGCAAAGAGTTTTGCTAAAGTGACGTCATTTACACAAGTACATGGCTTCTATTTTAGAAACAGCAGTCCAGCTGTAGTTGGGTATTTTCCCGTTTAAGCATGTGGTACTGTTTATTTGTAATGTGGTTCTGATTCATTAATTCACAAATAAGCATGCCCCAGTTAGTAACGGGAAGTTTTAACATGTGTTACTGTTTATTTATATTGGGGAATGTTTGATGAAGTTCTGGTTTGTAATATTTTGTTTATTTGATACTCTATTGTTTCTGATCATGGATAATGAAGCAATTAGACAGCTTGCAAAAGATTGGATATGAACATTTTCAAATAGTTTTAGTTTATCAAAGGATTTTAAGTTTTCTTTTTCACACAACAAGCACTTATAGTAGGTAGGAGGTTGAAGTCTGACATCCTTATTTGTTTTTATTGGTGTACTGTAGTTAACTTTTGGGGGACTATTATTTGGAGGTGTATCCATTTTGGTAAAAAGAAATAAGTCATACATGTACAAGTAACTGAGAAACACATCAGGATTACATACTTAATATCTTGGCTGACCCTTACCTGATCACCCATGCATACATGTTCTGCTGCTTCAGCAGCTGTTGCTAGTGATTACTCTGGTTTTAAAGGCTATAACAGGACAGGATGTTTGAGGCTGCATATTTAATATCAGTGGAATTCCTAGGGTTCTGTAAAAGACCTTATATCTATTAGAGCTAGAGGCAGTCACAATTGTACTTGCTCGTTGACACGAGTGGTTTATGTAATAATAGAAATAAAAACTATTAGATATAAGGTCTTTTGAAAGACTACTTAATCCTGACCCAATCTTCAAGCCTGAATATAGTGGTAATATGATGCCATCTTTTTTTCAAATTGATTACAGAATTCTTGAAATGCATGTTGCATGTACCGGTAAATGATTTAGTAGAGATGTTTTGAACAATTATTTCTTTTCATCCACTCAAGGAGGGTGGCATGCATCAACAGAGAACACCAACAAGGTGGAGCGATATGATCACACCACGAACACATGGGCACTGCGAGGAAGCATGAACGAGAGAAGATACAGACCTGGCGTAGCAGTGGTTGATGGCAAGATATACGTCTGTGGTGGTGAAGAAGGCTGGGACAGGTATATTTCTCTTTGACCCTTTGATTTTGATGTTATATTAGGACAGTCAATTTATATGCCAGCAGATTAGCAGTTGTTCAAGGTTTCATTTACTCAGCAGAGTTATTGGTTTCAACGTTTTATTAGGAAATATTTGTGTTTCACTTTCAGGTACCATGATACAATTGAATGTTACACGGAAGAGACAGATAGTTGGGAGATCGTTGGTGAGATGCCAACCTCCCGCAGCTGGCTGAGTTGTGTGGCTATGACACTGAGAAGAGACATTGCCTGCAAAGGAGACAAAGTAAACCATGCAGCCTGTGTCGTCTGAAGTAACTGCAACACTACACGCGCAAAATGGACAGACTTGAACTTGCATTCTCGGTTTCGCCGATAACACTCGCAAAATGGACAGTAGACTTGAACTTGCATTCTCGGTTTCGCCGACACCGTAAAGACAATGAAAAAAGAAAGCCTTTGATCATGCAGTGCCTATGATGCCATGTTCTATAAGTTGTAGTGATGTACATGTAAATTAGTTCTTTAAAACAAAAAGGTCAAAAGACTTTGCTGTACAAAAAAGTGCCTCTTCTAGAAGCAAATGTATATACAATTGCATGAACAGAACAAAAAATCAAATCTTTTCCTTTCTGTATATCATCCAGTGCAATGGCATTTGTAAATACTTTGATAAATAATTGTCAAATCCTGTAACAGGGCTTAACGATTTGAAGAGATGCATTTCTTTGAAAAATTGAAATATTTCTGGGTACATTGTATTTACTGGACAGTCAGTGGTGTGACTATTGCTCTAGTACATTTGATCCAACATAATTATCCCAGTCAAACTGAAGTGCTTTGTTACATTCATGTAATTTTGGCAGATATTTTGCATACAGTGGAGCATTTAAAATGAATATTTAAAATTTCAGCTTACTGGTAATTCATTTAGATTGTTTTAAGCACCAGAGATATATTAGCAAATATGGTCTAACTCGAGAATATTTTAAAGGCTGGTTAGGATATTTACATTTGTGTATCTTTGAAAACTAAATTTAAGAATGAAATTATGTTGTATTGGCTTGTGCATGTATGATTTGATACATTCAAACTTAATTTAAATCCTTCAATTTTCTCGAAATATTGCATTTGTGATGTAAAACCAGTTTTAATATGAAGTGGCATTGTAAATACTACCCATACATCGTGTACATACAAAATTTGTTCTGTTATGTTGTTTTGTTGTTCTGTGATGGCAGTTTGTGATATTGCTGGTAAATGAATAACTATTTTTCAGAAAGTACCCTTTTGAGTAGGACTGCAACGATACACCGATGCATCGCTGAATCACGATTTATTTACTCACGATTAAAGTATCGATATGATAGTCTATATCGCGATACTTTCACGATATAACTGTTAAATGAATTTATATGCAAAATATTGCATAATTCAAGGTAAATCTTTGTCTTTTCCCATGAGTATGGGCGCCGCCATCTTTGCTGTATTGCGAACGGCGTTACTAACAAAATGTCAATTGAATGGCGAACGGCGCTCCGCTATTTCAGTATAGATTTCTTGCGCTACTAGTCGTAACGTACAGCGTGTACAGACTGTTGTGTGTTTTGACGTATGTTTTTTGTTATCGTGATGTGTATCGTATCGCCAACAAAGTATCGTGATGTGTATTGTATCGTTGCTCAAGCGTATCGTTACAGGCCTACTTTTGAGGCATGAGGCATGGTTGGTTTTAAGCTGGACTCTGGAAATTTGTTTTTAACCTAATTTAAGCATGTAAACATTACATTGATTCAGGAAATCAGAAATAAATGCTTGTCCGATGCCTGATATAATGGAGTGTCCACAAAGAAGTTAAAGGTTATGCTCAGTGGCCGAACAAATACGCTTGTATAGAAGAAATGTGATGTGGTCTGTGCATTCTGAGTGTCTTTCATTCAAACAGCATATTGAAGTATGTAAAGCAATTTAAATACTGCACAATAAGAGGCCAGTATACACTCAAGTACACACGTGAAAGGAGAAATGTAAACCTGAATGATTTTCGTCAGACATAACTTGTACGGTGCACGTAAGAAGTCGCCAATCTCTCCCATGTTATTTGTGACGTGTGTCATCAGAAATTCACGGTACGTCTGGCGAAAAATCATTCGATTATGCAACATCACGTGACCTTGTGTTTTAGTTAGCAAGAAGGCATGGTATTTTTTAAAAGTGTAATAAATATTAAATGTGGAAAATATATATATTATTTTTCCTTACACTTGCAATGGAAAAGGCATTATTCATTGATACTGGATTTGACAGAACAAGAATTATTTTGACTGAGCATTATCTTTAAAGGGCAGTTCTTAACATGTGTGAACGCTATCTATGTAGACTTCTGAAACTTATGTGAACTCTAATAAAGATTTTATAATTTTATTTCCTTTGCTCATACATTCATTTCATTCATGAACAAAATTTGCAGTTTACTCCACATAAATAATCGATTACAAATCAACCATCAAGAAGTACCTAAGCAACCTTTAAATTTTACAATTTACATTGCATTTTTATAGGAAATTTATATTTACATGTAATAACAAAGAACACATTCTACACAACATTCATAGTCAATCTGCAACAAAATTGTCCAAGTCACCTAAATTTTAATGGCCAAGTCGCCATTTTCTTCACCTTCCATGACCAATTACAACCAGTTCTCAGATTCTGTTCTCTTTTTATCACGACAAATGTCCACTTTGAAAAAGCGAATACTCTATCTCTAATCTTGATGCAAATTCAGGTTGAAGATATTTCTGCGCTCTCCAATAAATTTCTCCAACTTTCAATGGATCACCATACTTCAACTCCAATTTGGCAAGATTCAACCACAATTCTGGGAAAAATATTTTCACAAGATTATACATTTGATAGAAAAAAAATGCAATAATTTAAGTATTTTCATAAAAAATACACTACTAAAAAGTCATTGAAATTATCAGGCATAATGTAAACAGCACATCAGGCTTACCTGTTTCTGTCTCCCCATATTCAGAGATAGCATCCTCATACGCTGATCGTAGACGTTTCAGATTTGGAGTTGCCTATTAAAGGAAGCAAAAGCAAATATCTAGCTGTATTGTTCAATTCATGGATCATTTTTTTAAAAATGATAACAATAATCACAGAGAATGGGAACGATAAAAAATCGTAAAAATAATTAACTTTATAAATAAATAAAAGTTTTATGCAAATTTTACATAAACTACTTACTTGAGAAGTTTCAATCTTTATATACTTTAAAAAGAATTCCAGTCTATGTGGCCGAATAGCTGACAATCTGTAAAATAAATAATTGGATAATTAAAAAAACACATATTTAATACAAGTTTCCATTCAGATTTACATCAAAGGTCCCTATTGGCCTACCTTAAGAAAATTCATTTCCCACAATTTTTAAGTACTACTTTTAGCATCAATAGAAAAATATAACACATAAAGCATTTGCAATTTGCACCTTTTATAAAGCTTTCTAGCAGAAGCAACACCCTTGTTAATTGCTGCCCATTCGAGATAAGCCTCCTTGAGATGTGCACCAACGTCGCCTGTGAGGCTCACACCGCGTTCCAACAGTGATTCTGTTTGTGTCGGGGTGAAGATTATGCTCCATTCCAGTTGACACTCCCAAAGTGGTAAACTCTCCTGTGGAAAAGTCAAGAAAAATTAGTTTTATTCCAGGTTCGAAACGTCGTATTTACATCTTGCTCCACATACCAATATTTTCACTTGCCCAAACAAAATATTTGTTATTGTAAAAGTTCATTTGTAGTGTATTTCATATAAATATATATTAAACTAATTCTAACAGCTACAATATTCAGAAATAAATATCTACTTTCAAATTTCTGGCTGCTAAGAGCAACATTGATTATGGAACGTGGCTGTCATTATCAAAGTGTCATAACAGCCTCGCACCTAGGGATTTCCAGTGGTGTGTTCCCTCCCCCACTCAGCCTCCTCCCCCTATAGGTAGATATGAATGAGGCAGGTCAAAACTATCCATCCTGTTGAGACTAGCCTTCTTTACTTTGACGTGTATGCTTTCAATTATTTTTGTGTGGATGTCTCTATTTTCGTTATCAATGATCTAACAATGTCTAATAGTGAAGTGTCTGTGATGTTATGTCCTTCATGTTGACTTCATGTTAACAGGTTTAGTCTTTCGTTTTCCTTGATTTTTCATGCTCTTCTATTCTTTCACCAAGAGATCTGCCAGGTTCCCCAATATATGTGTTCTTACATTCCTTACAGTTAACGTGGTAAATGACTTCACGCTGTTCTTCTAGATCTAAAGGATCTTTAGGTCTAACCAAGGCATTTCTGATGGTATATCCTGCTTCATCAGCATAATCAGCATAATCAGCATAACAGCTATCAATATTACGTAGAATACACATTTTGAATGATATAGCATTAAATGCGATTTTAAATGGCCTAATAACATAGACCAGAAGTACCAATAAAAACATGCATCTCAAAATCAAATAAAAAAGACGAGTGCCCAGCTTTTCTGTACAACTTGGAAATGAAGAATAATCAATATCTAGTGCAAAGAAGCTTCTGTGAAATTGATTTATTATTACATATAATACTGACTGTGTCAGAAGGACACAGAAACGTAACAAAATCAGAGGCACAGTGACCCATATTTTTGTTGCTATTAATTTTTATAAACCATGCGTTTATTTTAAACTTAAATTCAGACAAGTGAGATAACAGTTCGTGAGGGGCAAATGGTTGAAAAAGTTATTGTAGAGCCCCGAAGCTTCAGATGAGCTTTCACAAAAAAAAAAAAAACAGTTCAAAGTATAGTTCGACCCAAAAATATGAATGAAAACTTGAACAAATGAACATCCAACATAAACCTGACGTTATATTTATTATAAACTCTTCTCTCTCTCTTCGCTCTTCTGTGTTAAACAGTTTCCCTGACATGTCATTGTTGTTATCTTTCTTTTGATTCTTAGATTCATTTTTTTCTTCTTTCAACGCCCATTCCAGGTATCCAGACTCTCAGAGCACTGTTGATCTTATCTTTTTCTATATGTCTTGTATTAAAGTATCCGCGGTAAATATGCCCTTTGAATGAAATCGTCAACATGAAATCAATAGTGGACATAACATCACAGACATATCAGTATTAGACATTGTTAGATCATTGATAAAGAAAATAGACATCCACACAAAAATATTTGAAGGCATACGCATCAAAGTAAAGAAGGCTAGTCTCAAAAGGATTGACAGTTTTACTGAGGGAAGAGGCTGAGGGAGGGGAGGGCCCACACCACCGGGAATCCCTACGTGCGAGGCTTTTAGCACCTGAAAACTTGGAAGTAAATATTCATTTCTAAGTATTGTTGAAATTAATTTAAAATAGATTTATAAAAAATTTGTTGTTCCTACTGAGGCAAAAAGTGCCAAATGTCAAGTTAAAGATACATAGACACGCTCACCAGCAAACCAACACATCACTAAAATTAGGTAGGTGTTTGTTTGAAAACGCCTGTCGGTTTAATAGTAAAAGACAATGGAGTTACAAAGAATTTGCCTGTGGGGCAATAAAAGAGGGCTTGACACTTGCCCTCAAGGCAATTCTTCTTGTCCCGCTCAAGTTGTTCACAGCCAGTTTCCAACCTTATTTGCTATACTTTTGGTATGTCTCAGTGAATTCATGACAAAAAATTCACATGTACATAAGAAAATAGAAACTACTTATCTTGGCATTCAAGAGACACATGCATAGAGAGAATAATATATTACTATTGATTCAATCTTTGAGATAACAATCTGACATCTTTCAATGAGATGTTAGAAGATAATTAACATAACATATTGAGATGAAGAAAACAACAGAGTGGATTATAATGGTAATTAAAAAAGAATCATCAGCTTTTTTTGTTCAACCAAGTTGAGGTACCAAAACGTAATTCTTATGCTACATGCACAATTTCTACTTCCATTATTGTGTAAAAAAAATGAAGAAAGCAGATATCACATGTGCTTTTGGAGCCATTCAATAAGACCAAGAGCAGTGTTATTCCTCTTTTTGTGGTTCCCAATAAAGACAATGCACTCAACTCAGCCAAACCACATAAAGCTGCTGTGTAGTTTCATAAGCTAATTGAATGAGACTGTAAACAATCTTAGGCCACTGACCCTCATGATATTATAGGTAGTAGCTCACCACACTGTCTTCATAAATACAAACTTGCCTATCATGTGTGCCTAATTACAAGCTCTAGCTTTTGTACAAGATAAAACTCCAACCTCAATAAAGACATAGATGGCAAAGTACCTTGTTTATGAAAGTTTGTATCTAATAACGAAACGCACACACTAACTAACAGTCTTGCTACACTTTCTTTATGCAGATGAATTCAAGATACATGTACTTGTAACATGAAATTGTGGTACTTCATCATAAACATTTTAAGTCTCATTTCCAAGCAAGCCAAACAAAATCAAGATGTGCAAGTATGAATTTCAAATTCAGAATGGGAATAATAAAAAAAATAATTCTAAAAATGTCCAAGATTTCTCTGTAAGTGTCTCAAGAAATTACCTTCTCAGGAATGCTGGCAACAGCTTTGTCAAAAGTGGCCTCAACAAGATCATGTTCTTGCTGTTGCACCCAATTGAGAGCTTTGCACCAAACTGGTAATGATGTAGGATACCGTCTTGTTGCCTCATTGATGACTTCTGATATTTTCTCTACTTGCCCAGTTTTCTCCAGAACTGACACCTTGAATATCAACAGTAAAAATGGTTAATTTAACCTTGTCCTTATGAAGCTACCAATCATTATCAATATCAAGTACAAATACAATCGGAATATATAAAATTGATGAATTTTTAATGGGTTATATATTGATTCTACAGGAATACGTTAGTGGATAGTTATTGTTATTCTAAGTTAAGCTTTTTTTTAACTACACCTTAGTTAATATGAAATGTAAACGAGTGTTGTTTTATAATCTACTCATTCCATCAAAACACAATATATTCCACTGAACCTCAGTCAAAGATTAGATTATCAAAACATAACATCTTGTTGGAAAGCTCAGAACTTGTGATCAAATCAGTTGATTAATCTCTCAAATTTGAAGATAAAGAAAGTTAAAACTGAACTTGTATTTTGCAATTGCGGCGAGCAAGCAAGAAACCAATAAAGGCATTACACCAACAAACACAGGCCAATGTCTCGTTTCTATTTCATTCAGAGTTGATTCCCAAATACGTCAAAATGGGAATTGGTCTGGGAAATGGTTTGCCATTTCGGGTGGCATGAGACGCTTACAAGCCATGATTTTCAAGGACAAGCTCAGTATCGTATTAGAATGGACAGTTTCTCAATTAAAACAATATTCAGAGCACTTCAAGTATATTCTATAATGATATAGCCCTGATATGTATTGCTGAGGTAAAACTTTTTCTTTCCATTCTATTTTTATCATACAATCTGCAATAAGAAATCCATCTATTTGCTATCAATCTTCTTGCTTGATCTATACATTGCTTGCCGAGGTGTGTCACAGAAGTGGAACATCCATATAATGAGCCAAGGGACTAATTGCTCCCCTATCTCTTTATGGTGGGATAATACGGGTGGATGTCTTAGGAAGCAAGCTGAGCATAGATAATCATAATTGGCTTTGGTTCAAAGCATTGGAGAAATTAAGCAAGTACAGCCATATTAGCCAATCAACCTGTTATGTTGATTCTTAATACCTGCATATTATCAGGAATTTCCTGATATTATTTATTAAAATATATTGAAATCCATGGTGCCATTTCATATCTAAATCAATTCATTTCAATGAGATAGCATCCTGTAACCAAGAAAAACGTACGAGAGTTTTTAATGTATATTGATTGAACATTATTAAGTTTCATATTATATTATTTACCCAATGTAAAAACATCGAAACAGAAAGAAGTTGTGCAGTGAAGGCAGCTTCGAAGACCTTGAGGGTGCAATCAAGTCTCTGCAAGAGAAATATTTTTTTTAAAGACATACGTATATACACATTTTAGCTGTAGGAGTTCTGATGATTACTTTTGTTGCTAAGATTGTTAGCAAATCCATATCATGTGCCTGAACCAGAGCAGCAGAGAGTAATATTTTAAATGGCATAAGAACAATCTCCAGATACAAAATTCAATTACTTTAAGATTATAGTTTGATTTCATTTGTTATATACAAGGTAAATAGGTTATATTTTTCCATACATACCGGGTAGGTGTATTTAGGTGGTAGAACTAATTCTAAGCTACATTAATGTACAGCAGTTTCATCAGAGCATGTCACCAAAATATCTCATAGTCTAAGAAAAAAGTGATATTCACAGCTTTTGCTCAAAACTATTCATTTCCTAGCACTGATTTCTGCCTAATAAAATTGGACACATTTACATTACAATTTAGCACCTATCTTATCGTATTTTCATCAGGGCAGAGGACATTGTAATTAAATGGTGTCTCCTGTAACAAGTTTACCAAACTTTGTGAGATGGAAATGTGACAGTCAATCCCTTTTTGACACAGGGAATCTACCTACTGTAAAAATCAGATAACTCTATTTTATGCAATCATCTTATTATATAATTACCTGCTGAATAAGTGATTTGTCATGTTTCAGGTATAATCTTTCAAGGCAGTACTCTAGGAAGGCATCCCAGATGGACTCTACAACAACAAACATAGATGTACTATTTTCAATCCTAAAATATATTTTAACACAGATATTACACCACGATGACATGGGCGCAGGTTTCTTTTACTCTAAAAGCCATATTATTTATATTATATTTTTCTGTCTCTGTTGGGTATCAAACTCACAACCTCTACGACTGTTCTTAGAACAGCAAGCGAACTAGACCTCTTTGGCATACGCACAGAAATAAAAATATAAAAACAGAAATTTATTGGCGAATCAAGCTATGGTTTTATTCAGTTTTCTTCACTAAAACTAAAACTTCTTTATTTCAGTTGTATGATCCAATTTTTCTGTCAGCTGTACAGTGCTCCAGGAATTATGTCAGTTTCAAATGATAATTGTACCACCATTATGATTGCCAAAGTGACATATAGGTCAAAATAACTGCACTATTCCACTGTTACACATTAAAACAAATTAAACTCGGATGATCAATTAGAACAAATTACATGTGCTACTGTCATTTAATAGCCTCAAGCTATTTGAGGTCATAAATGACAACACACTGGAACTGTGAATACGCATAGAGAAGCGCACTCAGCAAATATTAGGAGAGCTTCAATGTCTTGTGCGGGCACCAATGTAATAAGTGGCGACATTTACATAGTTAATTGCTCAAATCTCACCACATACTAGGGCTATGTGCAGCGATGGAATACTATGTGGGTAAGATTTCATCGGCTAAGTCTATTGTAAATGGATAATGAATTCATCAACTTTTACTCACATTTAATATATATTTTTAATATTAATACATTTATATGTACTATCACTGATTTTAAAAGTAAAATATATCATTAATTTGATACTAAACCCATATGGCAACTGTTATAAGCAATTACATATGAATGCAAGAATATGAAATCTCCATTGGTTGTAAGTTGCAAAAAATAAAATAAAAATTGCTATTTTTGCTTATTAATCACAAAATGATAACACAGAAATATACTTATTTATATGACACCAAAGTATGATTTGTAACACGCGCTATGTGATGATGTAATGAATGTTGAAAAAAAATCAATCTTATTGCAATTAAGAGGTCTCAACCTTATGAAAAGAAAATGCGTAAATCAACAGGCAAAGCTTTCTAACTGTCACTGATGAAAAAAGGAAGACTTCAGCTTTTAACAGTTGATTATTTACTACTCCATATCCATCATATAAAATTTAGTTGTAAATATCTTTGAAACTTAAGTATTATATATATGAGCCATGACATTGTTTTGCGTGAACTAACAAACCGTCATTGTGGTTTTATTCAAATATGTTTTAACCCTAAAAAGAGTACAAAAACAAATGTATTCATCGCCATAGTAGTTAGTTAAATATATAAGATATTCTTAAAGATTAGGGGAAGAAAATTGAAACAGCAATTTTATTAGATATAAGAAGTTTGCAGCAAATGAAAAACGTCTAACATTATTTGAATCTCCCATAATTTGTAGACTTATAGAATGTAGAACAGACAGATAATAAAGTTAGACAAAATATTTGATTATAGATTATTACAGGTAGAACCATTTCCCTTGAAACCTGACAAGTCAAAACCTACCCTGTATGGATAGCATGAGGCAATAGCAATTTTCCATCATGATATTCAGATATTAATTAATTATTTCTTCACTTTAATTTGAGGTTAAATTGCTTCAACTGCACTTAAAAACATACCATATTTTGAGGCGTTAAGGTAGTCCATGTAAACTACCCGAAGCCACACCACAACTGATTCGGGCCTCCCTAACTCGTTCAGCTTTTACCATGCATTGTTTACAATGAAGGTCATAAAAAGTCATCTAAGTTCCAACAATTTAGCTTATCCATGTTCAGATGATTTTCACATGAACACTTGAAATAATATTATTAAATTTTGCAAAAAATCAAATCTGACTCTTAAAAACTTCAAATATCAGAAATTTTTGATAATGGTTTAATTTTGATCATATGACTGTACCAAACATAATCAACAACGAAAATTACAGTAAATCATGTATTTTTTATGCATGGGGTACCTAAAAGTGAGCTTTGAGATGATTGACAGGTCAGGTGTCCCTGGTAGTGTTGCTGCCACCACCTATCCTGTTATCTTCATCATCATGAAGCAAGGCGCTGTCACAACATTACATCTATTACTGATTTATGTGCATTTTTGTATTCTTACAATTTGAATCAGGCCCATACGATGCGTTACTGCCTAAATTTCAAATACATGTGTTCAAAAGAAGTAACATTATAGAATCTATTAAAAACTTGTGCAACTAATTATAATATAGTAATTACCTGTAGCAGTCACAATTGCTCTTCCCAGCAAAAACATTCATTTGGACTTATTTTTTCACCATAACTACTTTTAAAAACAAAAGTCGACTAATATTGCGTACAAGTAAATTAATTTAACCATTCATAGTTGATACAATAAATGTTTCACCAATATGCAATAATTCAGCCTAATGTTGGCAAGGAATATCTGTTGTTCTGCGCGGAATGTAACAAATCTAGGATCTAGTCTATGTAGAAGTACAAAACACCAAAACTTAAAGCCAAAAGAAATACATGAGAGGTTGTGCGAAGAAGGATAATAGGGAATAGCAACATAAACAGTAAGTTTACTACACATATTATGCAATTGAAACAACTAATATTACATTATTTCTAAGAAAACAACATAACACTCTGTAGGGCGTTGGATGTTGTATGTCATCCAGAATGCCTACTGCCAGGCATACATGGAACATATGATGTTTGATAAATACAAAGTCATTATCTAATTAAAACATCTAACCTTTAACCCATAAAATTCAAGACAGATACTTCAAATCCAACCCACTGTAATATACATCATCCATCTGAGCGTTTTACCCTTCCTTTAATTCAGCTCAATATATTTTAACGTTAAATGAATTTATGTAAATAATATACAAAAATGAGACTAAAAGAATATTTTCCTATAATGTGCACAAGAAATGCTTTTGTTACAATTTCTACTACAAACTTTCTCAAGAGATTCAAGGCAAATACAAACAGACAGCTACGTCTTATTCCTTTGAGCACACTCTCCATTGAGGTGGATTATCACATTGGCTGTTAAACTACACACACACAGTGTCTCAATTCTATTAACCCCAATCACCTCTATTTTCTACGAGAGCATAAATTTCTTGTAAGTTGTATAACTGAACAAAGCTGTTTATGATTTTCTATTGGAAATGTGATTTTATTACATATTTATTTAGAAGTTGTCAACCCTCCCCTGAAAAGAATTGAGGTTTGTGTAGGTATCTAGGTATCATAAAGAATTGATTGTACATGATCGTAGATCTCTTATTCAGGAGGGTGTCTGTATGTGTGTGTGTGTGTGGAGGGGGGGGGGCGGCACATGCTCCCTATTCATTTCCCACCAAAATATCAAAATATTTGATTTTCATGGAGTTTAGTTTTTTCCATCTCCACATCAGCCACATGTGCAAAACCCATGAGGTCCCTTAAGTGAGCCCCCACCCTTTTCCAAAAACCTGGATCTGCACAGTTTTCTGTTTGGTGGATATTGTTTTTTTTTTGTTTTTTTTTAAGCAACAACTTATCTTCTTCAAAAGATTATTCATTAGATTTAAATATCCTTTATCTCTAAAAAAATATATAACTCAAATAGCAACATAGACACCCTTCAAAATATCATATCTCAACAAACAATAATATCATTGCACACCAGGTGATCCAGGTTTTCAATTAGGGGTTTGGGGTGCAAATGCTTTAGTGAGAATTCAACGTGATCACTGCCAAAAACCCATGTAGAGATCATTTATGGGATGGTACACATTGTATATTTATTTTGTCAATATAGATAGGCCGTTTGCTATTATTTCAATCAATAGATAATGAAGATGCCATTACAAAAGCACCACTAAAAACGTACCGAGTTTACATGCAATTACTGGAAAGATAATATGGTGTTCTCAACATATCATCAACAACTAGAACTGGTATAGTAGTCATATGTTGTTTTTACCTTGAAAAATGGTATTTTGCCTCAAATATGATTCACGTAAATAATAGGCACACAGAAACTTTACGAAATACAAAAATTACAAATACATTCCTCTTGTAATCACACTGATTTCAGAGATTCAATTGTGAAAAGTAATGGTCAATTCTAAAAACTAGGTTCTCAAATATATAATGAAACATACTTATATATCATTCATTTCCTTAAGAACTCAAACAATAACATGCATTTTGCCAGACCCCAAGGATCTTGACTCATTACTTTTGGAAAATTAGCCATGTCAGCCATCGGACCTATGTCATTATTGCAGCCTACCAACGGATCAAACACAGTTATCCAGGCTGAATGCTATGGCACACTCATTACAACAATATGATTTGTGCAGCACCCTAAAATCCTTTTGTGCACAGAAGTGTTATACCCCAAATTCCTATGCCACAAAGTGCTTATTTTGTGAGGTTATTTCGTGAGCAAAATGGTTTAAAGGCTAGAAAATAGACATTTTTTCAACTATGTTCTGGTATGTCGGATTTTCAACAATATTCTGGTGCTTATTTTTTATAGTTCATACTTTGAAAATCCTTTTGAAAATAATATGTATTGATGGTATAATTCTGTAAGAGTTCAAATGGAAATCCTTGAAATGCAGCAAAGTGTGTGTCTTTATATGTTCCACATTCTTGAGGCAATCTATAAAGCTGTGATAGATGGAAGTATGCACTGCTAGTGGCATGGCACCAATCTCCGTAATGGGAGTGCTTCACGGCACCACTTCTTTTCATATCCATCACCCAAGGTAACGTGTACATTTTTATTCCTTTACCTTCCTAAAAAGTGACCATAAATTCCCATGTAGAAATACATGCAGGGTGATGACGCACCATAAAAGAGCTCAATCAACTTTCAAAATAAACAGGAGAGTTTATGTCTTTTGCAAAGTTAATTGGTGTATATTACGTTTAAAGGCTTAACCTAGTCAATAAGATACTTCACTCATGACTAAGGTCTTTTGATTGATTCTTTATATAGGGGTAGGGGGTAAGCTGTTCATCAAATTCATCCAAAATACGTTGCATATTGCTCAGACACACATGTTAAATTGGTAAAACTGAGAGATCACAAATTGGTCCCACATAGCACTGAATTGTTTCAGTTTTTCTGAAAGCAAATCTGCTGGTGTCAATTCTAGTCATTAAAAGATTAAGTTGGGAATCTTTCCTAAAAAAATGACTCAAAGCCGATGACATTGAATTAATTTAACTAAATAACACAGACTGTAATACATTTATAAAAATGTCATAATAACATGGAAATAGTGTTTTCAAACTATCTATTTAATAGATCAAGTTAATAAAAGGTCTCAAAACAGCATTGCATATTTGTTCATTTTAGAATGTAAAAATTATATTGTTAAAACTTCATATATAATAACAACCGAGACCATTGTCATTATTCTATAATTTTCTAAATAATACACATTAGAAAAAGGTTATGCAGGTACTTGTCTTATCAGATTGGAATGATTGGGGAGCGATGTAAAATAATAGTCTCCTATAAGTTGATATCATCAATTAACTTCATGTATCACATATCACTTTTCATATAATCAATCATGTTCACAAAAGCTAAAGCAGGGTGATACAAATCTTAGCTTATTACAATAGGTGACTTACAGACAACAAAATCTCTTTAATTTCTTCTATATTCTGCAGCACCAATTTGCTTTCAATCAATTCTGACTAAAGCAAATATTGTGCGAACCATTAGCCATGAAATCTTTGTCTTTTGGTGTTTTTGTTATTTGACTGCATATCAAACTTTGATCTATTGAACAATATAACTTTTTCATCCTGCTTAATTTGCATTAAAATTGTTGATTGTTGTGAAAGAAGTCTCCTTCACGGAATGTTTGTTTTTTGACTACAAACTTCCTTTTATTTACCCCATGTCAGTGCAAAATACTGATTTCTCAAACATCATTTACATTTACTATTTGCATTGAAAAAGGATACATCAAAGGATTTAACATCTGTGAAGTAATGGAGGTTTATGTCCTTTTGTACACACAGTAGAAAACATTGTCGATGAATCATTGGTGGTTTAAAACACCATGTCAAAATTGAAATCATAATAATCATAAATGAAACACACATTAAGAGCAAACATTCAAAATGTATTTTGCCTATTTTTTTCTGTCAGATATTGAAAAGGTAAACTGCCGTAAAAAAAGTACAGTAAGGGGCCCGGGCTTTTTTTGGAAAAGGTGGATTTAAAAACCCGAAAGTTTTTTTTTTGTCAATTTGACATTTAAAATTGGAATTACAGAGAAGGTGTTTT
>CM032669.1:32459942-32501777 GCA_019095985.1 Streblospio benedicti | reverse complement strand
AGGCCATGGGCGCATATTCCTATACTAAGCCTGTTTCGGCCAAAGTGTTTCTATGGTATTTGCACACATGTGAGTACAGAATTTATTGAGGTGAATTATCATCTTTTCATGTCTTTGATCACTTGTGGGTGTTTAGGGTGGGCGCAACATTCAATAATTTTGAAGACAAAATGATTTTTATTCTCATATAAGCCCATGGGCTTGTATTGGAACACTAAGCCCACCTTCTATTTTAAGCAAATAAGCTTCAATGTCCGCGCATATAGTATACAGTGGGACACACAACAGAAATTTGGCGGCCACCCAAGAAATCTGAATTCACACATAAACCCCACTGTGTTTGTCATTGTGGTGTAATAAAATAAAATCTACATGGATTTATGTATAAAAACAATGATATTTTATATTATAAAATGCACGTGGGTATCTAAATTCAGTAATCTATGTACAGGGCAGAGCCCTGAGTGGGACCCCACAGCCCCCACATCGGCTGGCTTAAAATCATGAACAGAAGATGTAAAGAAATCCGCATTCAACTTGCTACAAGCATTTTTTCCAGCTCTACATATTGTAATTGCATATGCATCTCTTGTGGCTAAAAAGTGCAATAGATGTATTTCATTATATTGATATAGCAAACAGGATTCATGATTGGCTTGTCTTCATAGTAATCGTTCATCTGGATGTTTTCAAACTGGATTACTTTGCAATTCCACACAAGATCATAGGCACACCTTTCCTTTACAGAAACTCCCTGAGAAGCATTCCTTGTTAATTACATTGATTATAGGTGAAGTTCATTAGCTACTTTTTCTTTTCACCTGAAGCCCAATCCGGATGTCCATTCCGCCGGGTGTGACTTACAGGAGCCGCTACCGGTGGAGATGATCGACATCACAAGAACATCGCATAGATAACATGGACATTTTGTGGGATGTGCAGCCCTTTTAAAGGGACTGCCAAATCAGGTTACCCTGTATAACTGCGCCAGTTAGGATTTGAACTTCCCACCTTGTTATACTACAGTATGGACCATAGGTCTGCGCGGGGCTCTGCAGCCCACTTATGCTGCGGGTCTACATCCTCAAAATATTTTGCATCGCGGGATCTTTGTGGGCTTAAAATCATGAAGAGAAGCCGCAATGAAACCAGCCTGTTCTACTTGTTCAATTTTTAGCATCTTTTCCAGCTCTACAGATTGTAATTGCACATGTATCTCTTCTGTTAAAAAAAGTGCAGTAGATGTATTTCACTATACTGATATTGCAAACAGGAACATGATTGGTTTTATAGTCCAATATATTAATGGTTCATCTGAATGTTTTCAAACAAAATTTCTTTGCAATTCACACAAGGTCATAATAGGCACACATTTCCTTTACAGAAACTCCTTGAGAAGGATATCTTATTACTATTACTTATTATCATCATGTAAACGTTAATAACTCAGTAACTGTGGTTAAAATATGTGATAAATGTATTTACTATAAGTTTAAACAGAAATTGTTAACATTTATCAAATATGCTGGCTTCAGTTGGTTTTGCGTGGGATGTCCATTAATATCTGTGGGGTTGGGCTCAATATTTGGTAAACGTCCGGGTCCAGGCTTCACATTACACAAGCTGGGCGGATGTCAGCGAATGAACTGATTTTACGCAAACTTTACACAACACGACACCAAAGTGATTTGATTTTTGGCACTTTGCCAATTAATGGATTGCCTAAATTGATTAGGGTTACACTTTGTGACAATGTGAGAAGACGATTTTCCTGTTTTAATGGCTAAATAAACATGGTCACTTAAGTAAACATTTTTAGTGTCCATGAGTCAATGTTGTTCTTGTGATGCTGTGCTCTCTGAGCACTTTTGATCTTAATGATATATATTTTTGTAGAAGTCCTTTGAGTTAATTTTGTATACATGTAATGTAAAATACATGAAAGTGTCTACTTGACCAAGATTTTCATCAAATGAAGGTATAATATACTTCAACGTATTTGGGTTTTCCTAGTTTAACACTAATGAACAGTTACCATTAATATGTATGCGTATTTTAAAAACAAATATGACTAAAATGTACCATTCAATAATAAAGAACATGATAACGCCAGAGATAAGCATAGCTCTAATTGAGAATCATTTATATGGTTTATTGCACTGTGATTAGAGCTCTTAACCGGTACAGGTCACACCTGATGTCTGGTCAAATTTGGGGTGGAGGTTGTGTGCCAGACTGTATATTTATAGTCTATGGTTTCTAATGAAGTGTAAAATGTCCTTTTAAATCATTATGATTTTAAACTTTTGCTGAACTTTTGTATTATTCATTCTAAGTACATGTAGTAACATTTTTTCCCCCATTCCAGCAATGGTCAAGCAGAGGAACACACTTCGAACAGACGCCCTCCAAAACCTCACCATCCACCATCAACAGGCCAGACTACTTTGAGTGGACTAACTGGCAGGTGTACCCAAGTATCAAACTACCCTCCTAATGAAGATGAGGACAATTTCAATAATCATCAGCGAGACTATTATATTAACCCTATGGCTGTTGACAGTCATCCAAAAAGTGACCGCTTTCAACAACCAAACTCAAATCAAATCGCTGACACAAAAAACAATATCTGTGCACACATGACCAGCAACCATTTTTTAGGACTACCCGAGTGTGAGGAGCTTGTTCAGCAAGTATTTCACTTCGCACACTCAAAAAATAAGGGCGGATACAAAATGGGGCAAAGCATTGTTAATGAAGAGGACAAACATGAGAATGAATTTCACTTGGACAAAGATGACAGTGGTGATTATGGTCATTTTGTGCCAGTCTCACAACTCATAAAGGACCCTAATTTAAGAGAGCATTATCAAAAAGCGTTCGCAGAAAACAGTATGAAAGATTTCAATGTACAGAATATAGCGGGAAGCTTGGTTTATGCAAATAAGAACACTCAGTGTAGTCAAGAGTGTCTTGATTCAGTTGGGCATAAAGAGATAGCTCCCAGTATGATTAAAGTGTAGTGATTTCTGATCAGTTTTCTTTAAACAAAAAATCCAAGATTTGGGGGTCAGAAATCTTTGATTTTGTTTTCAAACTTATTTGAACTGCAATTACTCAAATACAGTATTACTTGTTTTCATGTCTCTTAAAATTACACATTAGAAACGTGTTCAGTAAAAATACTTGAGGATTTTGATGAAAATGTATAGGTATTAATATTTTAAGCGAACTTTATCTCATCTAACATATAAGATAAAACCTTAAGATAAAATTCGCAGTGATGCAATCTGATATTCTTTTTAAACTCTACTATTTGAGATACTGGGATAAAAAATTCGCCAAAGGTATATCATGTATTGGCCATTATGCCAATGTGATCGTCATGTTTCAAACAGTATTGAGAATACAGTGGAAAAATAAAACAAAAAATAATTAAAATAACTCACTAGGAGGTAAACTTTAAATGGCAAAGTGCCATAATTGGATACAGTTGATATTCAGTATGCATGTAAGCATTGTACAAAGTTTAAATGTTTTCTTACAAGCATTAGCAAAGCTTTTGCAGAAAAGTTTGAAAATGGACCAAAAATGAACCTATGGAAAGCACAATTTAATTGGCAAAGTGAATTAAAGTGACAATAGGTGATAAGTGGTAAGTTGATTAGCTTGTCTGGAGACGTACATAGAAACGAAACAAACACAAGGCTTTGCTTCAGCTACTGAAGCGACGCAATAAAACTTGTACATACTGCAAAATCAATATTGTATACATTCATTTTAAAGTCAATGTGATATCATTATTTGAAATTTGTACAGGAGAGATCATGACTTTGTTCAATGTAAGATATTGGTCTTTGTATGACCACAGTATTTTCGTGAATGTTAAGTTTTATGTACTTGAATGTGTAACTTGCAGTATGTTTATTAACTGTTTACTTTGTGATAAATACTGACTTCAAGTTGATGTCATATTTACTAGGATATCTTGAAATAAAACAATTCCAATTCAACGTGTTCAATTAAGCTAGTTCCACATATCAGCCTATCTTGCAAACAGAGCAAGCGTGTCTTAATGTACAAATAAAATCCACTGTCCCACAAATCTGCTCAATTTCCTCAAACAGGGTCTTTTCTACACACCCATTCAATTTCCAAATGCGAATCACCACAAGACACATGTAAATTTTGATTGGTTAATAACATCAGCTCTCAGCATAGACACACACAAGTTTGACTTTACATAGATTGAAGTTATGCAAAGCAGTTAGTTGACACCTCAAAGCACTTCACTAAAGGAGATAGCACTTAAAGCTGTTTATTTAAGCGCCGATAGCCACTGAACATACAACTTCCCATCTAAATAGTAGATTTATTTTTCTAATTTTTTCATAGCCCATCTATTATGCTCACCATATCAACTATAATAAATAAAGATCACATATTCAGGGATTTAATTTTAATCATACACTTATTTTCAAATCATACATCTACCAGATGTTGGAAAATACTGCTATACAAAAGACTAACTATTGAATTTTGTAAAAAAAAACACTTTCATTTTCATACCAGCAGTCTATGCCTTTCTGTTCATTGATTAAGGTTCAAATTGCAGTTTATAATGTCAAATCTCGACCTACTACATCCAAGGCAAAGCAAAGGATTACACATATAATGAGATCTTCACACCCCCTGCATCGACAGCACTTAGCAAGACACAAAAAAAAATAAAAAATAAAATGGGTTCCATGTGAAGCAAATTTCCATGTACACCTAGTCACACACATATGAACATGTTCTTGCACCCATTGGCTAAGCTATCTGGAGCAGAATTAAGCAGCACCTCAAGTTTATCAGTGACAGTCATACCGCTACATCTCTTGTACACCAATTGACCACACAGTGAGCAGGATATGGAGTTCAAAACCTACCCCACCGAGACACTTGTCAAAGTCTTTGCAAATATCTATTCCTAACCCTAACTTTATTAGTTTTGTCTTCCTTCATTTTCACACCGAGTCTAACTCCCTATCAACTCAGCCACAGAAGCAAACATGCATTATGGACATTATGGTATAGGGTACTATGTGACCGCGTATTCAAATTACTCATCAATTTACCTTAGGGAATAGACACAGAAATGTTATTGCAGTGTTGTTAAACTTTCATAGCAATATTGACCTAGATGGCTGTACAAGTAATGCAATGATAACAAATTAGGAATAACTTCACTCAACACAAAGGTATGAAATAGAACCTACCCGGTGGCCCGGTGCCAGCTGATTTTGGCCTGGGCCGGCTGGTTTCTAAAGTTCACGGCCCAGTGGGTAGTCTATTTTTAGGGAGTTCTCAATATTAATGTAATTAAGGGCCGTACACTTTTTGTCTGGGCCGGCTACATTTTGAAGTTGCCGGCCCTGTGTTCCGTGAACAAATTTTGATGAGTTTCATACCCTGCTAAAGTGCTAACCCCAGTAAAGTGCTAATTACAAATTACATTTTATACTGTAGCAAAGAATAAGATAATCAACACTAGCATTCTACCATGAAGAAAAGTACATTAATTTCAATGTTGACTGTAGTATGGGCTGTACAGACAACCTGATCACAGCTATGTAAATAGGTTAAGTGAGAGCAGACATTGTAGTCATGATACTACTACTAATATCTGTCAACTCATTACTGCATCAGCTAACACATTGAAGACAATTTAGTCTCCCTATATGCTAAATTCCATATCAATAAATTCCATCACGAATTACACCCAAACAGAATTAGGAGCCACACAAAATTATCAGAGACACATATCACCAATTAATTTGTCACATAACTTCGGCCTAAATTAAATTGTACAGAAAGGCCACTTATCTTTGATGCTAAAAATAGCCTAGGCTTCAAGATTCTGTAGCAATGTTAAAGAAATATTCCTTAAAATATAACACTGACTTCATGAATCAACTTTTGGAGTTTCTTTGCATTACAATTTCATAAAATATCTGCAATCTTACAATCTTATAAGTAGAATATTTATTTACCTGTTTTGATATGAGTTACTGCTTCCTTGAAAACGTTGAAACATGCAGCCTCTAATTTTTCTATTTCTTCACCTGCAAAAAAGTGAGATATTACTGAAATATTAACTAATTGAAGTAACCGATCAATCATGTAACAATGCATACTTTGATGTAGATTTCATCAAGTAACTATAATGCTCTGAAAATCAATTATCATATATTACAAAACAACACTTTATTACACACTATATATCTGTGTATAATACATGTTCCCTTCTCAATTTTGTTATGACCATATCTTTTTGTAGAATTCTAACAGAATACACACAAAAATGTACATAGACCTTGAAATAAAAAGAAAGTATTTTGGTGAAATTTTGGATTCAGACACCCAAGAAACCTGTGGCTTATGATTTAGACATTAATCAGATGATCATCCATACACATCATGCAAATGTGCTGCTAATATGGATTTATTCAAAATAAAAGATTTACAATATGCAAAACTATGAGGACATTGAGATGAAAATCAAATGTTAAGCCTTCTAGAGCTTACTTTTCTGCTTTTTTGTGAGTCCACTATTCTGGCTTATTTGAGTTTCTGGTTGAAGGTGGTGCTTTGCAAGGGCGGTCCATGTTACTGCATCATGTTTGAAGTTCTCTTTCAAACTGAAACATAATGCAAACAAAACCTTAGTATATTTTCAACACAGAAATTGTGACTTCTTTATTGAGAATATATAATGATGAAAAAGATATCCCAGCAAGGCCTTCATTTACTATATGTCTCTTTAAAAATCCTTTTTAAACTATCTATGAGTATCATTTATACATGGAAAGTTGAGTAAATATTATACTACAAATTTTCTGATAGAAATTAAATACCAACTTACTCATTTAATAATTTTTCAACAAGAGGACTGGTAAAATCGAATTGCTGACAAATGTTCAGAAATCCAAGTACAAATTTTGCATCACCTAGAAAGGAAAGTAGGTTATAAACTGATGTCATATTAACTACAATGCACATTGTATCAGTGACATTATCAAGCCAAACAATAAGTTACCTGGAAAATTTTCTAACGCCTTTGAATAAACAAGCATTGCAACATGTCCATCAAGAACAACTTTGTTTTCATCCACTTTCATATTCGCTAAATCCAACAGCTCTACACGCTTACGTAGCTGAAAATCAATCAGATTAGACTTATGCAAATGTTGGCCTTTCACACAAGATTCTTTTTACATGTACAGTAATATGCTGTTTAATAGTCTTAAACAATTATTTGGATATCCATAAGAATACCCCTGTTAAAATTGTGTCATTTGAAACATCCCATATCATGGCTTTTTGACTGGGACTGGATGATGATTTTGTCATCACAATGCACCCTAAGCTTTAAATTCTGTGACCAGTTTCATTTTCAGTATGTTTGCTTTGTGATTTTGTTAGCACACGAAATAGCCATTGAGAGTTATTTGAGGACCCCTTGAAAGCATGTATTACTTAATTATTCTTGTATGCCCCACTCCCCCGAGGGTATTCAGCATTTTAAACTGAAATGAAATATTAGAGCATTAAAACTCCTACCTTATCAGCGTTTATCAATTCCATCCTAAAATACTGGAAAAAAAAAGGATAATTCATGAACAATTAATTCTAAATTCAAAGTGAAAGAAAGCATCAAATAATAAATTTAAAAAGAGCTAGAGCACCAATCGCGCTGTTCGGTCACACATAATCCGTGAATTTTACGTATGACGTGAACTCCCCGCTGTAGAGGTCACTAAATTTCATGTCATACATAAAATTCACGGATTATGTGTATGGCTGGTTTTAGCGATTGCTGCTCTAAGCAATAGTTAAAATATATATAATATGTAATTCTATATACCTCATGCCACAGCTTCTGACAGTTTGTGTTGAATCGGATACCTCGTTGTAAAAGATTTCTAGCATTTTCCATGGACTTCACAACTTCAATTTCAAATTTAGCAGCAAGAACCCATAGTTCTGAAAATTGTCACACGCTAACAACAGTGAATGATTTGATGTCAATGTTTAAATGTATTTACTAGCTAAAATCAATATTCTAGAAGTTCTACTTAGTTTTATGTTTATTCAAAGTACTTCCTTTCTGATCTTTGCGTCACTTCAGCTGCTGAAGCAAAGCCTTGTTTTTCATTTGTAACTAACTAACTATGGATGTATGTCTCCGGACAAGCTAGAGTGTTTACCAATGAAACAATTTTGTTGAAACTTTACACACCTATTTGGTATGACACGAAACTGAAGTAATCGATTGGGGACACTGCCAATTAAAGTGTGCTTTCCACAGGGCCATTTTTTGTCCATTTTCAACATTTTCTGCAACTTGGTATTCAAACTTGGTACAATGCTTACATGCCTACCAGAGCCCTGCAATGGGTCGGTTCGGTTTGGTTAGGCCTACCAATGTCCGTGGTACGGATACGGGTATCCAACCGCAAAAGTTCTCGGTACGGGTTGGGTACTGGTAGTGTTTTAGAATATCACACAGGTACGGGTTGGGTACGGGTAGACACACCACGGGTACGGTTCAATAATTTCCTATCCGTGCAGGGCTCTGATGCCTACTGAACATCAACTGTGTTCAATTTTGGCACTTTGTCCATTAACGTTTACCAGAAAGCCATTGCAATTATTTTTCATTCTATTTTTCCACTATAGTTTCAATACTGTTTGAGACATAACGGTCAAATTGGCATAATGGTTATATTGGTTTAAAAGTGGTCACAAAGCACAGCATTACCATATTAATGTTGAATCATGGGCAATAGATATTTACTTTAGCCATGTTTAGAAAGCTCCTGCAATCCAATGCCAAGAATATAGGTGTAGGGTGCATCAGACATCAAATAAGAAGACTTTTTTATGCTTTAATGCTTTGATTGGAAAGTAAACGTTTTTTATTGACCATGAGTCAACGTTGTTTTGGCGACGCTATGCTCTCTGAGCCCTCTTGATCTAATTTTTAGAAGTGGAAATATTTACCAGGATTTCTATTATGCACTTGCAACATTCTCGTGAAAATCCTGCTCACAGAAGATTTTTCAATTCTAAAAATAAATGTTGACATCAGCTTTAAAAAATTTAAAAATAAAATCATAAAAGAAAATCTTAGCACTTGAAAATGTTAGTGTTATAATTACCCGGGATTTGCAAAATTCCACGTACGATAACCAAAGGTTCACGTCATCCTGAAAAATAAGGAATCAAAAAATTGTAAATCAATACACTTCATTAAAATTGATTCAATCACTAACAGTAAATGATCAAGTAAATGAAGGACTTAAACAAACATATTTAAGACATGAATTATTCAGTAAAAATATGCTGTTTCTAAGAACAATGTCTATAAACAAATAAAAAAATAAATTTCAAAGGAAACTAACCTGAAATCTGTAACAACAGTGCTACAAAAACAAAAAAAGTACATATACATAAGCTATGTGGAAGTTGTGTGATGAGCAAAATTAAAATATGTATATTTATAGATATATATATTTGTAAACACTCTATTATTGAAGAAATAATTACATATCACGACCATGTATATACATTTAATATTACCTTAAACAGACGGTGAATCCTTTTTATGATGGCCACATCTATTTCAATTCTTTTAAAGGTGTAGCCTATTTTCTAAAAGATATTACATCTTCATTAAAAATGGAACATATATAATGTGTACAATACTATAATGATAGAATATGGTATGCATGAAATAAGGAAATTCAAGCATCATTTCAACACTTGCAGCAAATATCTGTTTTAATACAAGCAGGCAGGAAGAAAATGTAACAAGAGGAAAAAATAAACTCACCTGCATGGAAGAAATAGTTTCTTCCCAGGTGAAAAATGAAATTTCAGAAGTTTTTAGGTGGAAGAAATGGAAGTTTGGTGTCTGGTCCAAATGAATGTATCAGTAAATCATGTGTTTGGTGTCTGGTCCAATTTGAAATTATTATGAATTTGAATTATTATGAATTTAAATGTAGCTATATCCTTCAATAATTTTGGAAAATCATGGAATAACATTCTAAGTTGGGTTCATTCTTTTATAGGGATATAGAAGTTCTTACTTTGTTGTGACAAGCACAAAATTTCAGTTCTATCAACACTTGTGTGGCTTCCTATAGTGCATATAAACAAAAGACTCACTAGATCAAAGGAAGGTCTAACATTCTGCTGCCTTTCAAGGCAAGCCACATTACAATTCAAGTTCTAACTGCATTGTTGGAAGGATTCTTTGAAGTTAACTTTCAATTTATGTTGGATTCACAGGACTTGCTTCTTTTAAACTTATAGTTATTAATCAATAAATATGTATATAGAACTATTGCAGAGAATTTGGTAAGTATGCTAACATCTTAAGTTTCAGCCAAAATGATTATTTTGTTATCATAGATGTTTATTATTACATTAATTAGGTAAAAAGGTACAAATTAATCGCAAAAAAATAAGAAATGGCTGAAATAGGGAATTTGGTATTTCTTCCACTTCGGAAGAAATGGCGGAAGCATTTTTTTTTTTTTATTTATTTTATTTTTTTTTTTTTTTTGTATTTCTTCCGGACGGAAGAAAATATGGCGGAAGTTTTGTTAAATGATATATGAAAAGTTTTTTTCCGGGGTCAATTTGCCAGCCAGGAAGAAACTGCCAACCCGTAAAAACCGACCAAGTTCCCGTACATTCATATGCGCACATGAGAATGTTTTCAACTCACTGTTGTGTATTCACGTGACTTGAGGTTTACTAGAGAATAACAAGGGTCCACTATGGAAATAAGTTATTGTTTATAGCAAAAACTTTTAGTGTTCCCTGTTATTAATCTCATTGTAGTGTTTAGTCATTTTATTATTGTTATTTAATTTATCATCATATTTATTTATTGATAGTTTTATTGTAATGCTTTTACTTAATTTTTGTACAATGTTATTATAAATAAAATATCTGAATCTGAAAAGGGCCAGTCACATGTACATCAACGATAATACAAGATGTTGATGCTTTCTTACCTAGTTTCACATCCAGAGAATAATCCAACCCTTTCCATTTGCTCCAGCTCTGGAAGCATTTCCTCGACATTTTGTTGTACAAACTCAGCCATCGTTACGTCCTTTGAAACACACACAAAATGAGATATTTGTTAACCACGTTTATTAGATTGTCGCTGAATGTTCTATTTCATTAATGTTGTTTCCCAACAGAAAGACGAATGCGCAGTTTTTCTGCGCAACTTGGACATCGGTCTTGTCAACAGATGTCGTTAATATGTAAAATAAAGCGTAAAATAAACCATTTAGCAGAGGTCTGCAATTCAAATGGAACTTCTGCATGATATTATGGAGGTTGCATAATTTACTGTACAAAGGGGTCGGCCATTTGGTGGGGTGGGGGTAGCGCATTTTTTTCATATTGGCTAGGGGGGGGGGGGGACTTGAGGGGGGGGGGGGGGGAATCAGTTTTCTCTACACCCATAGGGGGGTCGCTCAATCTAATAATGCAAAGCTCAGACATTTTTAAGTAAAATGACGCAAATATTAGACTAAAAATATTGATCTTTCATGAAAGTTTTATTTCTTTTTTGCATTAAATTATTAATTGAAAGTCACAAATCAACACAATCAATATAAATTTTTAAAAAGCTGGTGATTGCTAATGCCCAAATCAAATTTGATCATATATACCAAGTTGCATCTTCACCAATCAAGAATCAACAAAATCAGTGATTGCTCGCAATGAAATAAAACTTCCTACACAAGTATATGAGGCCGTAGTAGCTTGATTCTTAGGATAATGGGAAAATTGGAAGTAAAATTTTCCACTTAGTGGATGATAATAATGAAGTAAAAACCAACACAGTCTGTAGTGATCAGGAAGTATTTAGTGTGAAAAAAATAAAAGAAATAAAAATAAATGATAGATGGGAATTAAAAATATGTCATAACATATATTATTCATGAAAGAAAGTTCAATCTTGTATGTAAATCTGCATTCCTTGTAACAATGTTGATATATATTTCATATAAAGTCAATTGAATGTCGTCATTCTAAGACTCAAGTGACTATAGTTCTTAATCACATTCATGATCAGGAGATTCTGAGTGTTGTGCCCTATCCAAAAACTTTGAGAAATGTTTTCACATAAGCTTTCCTGGGGGCGTTTTGCCATCTACACGAGCCTTCGTTGGTAGGCACTCATGAAATCCTATGTATGCACCTCCGGTTTTCCGAAAACCTGAATCTGCCAGGGAATTTTCCTTTGCACTAACAGGGATGGTCCCTTCCTGAATGAAAATGTTTTAAGTAATTTTGTATCTAATATGAAAACTGTATAATAATACACCTTTGTATGTATTCTATATCTTATCGACGTCAAACATGCTGCAAAATGTGTAAAAAAGTTGACGGAACATGGTGTGGTGGGGTAGGGTACGTCACTCAACTTTCATTGACACCATAGGGTGGGGGTGGGGTCGCTTGTTTTAATAATTTTCTCTTCTCTATATGACGATCCTCAATGTTACTTATCCAAGCTCCCGTAGAGGTTTTTCAAAGTGACTGTTTCTGTCATTTGATTGCAACAAGTCTGTCAGAGATTATAAAAAAATTGAAAAAAAAAAAGTTTATAACAATATAACAGTACATTACTTTTGTATTTTAATTTGTAATTCACTAATTCATACTAAAAATCTATACTTTATTTTGGCACAAGAATCATTTATATTCTTCATAAAACATCTCTACTCCAAGAATACATACAATTTCAAAATAATTTTGACCCATATAAATCTCAATATAATGAATATGCATGTACAGAAAAACAAGCAAATGGCACTCAAAGCAGTCTCATTAAATGAAATATTTATATCATTTATATAAAAATAATTATTAACCAAGCCAACAGCTGCATCCGCCGGCATATCGCCAGCAGTTTAGAAATGTCCATCTATTTAGCAATTAAACCTGAGTGTTTCAACTAATACCACAAAATACTGTTATTATTATCTAGTAATACCTGTTTTATCTATGAAAGATCTACATAAAATGCGACAAAAACATGAATTTGATATAGATTCCCTTCTACTTAAAGGCATATTTTTGATTGCATTTCATGTTCACAGTTCAGCGCTTATTAAAGTTTCTGATTTCACATTAGATTTTGCATGACGCGTAATTGAACAAACTTCTGAATATGAATACCTGTTTATTTATTTTATTTTTTTTAATTTTTTATAATGGGTAACTTAAGATACAAACACAACAAACTTAAAGAGTACACTGCAGCTATTTTGTTGGCTTACTTGGTGACTACCAATCAAGTATTACGATTCTTCATAATCATTGAGAAACATGTATTATATAAACACATAAAAAACGTCTTTGAAAACAAAAATATTAGTATGAATCTATAAATATTGCACATTTAAATATAAATATTTATTATACAAAAAAAAAGAAAAAAGTTTAAGATTTTTTTTTTCTTTTTACGCTGACTACATGTATTGTCTTTTAAATTATGACTAGATTTTTCAATCGTTTTCTTTTCATTTTCTTCAAACATTGAACAGAGTAATTCACGCCTTTCATTTCCTGCAGAAAAAAGTCTCATCTTCAGTGATGGTGCTGCAACACTTGGAAGCACTGAATCTTCACTTTCACTCTCTATTGAAGAAAAGTATGTTGAGAGTTTAAGGCAAAGGTGAATGTATACTTTGAATGCAAAGCTTTGTCAACAATTCTTAATCAATAATAACAATACTTTCATTAATCATTGCTAACATATTTTATAAATTTTATCCTTAGTGGTTACTTGTTGATATGGCTACAATAATTAATTAAATGTACTATTACATTGAAAGTTACAAAAGAAAAAATTATCATTTGAAAGTTTGATGACAAAGGTTGGATTATTGACAGGGCTGTACGTTAACTCTGGTGAGAGGTTCCCTACAGGACAACCAGCATCCAAATTTTGGTTGTCCCAACTTACCATGAGGTTGTCCTTATTTTTGCGCTCAGTTTTATGCTATAAAGATATAGCTTTTTAGATTATATAGCTTATTTTATTATTATATCAATCATAATGTTAAGAAAAAATAAACAAAATTATTTGTACACATAAAGTCATAATGAATCTTTTCTCATGAACAAACTTTATACAAAAATAAAAAATTGAATCGCATTCATTAAATATGCAATTCGATTTTTATCCTCACACATGTGTATTGTACGGTTCAAAATTTTGTCATCGAAAAAGCTCAAGTTATGTTGTAATATTTTCACACAATTTATTTTAGAAACTCCTCCAACCTTCAAACAAAGCCCTATAATATTTGTAGGCATGAAAATTTATGTATTTTAATGAATTTTTGTAAATAGAATACCATACCATACGAGTGCTGAAAGTTTTGAAACTACGTAGAATGTCACAGATAATTTTGGAAAGATATGAAAATGCAAATGTTACTTGATGTGTTGGGGGGAATGAAAAAAATTCTCGATTCAATTTAGGTGACACAGGGTTTTGAAATGCATATCTTGCATTACTTTTATTTTGAAATTTGAAATTGGTTGTCCCACAGGACAACCACCCTCCAACTTTTGGTTGCCCTGATTTTAAAAATGGTTGTTCAGGACAACGGAACAATCCTTAACGTAGAGCCCTGATTGACATAGGAATATGAGGTCAATCATGAAATTTTTACCACATGCGCTGTCATTTATGCTGCTTGATTTTGATGCAGTTTCCTGTAGATCTTTTTTCAAAAAGTCTGGAACATTTGCAGGGTTGAAGGTACACAATTTTTTATGATGAGCTTGCATTTGTAGAGGGCCCACGTAATCACAACCCAGTCTTCGAAAAGAACATGCTACCTAAAAGAGATAGTCATAACCAGGCAAATTACTAAACAAACAATTATAAACATACATGTATATATTTATTTTATGAATACTTACTTACCTGCTGATCACCAACAATGTTTTCCAATATAAAATCATGATGTAATTGGTGAGGATGAAGTGACTTTCTAAAAAAATACACGAGCAGAGCATTCGCAATATGACATGCTTTACCTAAGTCTATGTACATAGGTTTTATACAAATAATTCAATAGAAGTCAGACAATTACATTTTGATAGTAAAGGATCAACCATACCTGTCTTCTGGGCAAGATTTGCTTTGCTTAAGCCACGGCAAAATACACTGGAATAGTATTGAAAATTATGAAACATTGATCATTGGTAAATTGAAAAAACAAACTAAGTATATGAATAATTACATACCGGTTACCATTTTAAATATTCTCACCATATAATAGCATAGAGAATATTATGTACATGGTGACTAGATAAATTATAATCATCGTAGATAATTAGTGGTAACTAACATATAGGTTAGATTACATGCATTCAAAGTCCCTTTTAGATGGATATTTTGAAATGAAATAGCTCTGAATACCAATTGAAAAAAACACCTGTTTGCAGTAGCTATGGCCGCAAGGTGCTCTTTGAGGATCTGTGAACACTTCTTGACAAATAGAGCAAAATAAATGCTTACTCACAGACTCAGGATTCAGAAAGTATCTGCAAAAAAAAAATAAAAAAAAAATAATTAATAAAAAAGCTTATTATAGAAACCTTGAAATCCAAGATTTCTTTCATATACTTATAGGTACTGTTCATATTTATAAGGAGGGGGCAAGAGGAAATTAAGGGCGGCACCAACTTTGTACTTGGAAATTGAGGGCAGGCCATCAACTTTATACATGAATAAAAGAGGGGTGGGGGGAGGGAGGCAATCGGGGGAGGGGGTGTCTCCGACTCTGAACATAAATTTTCAGAAAATTCTCTGCCCCCTCCCCGTCCCTTAGAATAGGCTTGTTCACTAGGCTTCTATGATGACTAATTGATAGATAAAAAGGCGCGCGTGCGTGCGTGTGTGTTTGGGGGGGGGGTATAGAAATTAGTAGATACTTTTAGTAGATCTCCTAGTACTATCTACTCTATGCCTATGGCTATGCCTAAGGAACACTGTGGCTCAAGGCAACAACCATTTAATATTGATATGGTTGCTGCCTTGAGCCACCTTTAATGAATACAACACAACGCACCTTTCGTCGATATCTCCAAATACATTATCAGATTTTCGTTTCGCCATTAATAAATGAATGTATTTAGATCCACAAATATTTAAAAGTCCCACTTGTGTCGCAAAATATTGTTGTCAGGTAGGCTTGAGACCAAATTCGATAATTGGTGCGACACATGCTGCAAATTAATATACTAAAACCAAGGTTATCGTCCATAACAGCGAAGTATCCAGGAACTGGACACACAAACACGAACATAAGCTATGGAATCTGCAAGGCAGTGCCATAGAGGTGGTTCACAGCCAGGATCATCTAGGGTTAGTACGAAAGAGCAATCAGATCTGCTTTGATGTTGAAGCTGCCGAGAAACGTGTCCAGGTGGGAAGGAGAACCATGTACAGTCTCTTTAGAGCAGGGCTCCATGGACTTAATGGACTAAATCCATGCACCTCAATGAAAGTATGGTCCACCTACATCCTACCACGTGTGGTACACAACCTAGAGGTCACCCTCATCAATCCCTCTGCGGTCGGGATTATGGAAGCGTATCAGCGGAAGACCATGAAACAGCTGCAACACCTGCCTGAGTGTACATCCAACCCTGTCACCTACCTCCTATGCGGCATTTTGCCCATTGAGGGTGAAATCCACAAGCGAGTTCTAACCACCTTTACCAGACTCCTCCGCGATACCTCTTCAGCAGAGTACCGAATTATCAAAAGACAGCTGGCCCTCAAGGATCTGTCCAGCAACTCCTGGACATCTGGTGTTCGGATGCTGACACACATGTACGGTCTGCCCTCTGCTCATGATCTGTTACTGAACACTCCATCTAAAGATGGCTGGAAAAGAGAGGTCAAGCGTGCAATCCATGTCTTTCACACGGAAGCCCTCAAGGAAGAATGTTCCAAACATGCTAGTACGAGGTACATTAACCTCGCCTCTTGTTCAACACGAAGAACCCACCATGTATGGACCTCAGCAGGCTCCAATGTTAGGGAGATCAACCGAGCTGTAGTAAAAGCCAAGCTTCTGACAGGGACGTACCAACTGGAGGGGAGGAAGGCGCTAATGCACAGAGGAGGAACCCATTCAGGCCTATGTCCACTGTGTGGACTCGAAACAGAAACAAGGAAACACTTCCTCTGCGAATGTAGTGCTCTTGAGGACATCAGAAAAAGGTACCTACAAGAATTACAAGATGTGCCAATCTTGATCCCAAGTAACTTAGAGTGCCAGCTAAAGATAATATTAGACCCGTCTCATGCCACACAAGAAGATCACCGGCTGCAGAAGGCAGAGACCATCACCAGAAGGCTGTGTTTTGCCTTACACCATCGGCGCCTCCTCCTGCTTGATGCAAAGTCTGCCCCTGCAGCATCCACCAGCCAGCGTGCAGCTGCCCACCCAGCAGCAAAACCTGGGGTGCCGCGTACTACGTGGGAACATCACGACACAAGGTAACAAGGTAACTTAGCTCTACCACCGAACAGTGCAAAATACATGTTGATACCCTACATTGGTTGGGGCAGTGGGGAAGCATTGGATAGGCACTTTGGGTAAATACATGATGATGTGAGACATTTAAAAAATTATGTATTTTACAAAAGGTTCGGAAGCCTCATTAAAAGGCGTGTCCCGTGTAGAGGACAGTCATCCCTCTGCACGTAAAAGAACTCACCTAGTTTGAAAACTATAGCTAGTGTGATCCCTCCAGTACACCCCTGGCTCAGTTGGTTACCTAACCTGCCAAACAAACAAGAGCCACACTGGAAATAAGCATTACATATATATGTACGCTTTCATGTGCTATCCTAGGAACATTAGTTCCTGAAGAATATCAAATCAAATCAAAGTAAAAGATAAAATTATATAATATGTATCCACCAAGCTACGTGTTCACAATATTGCAGATTGGTTTTACATTGCAATTTGACTGAACTGAACCTAACATTTCCTGGCCTTGATTGGCTTTAGCAGTGGAAAATGTTCAGCTGAATTCAAACTCTTTGAACGAGGGGTATTTCCAATAATCATTGAATTGAATGATAAGCTCAAAATTGATGAGGATGTATATATGATTTGCATCAACCAAACACACGTATATAGTTATACAGGTGCACATCACATTGTTCTGTTCACCACCTAATGATCATTCATAGGTCTATATAAGCATTTAAAGAAAGAAATGACATTTTAACATACTGAACAGGCAATCTGGGGAAGCCCAAGTTATGATATATCCATGATATCTATTTAATCAAAAGGGATAATAAATACAATCTGTCTTTTTCTGCATATAAACTAGTTCTGATTACATGCAAATACCAGTAACTTTATGTGTGGCATAGTAATGGGTGCCTCTCCACTTCACAGGATTTGCCTTTTAACAATGGTTTTAACTGCTTTTTAATGGTTTGTTCAAGACTGAAAATATTCAAGGTATTGGCTATTAAACTGTTTAAAAACCGTAGCTGTTTTGCACATTTGTGTCCTATATTACCAGCATGTGATATATGATCACACAAAAACACACCGTGACAAATAGATTTGTAGATGCTGATGTTTATGGTGACTTTACAGAACGGCTCATCGTTATATATTGTCACAAAGCTGCATTGATACCTGTAGAGCGTCGGCGACGTCATCCCAGCAACTGAAAGCCATGAATGGCGAAGTGGAAATGATTCACACAGTGAGAAATAAGAAACGTTCTGGGATGAAGAAAAGGGCAGAAAAGAGAAAATGTGATAGCGATGCTATTAAGAAGTGTACTTATGATGTTATACATCTTTCGAAGAGGGGGTAAAAATGTGCAAAGTGCCATCGAAAAAAAAAAACAAAAAAACAAAAACAAAAAACACTTTGAAAGCTTATGCCACAGCAGTGGCAAAACTATATATGCTTCAAGTCGGTGCAGAAGAAATTGGGCTAGATGAAGATAGTGGAGTATTTGCAATCACATCAGGACATATGAGATACCTTGTAAACACATTTGTTAGGCGCCAAGGAGCAAACGCACGGAGAAAGCAAGTGACTGTGTTCCAATTAGACAACAGTGCTGCAGTTAGCTCCCGACCCTTTGCTGCAACATATTTGACTCCAAAGAACCTCCACTTAAACGGAGCAATAAAAAGCTAGATCTAATCTCCTATAATGGAGACAAACTCATGAATATGGGCTAGGTTACTCTTTAACTGATCATAAACATTTGTAATCTCATCAATCCCTGAAGAATTCCAGCGAAGAGTTCTGGAGCTGATGAAAGGTCTAGAAAGGTGTTGAAGCAAATGCAGATGACTTGTTAGTTCATGGTAGTGATGAAATACATGAAGAAGCCGTCGCATATCATGACAATAACATGATAGCTCTGTTAGAAGATGCAGAGTTATAAACCTACCAAAATGAACCTCTGTATAGAGACCACCTCTCTATTGAGACCAACTAACACTAGTCCCGAAGGTGGTCCTAATAGAGAGGTTCTACTGTACTTTATTGATCAAATAATCCATTGAGGACATGTAAATCATTTGTAATAAACAACATAAGAAAAAAATAGCACCAAAATATAAAAACATGAAATCATACTTATTTTGTTTGTATAATTTCAACCAAAAGGCATATACTGGGACTACATTACATTAGCCTTTGTCAAGGCCAAGAATATCATTTAAAAAGATTATTGAAACCTGTGATCATAGCACTCAGAAACAGCCGCAGTCTAAATGTCTCAGCTTAGCGAGATGATATTCTTGGCCTTTGCTAATCCCTAGCTGGTGACGTCACGCAGCCTTAGCTTGGCCACACCGGCTACGTCATAGCCTGTTGAATATTTACTAGCACATAACAAATACAGCCGTAATCAGCTCTCACATGTGTTGGTCATGTATACATACTGGAGTGTGTTTCTGGCTATGTTTTGTTTACATGCATATGCATACAATATCTCATGCTAGCAATGTTTCTGGCAGTGTATGTATAGGCATGAGTGTCTACTGTGACAGACAAGTCACTTATGCGATGCCATAGAGGTCATAGAGAAACAATAATCTCTCTGTCACCAACACCCAACAGCATGACAACTAGGTTTATGCAAGCCTTGAATGTGGTTGATCTATGGGATTGTTTAGATTTAGTATGTTTTTATTCATGGCAAATGTTATATTTTTATACATGTACTTCAATTGGGGATTTCAAAGAATGTGTAATAACACGAATATTGATTCTATTGGGAAAATGGAAATTTCATAGAAAGTAAACTGTACATCTCTCAGTATCACACAAAAAATGTTTGATTATATCACTGATAGCATACACATTATAAGTGTGTATATAAATGAAATTAAGAAAAACTAAGTTTTCTTATTTTGCATACTACAAGAGTATATTTAGCAACTTAGTAAGGCATATTTATTAGGTCATTGTGAAATACTAAACATTAGTTACGTACATGTATTTACTTGTTGTAAACTACCAAATCATGGTTTTGTCTTGTATGCAAAAAAAGACATTCTATAGCAACGTGAGTGCTACCAGTGAGCACATGGTTTTGTTTTGTATGCAAAGCCTGATAAAGACTGTATTCACTTAGAAAGTCCATATGCTAGGAACAGAGTTGATGCTAGGACTCTGACCGCATGTTTTTAAACTAAATTTACCAATATCAGCATTTAAAAGCCAGCCTTCAGAAAAAAAATGCTATGAAATTTAAACATCAGTCTATTAGAGTCAGTCTAACATATGCACATCCATGTGAACAGAGTTGTGTTCTGTGTGGCTGTTTTCATATGAAGGGCCACTATATATATTTAAACTAAATTATAAATATTTGACATGGAATCACAGCATTGGTCTTTAAGGTCGTGTAACGTTATGACGTGAGTTGAGTTGGAAAAAAAATATCTAAACGGGTCTGGGGAAAAACAAACAAAACAAACACATAATGGAATGACATTAGTTGCAATATGTGGCTATTTCAGATTAATAAGAAGTGTAGACATATCGTGAGGTATTTGGATGACACCCCTCGGATGTTTGGTTGGAACATATACAACCCCTACCCTTGCAATATACCCCCCGCCCCCACCCTCCCACATCACTTAATTAATGAGCCCAACCTAAGGTCTTTTTTAAATTACTGCATTCATTTTGCATTTGACAGGATGCTATGCTCTGATTTAGAGACTGACTTATAATTCTAAGTAAACAATCATGCCCACCACCATTATTTATCAAGTGCACCTTCTGTTGACGCTTTGTGAATGATTAAACAAAACTACAATTTCAGTGCATGATTGGATAATTTTAATAGTAGACCTTTCATGACTTACATAAAAACTATAATTCTAAAAACAATGTGACGCTAAGTTCATCTTTGGGTGCTTACATATAAAAATATTCACAACTGGAAGACAACAAATCACAATTCAAGCAACACACTAATCACAAACATTGGAAATGTGAAAAAAAGTTTGAAATTGCTCTTTGAACAGGAAATAATCAATTCGAAATTTGAGCACACATCATTGGTGATGCCATACAATCTCCAGTTCCTCATCATCTAGCATATTTTCTCTTGTATCTACCATCCTTATACGACGACCTTCCCCCCGGGGTCGTCTAGTTGGAGACCTGGTATAACTGAGCAAAGTTGCCTGATTCACAGATTCACCTGCCTGAGAGCCACTTTCATTGCCTGTTGATCTCACCCCCCTCAGTATATATTCAACACGAGACCTTGTAATGCCATATGCATTTGCAATATCTAAGTCCTGAGGTATCGCCTGTTCATCATCATCATCACGTGTTTCACTGGTATGACCAAAATTGCGCTGATCTGAATGTGATCGGTCATTTCTTTCTCCAGGCGACGCATCTTCACCTGTTGAATCACTGAATGTGCTCTGAGATGACAATGTATTTTGCAAATTTTGAGTAATGCTATATTGCGTCTGGTAATTTGGGTGGTTTACAATAGAACTAGTTGAAAACGTGTTCATTCCAGAAATCTGGGGAAGTCCAGTCCCATTTCTTGCACTCGTATCATCCATTGCATCTTCACAGACACCATTATCTGGACTATGGTGAGTATCTGCTACATGTCCAGCTATTCCAGATTCAATATGGCTGAGATTGAGGGTGCTATATGAAGGAGGGGGTGTTCCGGGTGCTCGGTTTTCTGTCATGCTGGGCGTACCAGGCTGGGGGCATGGCGAAGATGTTGGCATAACATACATTATTTGACTGAATCCTGATGATACATTCGATGCTTGCATCACGTATGTATTTGGTCTGGGAAACATAGATCCACTTGATGTAGGCATCGGTATGTACGCAATTTGCTGACCAGCAGTATTCTGAAGTGAAACACCATCAGCATTGTGTAACGAGAAGCCATTTGAGTCGCGCGAGAGATCATTAGAATCCTCTGCATCAATAAGGGATGAATGGCAGTCTATGTTACTTCTTCTCATGTGATTTGTCGAGGAGGGCATGAAATTATGACTTCCAGGAGGAGCATAATGCACGTGGTGTTCAATATTAGCGAAGTCAATGTCCTCCTCTTGGTACCAAGATGCACACACAGTCTTGCAGCCTAGCACAGATGCCATAGAGCCAGTAACTATCTCCACTATGGACACAACCACAAACATGCAGTGCACAACTAATGCAGATCCCTCATACACCTTAAGCTCATAAAATAGAAGATGGTCCGATGCAATACCGAGTGCAGCTAAAGCTAATTGAGTCATTGCAATAGTAGTGCCCATTATGGACAACACCATAAACACTATAACTGTAGATTGAGTTTTCTTTCTTGCAGATGCCAATCCAAATGCACCTGCCAACAAGTACACGCAGCCACCCCAAAATCCACTCCCGTAGCGGTACCCCCATGCCCTGCTTGGCACTGCAACAACTCCTAATATGAGTGCTCCTATCCCGGTTAATACTTGGATTACACCGAATATCAATGCCTTGTCATAACCAAATCCACGAGCAGTGATCACCAAGTTTCTATCCTGTGTGTATGACGTATGCGTTCTGTTTGCAAGCCTATAACCTCTACTAAAATTTGGCGACATATTAAACAGGCCTTTCTATTCGATGTAGATGCCTAATAAACCGGCCAGATGCATAGGGCTACATGCTCACAATATGACTATTTTGTTTATATGGGCATCTGCACTGAGCAACAGCCTAGCATTCGTGGGTTACTTGTTATGGAGCATCCGCAGAGCAGCTGCTTGCTCTTCATTCTAACAGTGAATGTTAATTATAAGGAAAGCAGCTTGCGTGACTTTATACTCATAGATTGTAATAGTTGCCTGGAAAATTTCTCATGTATTTGTCATTGACCTCACTGTAATAAGGGTAATGACTTCATAAGGCCGATACGTCTAAACAGCACTAAGGACATAAAGAATGAATGAAATCACTGTAGATGGCAACATGTTTCAATTTTTGCAAATATATACGAGTATTAGTTAATGTCAACGTCTGAAAACGTATGTTTTTTTCTTATCATTTGAACATGACTATTAACCATTTATCCATTATCACATTTAGAGTCTTAGTTACTATCTTGAAACCCGCACCCAAGTTCATGCATGATTATTAGAAATAGAGCCGACATCCACACCCACGGATATAGAACAACCGGAACAAAACCCGCATATAATTCTTTATATTTAATAAGAATTTACAGTTATGTTGGAACAGAATGTGAATACATTCATCACACATTTTAACCATAGGTACAGAGTTAGTGACAATTATATAAATGAATCTCACGCATAATTAATATGAGTGAACAAGGAATGCCCTACAGGCAGTTTCTGTAAAGGAAACGTGTGCCTATGATCTTGTGTAAGTTTTAAGGTAATTCAGTTGGATACATACAGATCAACTGTGACAATAAAGCAACTCACATTCCTGCCATAATATTAATATTATGAAATACATCTACTGCACATTTGACAGCGGAGATGCACATGTAGCCAGAGCAAACGGTGAAATAATTAGGCAAGTCGTGTTAAAAGCGTGAAATTTGGCACAGATGAAGAGAAACATATATCTTTAAGATTTGGATATGGAGGCATCGCAGCTTTTGCCTCGTTTAGTTTTGGCGGCCATTTTGTTGTCGCCATTATGATCGAACACATTTATGCTAATATATTTGTATCTAAAAGAGATAACAATGTCAATGTAGTATATTTTCCTATGTTTTTAAGGTCAATTATTAGCATAAACCGTACAAAAGATTATTTGAATGATGTTTTATTGCTGGAAATCATATATCATGGTACCCATAACCATAAATGGTACCCGTAATTGGTAACAAAAGCTACATATTCAGTCAGTTAATAGAGTTGCCCTCCCCATCAGGAAAGCACACAGCAGTGCATTTTAAGTTAGCCTTTTTACACTTGTATCTTACATTGTACCCCTTTTGCATCCACAACATAATAACTCCTGTGCTGACGTTCTAGGCGGTGATAAAGTTGTCGTAATGGACTCCAGCCAATACCATGTTTCAGCCCCATTGCGTAGGAGATGGCAGACTTTGTATTCTATTCCGAACAAATGCACCTTGAAATGATTCTCTTGCAATATGTTGTTTCAATACATCTAGAGCTGGTGGAATATGTTTCGTGTTACATGTATTTGTCACTTTTTTACAAACGGTTCAATACCGGTAGAGTTGATATCTTTAGCTACTGCAAATATTTCAAATAGGGGTTGGTCATGATAGGTATTTGGCCTAGGTTTATTTTTTTCAACAGCTAGTTTGATTTCATCCAATGAGTCACTGATTATTGCAACTGAATGTGATTTTGACTTTGCAGAGAAAAGTGGAAGCTTTGCTGATATAGCAGGGTACAAATAAATGACCTTTGCACCTTGTGACTGAAACTGTTCAATGTGATAAGCAGACCAGGATGAAAAGCCAAGGGTGCCCACCTGGCTTTCGTTGACATGTGGGATCTATATGTAATTGTATAAACAAAACACTCTCTGGGTCACACCTAGATAAATTTCTCAATGGTGGAGAATACTCATGTGCTGTAATGCTGTATGCCTGCAAAGGGTAGCGTAGCCTATCACAAGACCTTTTAATGATCGGACATGAATCTATTCGAGCTATAGAGGCTGTCAAAATTGTACTTGCTCTTAATCTTTGAACTTATTATGTATGGTTGACATGGGTGGTTTATGCAATAATAGAAATAAACACTTAGATAGAAGGTCTTTTGAAAGTATAGGGGTGGCGAGACACTCCATTTACTGTGGCAGTTGTGTATGCTGGGTACACAAAAGATGCAGCGGAATTGAGGGTATTCTCAAACCTGATCCTGACTGTGTTATTATCAACTATTAGTAAATCACGATAAGACTTGGCGTATGGTGGCATTCTTTACGTTTCTCATTACACTGAACTGAACAATCTAATTACAATAGTTATATACAACAATATAGTACTTTACATACATAAGCCTACATACAATTTATACACAGCAAATACATGCACAAGAAAGTCACATAATAGCACAACTCCCCTTGAAATAAACTCTTCCTGTATTCTCATCACTCACATTCATCTATGAAGAACAGTCCCCAAATCGCGTTGGTTTTACTACCATTTTGGACCAAATGCTGTCACATAAGGCACTTCTGGTTCACATTCTTGTGTAGTCTCTTTTTTGTTTGTTGCCCTCAGTGCCTATCTCATTTTCTATAACATCCTCACTATTCTGATGCTGTTTATTTCTTTCATTACGTGTTTCGCCTTTTCCTCCGGTACCTTCATCAAATGTCTTCTATTCCTTCTCCATTGCCTGCCATTTGGACGTACAATGTCATAAGAGTTTGGACCATCAGTTGCTTTTTGTACAACCGTAGCTGGTTTCCATTCACTGTTGACCTGCACTCTAATTTGTTCTCCATCTTGTAATTCTGGTAGACTTCTCGCTCCACGATTGTACTGTTCTGTCCTCCTCTCTTTTTTTCTCTGCGCTGTGCTTTCACAGTCTTCCTGATTAATCAATCTCGGTCTGAGACTCTCTCTGGTTACGGGTAGAACTGATCTAAGTTCTCTACTCATTAACAGTTTAGCCATTCACCACATTCAATTGGAGTGTTTTTAATTTAAAAACGCTAGCCACGGATCTTTAGACTTTTTCATTCTGTTCTTCGCTATTTGCACATATGCCTCTGCCAATCCATTTCCTTGTGAATAATATGGACTTGACATGATATGTTGAAAACCATATCTGCTTGCAAACTCTTTGAATTCATATGATATGTATTGGGGACCGCCATCACTTCTTACCACCTCTGGAATTCCATGAGTAGACATAATTTTGCTCCAACTTCTCCACAACAGTTGTAGATTTTGTATCTGGTAAAATGTCCACTTCAAAGAATTTTGTTTGTAATCCACTACTAATACATAGTCCTTTTTTATTAAACTTGAACAAGTCTGTTCCTACCATCTGCCATGGTAATTCTGGCTCCTCCATAACTGTCATAGGTTCTTTCTGTTGACTATTCCTGTATGTTTGACACTCGCTACATGATCTCACAGTCTCTTCAATATCTTTGTTTATTCCAGGCCAAAATACAGCTTGTCTAGCCCTCTGCCTCGATTTTTCAATGCCCATATGTCCAACATGTAGTCTTTCCAACATAGATCGTCTCATGCTCGGTGGTATAACCATTCTTGAGTTCTTAAATATAATGCCATCTCCAATCGACAGCTCATCCCTATAATTGAAGAATGGTTTGGCTGCTTCATGTGTTTCACTCATTGTTTCAGGCCAGCCATTCCTAATTGTATCCATTAGCACGTTCATTTCCGCTTCAGTAGTCCTTTTGATTGTTGTCAATGTCTTATCATTTGCACCAATTTGTGTTAATGTTGCATGCACCATATACTCAATCTCTTTTTCCAAGTTCTTGTCATTGGCCGATATTGGAAGATATGCTCTACTCAACGCATCGGCTACAATGAGATCTCTTCCTGGTATATGTTTTAATGTAAAATCATACTTTGCAGCCTAAGCAGCATTCTTTGAAGTCTTGAGGTGCCGATGCTAGACTTTTTCTTCAAAATGGCTTCTAATGGCTTGTGGTCGGATTCCACTGTACATTGTACACCATATGCATATTGATGGAATCTTTCAAACGCAAATACTACCGCTAACAGCTCTTTTTCTATCTGTATCGTGTTTTCTGTGTCTGTCATGGCGCGTGATGCAAATGCCACTGGTTTTCCATCTTGGATGCATACAGCTCCCAACCCAGACTTGCTTGCATCACAACTGATAGTGATAGGTTTGGATGGATCGAAGAATGCTAACACTGGCGATGTTGATAGAATTGCTTTAATTCTCTCCATAGCTTTTTCTTGTGAGTGTGTCCACTCAAACATTACTTCCTTTTTCAAGAGCATCCTGATTGCTGCAGTGATTTCAGACATGTTAGGAATGAATTTCGCCAGATAATTTACTGTTCCTAATAGTCGTTCAATGCCTTTTTTATCAGTAGGATGTGGCATGTTTGTGATAGCAGAGATTTTTTGTGGATCCGGTTGAATACCCTCAGCTGATAGCACATGACCTAGATATGTAACACGTTTTATTCCAATCTCACATTTTTCTGGATTTAATGTGAGATTTATTTTTTCACATCTTTCCAGAACTTTGTCCAGTCTTTCATCGTGTTCTTCCTTTTTGTTAGATCTTGACTGTCTTCATGTAATTTAATTTGCCAATAGCCATGATTTGCATCCAATTTTGAGAATATTTTTTGCACCTGTCAGCCTTGTAGTTATTTCGTCAATAGTTGGTAGCTCAAAATGTTCTCTTTTTATAGCGTCATTAAGATTTTTGGGTCCAGACAAATTCTTAGTTTTCGTGTTTTAGGTTTCTCCACCACCACCATTGAGTTTACCCAATCGGTTGGATAGTCCACTTTTTAATAACCTTGTATTTCTCCATGTCATCTAGTGTTTCTTTGATTCTTTTCACGAAGTGCTACTGGTGTATTTCTAGGTGCATTTATCACTGGACATGCTTTTGAATCAATTTGTATCTTGAATGGTTTAGCCAGACATCCTAAGCCACGAAATACACTAGGATATTTTTCTAGTGCAGTTGATGCTTTAACACTTCTGATTATCTTTATGAAGCCCAAATCCTCAGAGGTTTTGAGACCAAGAATAGCGGGTTGCAATGTGTCCACAACAAAGAATTCAATCATTCTTCCTTCCACTCTTGTTAAATACTTGCCCATTACTGCGCCAATATGGTCTCCAGAATAACTTGCTAATTTTATGTTGGTTTTCTCCAGTTTGGTATTTGTTTTCATTTGGGAGTAATATCTACATGGAAGAACATTTATCTGCGCACCTGTGTCGATTTTGAATTTAACTGGAACTTGTTGCACTAATAAACTCACATATGCTTCATCTTCTGTTCGTTCCGTTTTTCCATATTTATCCACTGTGCCAATTGCATTGACATTAAGCCATTCTATATGATCATCGTCATCACCCCCGTCATTGGTATTCAAACTGTGTACATTTTGGTTTTCAGTTTGTTTCTTAGCACGGCACACTGAAGCATAGTGATTATACTTGTGACAGTAAGAACACACTTTACCATATGCCGGACATTGACGTGGACCATGTTTCTTACCACAACTTCGGCAGTCAAATACCCGTGTACTGTTTTTTTTGTCTATTGCTGCCACTGCATTTCTCTTGTCCTTTTCCTTTTATTGTGTCTACTGCTGCTTGTGCCTTCGGCGTTTCACCAATTTCTTCTATTTGGGTTTTCATTATTTCCGATGATTGACACATTTTGATTGTTTTTTCCAATGTAAGGTTGTCTTCATTAAGTAACTTTTCCTGTAGTTTTCTGTCTCTTGTACCACAAATTATCATGTCTCTGATTAGCTCATTTTCAAGAGTTTTGAACTCACATGGTTTTGCTAACCGTCTCAAATCTGTAATGAATTTATCAAAAGTTTCTTCTCCCTGTCTTCTTGTAAAGAATTTGAATCGTAGATATGTTATTCTTTTCTTGGGGTTAAATAACTCTTCATATTTAGCTATGATCGTATCAATGTTATCTTTATCTTCTTTGTTTTCCCCTTCTGTGATGAAGGTGAATGTTTCATAAATATCAGCAGCATCTTCACCGATGAGATGCAAGAGAGTATTTGATTGTACATCTTTTGATTTCTTGTTAAGACCAGATGCAATATAATACCTTTTGAATGATTTCTGCCATCTCAGCCATCGGTGGGAAACTTCTGCTTGATCTCCATGGATGTTTAAAGCTTCTATATCTTTTAGGTTGTCCATTTTCTTTTCCAACTATTACTTCTGACACCATGTGTTATTATCAACTATTAGTAAATCACGATAAGACTTGGCGTATGGTGGCATTCTTTACGTTTCTCATTACACTGAACTGAACAATCTAATTACAATAGTTATATACAACAATATAGTACTTTACATACATAAGCCTACATACAATTTATACACAGCAAATACATGCACAAGAAAGTCACATAATATCCAAGGTGTAAGGCTAATGAAGGAGGTCAACAGTAGGTGAACACAAGTTAGAGGTTGTGAGAGTTTTGTTACTTAGGTGATATGTTGTCCAGTGATGGAGACTGTGAGTTAGCTCCAACGGTGAAGAAATTGACAGTATAAGCCACTGCCCGGCCTTGTGCAATCACCACCTTCCACTTGACAGCTTCGTCCCTGGGGTGAGGCGGCAAGCAGTAGCCCACCTACGACCCCGGGGTGGTCTTGCGCCTCTCTATGACAGCTCCTCGTTGTGTTCAGTAGCTCTCCACATACGCCAAGGCCTGGCTTTTGGTCAACTACTGCTGAGATGGTGTTCACCCCCTGGGTTTCAAGAGAGACCTCTTTACGAGGACTTCACACCAGGCAGTGCTGACACGCAGTGCTTCAGGCGTACCCCACACACAGCCACGTGGGACTATGTGAACGAGAGTTAGGAAAGCCACAGGCAAGCCTCAGTGGTACAAGTGAATGCGGGTCTACTCCGAAGAATAAGTCAACAACCTTACTTGCCCATCCAGAATCTAAGAGAGAACTGCCGCTATTTGGCTCTGCACCAGTGCAGCAGCATACTAGTTCTCTAATCCTACAGTGGCCATAGGACAACAACTAAGCCTATCAAGGTGTGTGCAGCCAAAGGAAACTTAAACTACTCCCGTCCAACTTATAGTAGGGGGCAATTTATACTCTGTGACCATGCTACAATGAGTCGGGCGCATTGAGGCCTAACTTACCATAGGCGTAGGGAAGCAAAAAAAACATTGGGGGGCCGAAGCGTTGTAGGGTTGTTGGAGCAGATCTAAAATATGCGTGCCGCAGGCACGCATTGGCTATGTGCTCAAATATGCATTTTGAGCCCTTTCCAGTACCAATTTTTCATATATAACTGCCTGGAATTTCAAACCTACACTTACTTTCCACTTACGAGAACAAAAAAAAAAAAAGATGTGTTGATGACGTTAATCTGCTACTGCCTGGTTTGGGTCCAGTTTCATGCCCTCCAACCCCCAATCTTTAAGAAAATCTGCATCATCACGCTTGTTTTCACTTGGCTCTATATCATGTTGACAGATCATAAAAATGAATTTGGCTTTGAAAATTCTTTTGTCAATTCAACCAGTTCCCATATCCCCATAAATTACAATATTTGTCCACAGCCCATTTCTAGGTTTCATCACCTCCGCACATGGCCCATGCAATATTTTTGTTCTTTTCATTCTGATTAGTCTCCCATTAATGTAACACTGTAAGAAAATTTAAAGCTACAGTAAAACATGATATTTATATCTTGAACTTTATTAACTTATCAAACCATATAATTTTAATTATTTACAATAAACAGAGAAATTGGCCCGTTTGATTGTAATATATATTTACAAAACAGCAAAGTTCATGTACCAGAAAAATGAGTTTCCCATAACACAGATATTAATTCAGTCAAATTAATCAGACTTGGAGAGTTGATGTAATAAAAAATAACAAGCCATAAGTTCCCCAGTAATACACAATATTGTAATAAACACACTTAAACGCTAAAATCAAGATTTGAATATCTTTTTACATCATCAGAAAAATAATACTTGAAATAATACTTTAACTAATACTTAAAAAATACCTAAAAACGAAACAACACCATAACATCTTAATCATGAAATAAACTGTATATAGATATGTTCTTGGTCATAACAGCTCCCTCAGCGGAAGCTACTATTGAACAGATTAATAAATAAAACTTACACTTTTCTGAAGAGCAGACATAATTCAATTTTGCTTGGTTTAATATTAGAATGGTTTAATTAGAATGCTATAGGTATCAGCTAAAATACTTGAGTACAAGATCATGCTATAGTATCGGCTAGAATGCTGGAGTAGACTACTCATTATATTGATTTTGATGCATGGATGCACACAACCAGCTCTTTCAATCTTCCAATGATAGCTTTAATATGACAGCAGGTGCTTTGAAGGTGCCCTTTTGTTGGTTATATATTGAGACTATAAATTTTTTAGGACGTAGGTTCTCGCATATAAGTCAATTTTATCTGTAAGCGTAAGTTTTTTAAATAACTAAAATAGATCACAATATTATAAAAAACAGATAAGGAATATCACCATCTCCTAGTCCTAATGTGTAGAGTAAGACATCTTTTTTTGGAAAATTTCAAAGTCTTTCAGAAGGGGCCTGGTTGTGTTGGGTGCTAGTGCATTGATTGAGATTTGCCACACGGTGCCTATAATTTTTTCAAATTATTGGGGGGCCGAGTATACTTCGGCCCCCTGGTAAAATATTGGGGCCGGGCCCGGCTGGCCCCGGTGCTTCCTTACGCCTATGCTTACTTAACCAGTTTTGCTACAGTTTTGTACGTCTGACTGATATGCATAGTCTGAGATTCTGAGGATAGACACAGTCGATGGTCCGAAACTGTAAATAATAAGGAAAATTTAGTGTTGTGATTGAAGAAATATGTTGATTTATTCATATAACCAAATGATGAACTCATTCAAGGATATATGCATCGGGCAAATTTTGCGAGCTCCTGCCAAACTGCCAAACCACCATGGCACATTCCTTTTTCTTCAAGAGGTAGAGTGTATTAAATCTGTCTACGCAGTGCTATGATTCATGGGTCTGAGACGTGGGTAGCATCATCCAGTACTGTAAATCATGTGAGAAGAATTGACAGAGCTATGATCTGCTGGATGTGCAGTGTGACCGTACACTGACCATATGACACCGAACGGAATAGTCTAAGAGTATTTAGGGATGATCCAGGCGTGATTGAGAGAGTTCTGTTATCATCAAGTGACCAATAAAAAACTAGAGAAATACGTGTTATCTTTCAAGTCTAACAATGATACCAGTACAGAGAGCCTTTTGGAGAAATTGTGTATCACAGATATTGAAAGTGTGCTTCGTCAAGGGAGACTGAGATGGCAAGATTACGTTGAGCGCAGCTCTGGCTGGATTAGCAAAGTAAGAAAACTTGAAATAGAAGGAAGAATAGGAAAGGGAAGACCAAAACAGACTGGAGATGCGGTCATGTAGAAAGATCGAGCACGGGTCTAATAGATCCTGGTGACCAAAAGGCTTGGAGAGGACGATTGAGATGTAGACTGGGCAGCCAGGCCACATCCTCTGAATGAGGAATGATTAGGGCCCGCTCAAATAAACTTAGGATCTGATTGTTTGATTGATCGAATATCTATTTTCATAATTTAATTTGTAATTACCTGTTACCTGATTTCCGCTGCAATAACATTGTTTATTTCAAGGTCTGGAAAGTATGAGTTTGAGTACCAATAGGTTTTGGTACTTAAAACTTGTCTGTTTTAAAAATAAACACTGGTGGAATTACTGTTGATGAATCTGGCAGTTGATAAGAGTTTCATATCTTAAATAATAGTTGTTGCATATTTTCTTTTTGTATAGTCAGAGTTGTTTAGTCACAGGCAGGGACTCATCATCTATGTTTGGAACAAAGAAATACCAGTGCCATGAAATGAGCCATGAACATATTCCACCAACTCTAGATACATTTAAACAACATATTGCAAGAGCATCATTTCAAGGTGCATTTGTTTAGGGTCAATGTGTGAATAGAATACAAAGTCTGCCATCTCCTACGCAATGGGGCTGGAAACACTGTACTGGCTGGAGTCCATTAGGAGTCAACTTTACCACCGTCCAGAACGTCAGCACAGGAGTTATTATGTTGTCAATGTAAAAAAGATTGCAATCGACTGGGAATCAGAATCATCTTTCCCCAACTCCTCCAACAAGACAGCGAATGACAAGCTCATACAGATACTCAGAGATCATAACCTGACACAAATGCAAAAAGAGCCTACACGTGGGGATCGTATCCTCGACCTCTTCTGCACCAATAAACCATCATTGGTGAAAGCCATGACAACCGTACCTGGAATCTCTGAACATGATGCCGTAGTTGCAGACTGTGATGTGAGACCTAACTACATCAAGAAGAAACGGAGGCTGATCCACTTATTCCCAAAGGCGAACTGGGAAAACATGGCAAAAGACACTGTGTTGTTTACCAAGAGTTTCCTGGAGAAGGTCAGTGTGAACACAGTGGAAGAAAACTGGAACTGCATCAAGCAACACATACAGATGCTGCTAGACAAACACGTGCCATCTAAAATGACCACGAAAAAACAGCACCTCCCATGGATGAACAGTGACCTGCGACACAGAAGCAAAAAGAAACACCGAATGCTGAGGAAAGCCAGGAGGACGAAGAAGGAAGAAGACATGAGTGCTTTCAAGGCCTTTCAAAAGGAATCAGCAAGGGAACAGAAAAGATGTCGAGGGAGATACGTCAACAGCTTTCTGAACAAAGCTTTTGAGGAAAGCAACACAAGGCCCTTCTGGAAGTACGTAAAGTCCCAGAAACAGGATAACTTTGGAGTCCCGCAACTCAAGCACGACGGTGAGCTGCACGCTGACAGCAAGAAGAAGGCAAGCATCATGCTAAGTGAATTCCTCTCGGTATTCACTAACGAAGATACCTCTTCAATCCCTACCTTACCTGGGACACCTTTCCCACTGATCCACCAGCTAGACATACAGGTTGGAGGAGTAGCCAAGTTACTGGCAGGCTTAAACCCAAGCAAGGCTTCAGGACCAGACTGCATATCCGGACAAGTCCTCAAGCACTTAGCCGCAGAGCTTGCCCCATGTATCACTGCTTTGTTCAGACAGTCCCTGGCCAGTGGACAGCTCCCCAGAGACTGGATGGATGCAATCATCTCACCAGTGTATAAGAAAGGGAATGTGCACCTAGCCTCTAACTACAGGCCCGTCTCACTCACCTGTATCCTGTGTAAGGTCATGGAGCATATCATCTGCAAACATGTACTGAAACACCTGGAGCGGCATGGTATCCTGACCACACTCCAACATGGATTTCGAAGTGGTCATTCGTGTGAGACTCAGCTCCTAATCACAGTAGATGATCTGATGAAAGCGTATGACAGCAGAGCCCAGACGGACCTCGCCATCCTGGACTTCTCCAGGGCCTTTGACACTGTTCCACATGAACGGTTGCTGAGCAAGCTAGAGTTCTATGGCATTAGAGGAGTGATCAACGAATGGGTGAGATCGTTCTTGACCGACCGCCGCATGTGGTTGCCATAGACGGAGAGACCTCGCCGAAAGAACGTATCGCCTCAGGGGTACGCCAGGGGACAGTGTTAGGTCCCCTGTTGTTCTTGATCTTTATCAATGATCTACCCCAACAAGTCTCGCCAGGCACCAGAGTGCGTCTATTCGCAGACGATTGCCTAGTGTACAGGAACGTCAGTACAGTAGAAGACCAGGTATGCCTGCAGCGAGACTTAACAGCACTAGACAACTGGGCAAAGAGGTGGGGCATGCGTTTCAATCCCGCGAAATGCAACATCATGAGGATTTCAAGGAGCAAGCAAGTCATTACCAAGCTGTACGAACTGTGTGGAGTCATACTGGAGGAGGTGGTTGCTGCCAAATACTTAGGTGTGACCATTAGCAACAACCTTGAATGGAGCAAGCACATAGCCATTGTGACGAAGAAGGCTAGTAACACCCTCAGCTTTCTCCGGCGTAACCTCCGCTACTGTCCCAGAAAGGCCAAGGAGGCCGCGTACCTGGTTTTAGTGCGTTCCACCATCGAATACAGCAGTGTGATATGGGACCCACATCTCCAGGAAGACAAAGACCAACTGGAGAAGATTAACAGAAGAGCAGCTCGCTTCGTGACAAACACATATGATCGCCAACGCAGTGCCTCTGATCTGCTTCAGAAGCTAGAATGGCCGACCCTGGAGCATTGACGATCTAACCAGAGGCTTACAATGATGTATAAGGTTGTGCAGGGACTTGTGGCAGTGCCGGCATCATCGTTAGAACCAGCAGACACCAGGACCAGAGCGAACCACACATTTAAGTTCCGGAATATAACAACAATCACCACGCAATACAAACACTCCTTCTTTCCCCGAACAATTCTGGAATGGAATGGTCTGAAGAAGGAGGTGGCTGAGAGTGGATCCTTGAACATTTTCAGGGACCGGCTGCCCTAGCCATGTGGCACACACACTGTCATCGGCGGGATGTCCCACCAGGGAATTAGCCGATTATTGAATAGAATGAATAGAATAGAAATGTAGCCTGCAAGTGTAAAAAAGCGAGCTTAAAATGCACAACTTTGTGCTTTCCTGATGGGGAGTGCAACTCTACTAACTGACTGAATATGTAGCTTTTGTTACCAATTACGGGTACCTTTTATGGTTATAGGTACCATTATATATAATTTCCTTCAATAAAACATCATTTAAATAATCTTTTGTACTGTTTATGTTAATGATTGACCTTAAAACCATAGGAAAATATACTACATTGACATTGTTATCTCTTTTAGATACAAAGATATTAGCTGAAATGTGTTCAATCGTAATGGCGGCAACAAAATGGCCGCCAAAACTAAACGAGGCAAAATCTGCGATGCCTCCATATCCAAATCTTAAAGATATATGTTTCTCTTCATCTGTGCCAAATTTGACGCTTTAACACGACTTGCCTAATTATTTCACCGTTTCCGTATCCAAATCTTAAAGATATATGTTTCTCCTCATCTGTGCCAAATTTCATGCTTTTAACACGACTTGCCTAATTATGCTGAATTTCGTCACCCTTTGCTCTGTCTAGTAGCAGTCATCTTGCCACAGCAAGGTATCATCTATCAAATTTCATAGATATATGGTCTCCAGAGAGACCACCTTTTCAGATGAAAGATGAGTAGCAGTAATTGTTTCAAGGTTGGTTTATTTTGGATAACCCAATTTTCATTCTTATATTACATCTGAAACTACCTTGTCAAAACATAGATTTATTATCAGAAAATTCTAAATAATTCATTACAAGATCATTATACCTAAAATGTGAACATACCCTGTCTAAATATTTGATATATTTTCTGCATTGTAGGGTGTCCCGCAACTGTGTGCGCACTTAACAAGGCAATTACAAGTTGTCGACATAATGTTTCCGTTGTTCTTGTACAGAGGAAAGTGATTTACGCCCAACGGTTTCAATGCGACACAATGTCTGAACTTAAAATTTGTGAACTTGCCTATGAAGGTAAATTGGGTGAACTAAAATATCTCTTGGATAAAGAACCGTCTCTTATCCACAAAGCAGATAAGGTAGATAATTATTTATAACGTAACAATGACAGACACCGTTTAGGGAACTCTCTAAGAGCTGGGATATAGAAATATCTTATATTATCGTCTACTGTTCAATTATGACGCTGCAATTTTTTTCGTAATTATTATTTCTTTTAAAAATCCTCTCTCAGACTTATCAACTATTCACATTATTTTGATAGAGTGGCAGGACATCACTGCATTGGGCTATTGCTGGAGGTCGTGATGACATCGTCGACTTTTTGTTCCAACAATGTGAAGACATGTCAATAGATCTGCGTGATGAGGTATTGCTTTTTACTATGATGATAAGAAAACGAGCCAGCCTGATCATTGAGATGTAAACACACACTTTGTCATTCTATTTCAACATGCGGCATCAATCTAACACAGATTTGTGACGTGGCTGTTTGAAAATGTATCGGAATGATGGTGCACGCATCCTACTATTAACGAGCCCATGCATTTTTCAATTTAAATGGCTATATATAGAAAAAATAATATTTGTTAATCTGTGTTTCTTGCAGTCAAACTGGACACCACTAATGATAGCTGCATCTGCAGGCCGAACACAAATTGTTCGAAATCTTATATCAAAGCAAGCTCAAGTGAACGCTGTCAACAGTACTGGTCAATGCTCCCTTCACTATGCAGCATCAAAAGATAGATTTGAGGTAATTAGCTTGTTTGACAATTGAGAAACTCTCACCAGTAATAAAAACAGTTTATGAAAGTATTAGTTTTCAAATATTTTGCATTTTATTTATAGTGTAATTAAGATAGTATATGCAGATTGCAAACTAGGGAACAATGATTTCAATATTTCAGCACCATCATCTTCTACCCATGAGACTGTTGATATAAGATACTTCTAGAGTTCACATACAGGAACAATTATTCCAATATTTATTAATAAGAATTTGCAACTCAGTGCTGTGATGCAACTTGGATATTTCTGTTATGTATTCCGAATATATCCTATATGTACTAGGAGACAAATTTTATGAAAACCTAATTTTAACTTTGCAGATAGCAGAAACACTGCTTGAAAATGGGGCGGATCCAAATATTGCAGACAATGTGAAAAATACTCCTTTACATCGAGCAGCTTCAAAAGGCCATGTCAAAATGACTAAGCTTCTACTGTCATTTAATGCTGATGTAAATTTCCAAGATTCTGAAGGAAACAGTGCCCTGTAAGACCTTATCCATGTATAATTTGAAAAGTAGAAGCCTAATTACTTTATGAATCTGATAAGCTGTTAATTGAAATGTAAGCGTGGTGAATTTGAAAGTTGTCCTGAAGAAAATCTGTTTATTTTCCCTAGGCATTTGGCTTGTGAAGATGGAGAAGCAGAAATAGTTAAACTTTTGGTTGATCATGGTGGTAGTCTATCCTTGCAAAATAAGGTACTGTTAACTTTTTAATGGTTACATATGTATATGTATGTACTGTAAAACTAGAATATTTTGTGGCTATTAAATTTTGCGATTTTTATCTATAAATTATTTTGTGACTAATTTTGCGGTTTTGGTCCATCCTGGATCTACTTTACATAGGCTATTAATGTTTGTTGACTATTTAAGTTTGCGTTTTTGCACCTACCCACACAATTCGCAAATTATATCGTGCGCAAACATTTCTAGTTTTACAGTAATTAGAATTCTGTAATCCGATCAAAGGGGTCACACATCAGCTTATGTTAAAGCAGAAATAAAATATTCAATGAATTGCTTAAACTTCATCATAAAATTATATGTGTGAATATTTTTTTTTAACAGGCTGAAAAGACACCTATTGAGTTAACAGCTCCAGGAAATTTGCGAGTCTGGTTACGAACTTGCGAAGAAGGCGTCAATATTTTAAGTTATTTAAATTGACATTTTTACAAATTTATGTATCATTATATTGCATTTCATTATTTTTATGTATCATGAATTAAACATTTTGAACATATAAAACTTTTTTTGTGTTTATTTAGACATGAACAATTATATACATAAAAAAATACACAGCTGGTGTATAAAAGAAAAGTATTTTGATTTTATATGAAACATGAATAGAACTCTGACCTCATGCCCATTCCAACCCATTGACTCTTCTGTTATAAAATTACATTTATGGGTTTTGGTCAAAGTTTATGATTGATCGCTTAACAGAATAAAATATAAAACATATATCACATTTAGCATTCACTACTTCAGTCCATATTTTTGAAAACCTAAGAACATTTCCAAATAACAATTGCCATATTTCCTCCAAAAAACATGTATAATAAGTTTTTCACTTCATGTGTAAGTTCGAATCCGAAGCCCTCCCCAACTACTGCATGCCATGAAGCACCGAATTTTTTATCCATTGTTTCCTTGATGAGCTTGGCAGCATTCTGGAAAAAAAAAGAAAAGAAATTGAGAACAAAGTATTACTGTTGCAAGTTTTGTATATAAGTTATGGTATGAAACTGGATTTTTTTTATTACTAGTAGAAATTTTGATAGTAAAAAATTCTATTGATAGTGTAAGGATTACTTCATAAGTTAGTGTATGCAACTAGAAAATTCTTATTACTAAAAATTCTATTGATAATACAAGATTTGTGAAATATGGTATGCAGCATGTGGTTGCATTTTCCTTTGTTCTTTGTTCTATTTTTGCTGCTTTAACGCGGTCTAAATTGAATTAAAATTAAATTTATGTTGGTCCAAATTTTATTTACTTTACTCTTTTTTAGAGAGTAAAGTAAATAAAATTTGGACCAACCTAAATTTTATTTTGATTTAGACCGCGTTAAAGCAGCAAAAATAGAACAACAAAAGAAAAAATTTATGATAATGTAATGATTACCTCGTTGTTTGTTGAAAACTTTTCACAAGCCGTTACACACAATTCCATGGCCTCCACACGCATTTCTTCATTCATATCGGATTGCTGAAATATACAATAATGATCACAATGTTTTCTATTCTGAATAATCAGTTAATCGGATTTGTGTATGCAAATCTAACTTTCTAGTAATGCAAGATGGTATATATTCGGATCCTAATAACACAAACATCTGATCCGTTTGATCATTTTCTGACAAACTTTTCTGCGTAAGATTTGATTTGCAGCTAATTAACTTTCTTTTCCAATACCCAAAGCCAGCATTGTGTCCAGCACGATTTGTCTTAAATTACTCTGAAACCAGCAAAATTTCAAACTTCTGTCTTGTATTTTTGTAATTTGTTTATATCTTTTACAAGCCAAGGGCTCCATGCTGTAGAGGCTTATTCTAGTAATGGTCTTATAGGGGGCGTGTACAGTATGGAAATTTTCTTCTGTAAAATAATGAAATACCTTCTCAAAAAAAACAATTCATAAAGTTTGCTTTATTATAAGTACTGGACCAATGAGACAATACATTTGGATTGCAAGGAATTACAATCCAACCTGTCCTTAACTGGGCATGTACGGTTTTAGTATCGTTGGCAAACATCTTGGCAGTATTGATAGCAGCATCTGGCAGATCGTTCACGTACATTATTGACCCCTAGGAGACATCACTGATCACAGGTTTCCAGTCTGATGAACTGTTTTCAGAATGACTCTTTGACTTCTTTCTGACAGCGAGTACTTAATCCACTGATGTATCTTGCCTTTTATGCCCAAGCTGTGGAGCTTATACATGAGCCTATCGTGTCGTACAGAATCAAAGGCTTTACTAAAATCTAAATAGACTGCATCTGTTCCCTAGCCAGCTTCATGATTATCAATCCAATCATTTAAGCACTACTAGATTAGTGACACATAATGAACACTTCTCTTGGGAACCATGCATGTAATTCAGTTTATCAAGTTGCAATCTGCTAAAAATCAACGGACACACACACAAGTCTTGGATATATTATAAGACCGACAGATCCATCAGCTTTGACATGTTCGCCGACTTTTCTACTTAGATTCAGGAGCCATGCACAGCACATTGTCGACAAGTTTCAAATTAGACAACCTGCAATCTGTCTAGATGCTTAGGTTGGGTATTTGAAACAGGTGTTAAGGAGCAGCCTGCAGGTGCTTAAATATAATAAGCAGATGCCATGAATACTACTAGATTTGTAAACTATGATGGACTATATTTCTGGAACGGTATAAATAACTGTACACTTCACTTAACACTTTTCAACAACTTATACTGTAAACTTGCAACTTAACACTCTTTGACAGTCTGTGTATTTGCACGCCACGTAACTTTAATAGGGGTCATACGATACGTACCCGCACTAAAGGATATGTATGCCTTTTCACTTCTTCGGTCTTCTTTTCTCCACCTTCGTCACCCATTGTTTATTACAATATATATCTAGTAAACTAGAGGTTTAAGAAAAAACAAGTTTTCAAAACAAAACTGAACAAGCTTCTGCTCTGTAACTAAGACGTTGACGCATGCGCACGAAACAGGAAGAGTCTCGTTTTGAAAAGTAAACAGAAGCACATGTAACTTAGGGGGCGTGGCTCGGAGCCGCACACATATTCTAATGAATGCGTCTAGTCCAGAGTGAAGACATTTGTCACATATATATGTATGTTGTTGGTACAAACAAGGATCTTATTTTCCGGCTCCCCCTCCCCACACCGCTAACTTCAAGAAAATGTGTGTAACGTTCATTTCAGGCCCCTTTAGAATTAATTATATCATATGACTATTGTGCGTATAATATGTTCTTACTGTTTTCAGTCTTTTCTTCTTCACATTTTCTCATCACATTTTCTATATTATTTGTCTAATCACTCACCCCTTTCAAGGATTATCTAGTAATAACATCTCTAGTTCATTTTACACCACCAAATGCTCATCCTGGAGTGGAGTCAATGATTTTCACAATTTTTACAATA
>CM032669.1:32441170-32459842 GCA_019095985.1 Streblospio benedicti | reverse complement strand
AAGATAACCCGTCATTCATCGGTGAAACATTTGTTCCAGGAGGATGAAGTAAGGATGCGATTCCAATGGGCGAGCTCGGTGAGACCGTGGGAGTACGGCAAATTTTTAATTGTGAAGTTGAAATTCCCCGAGCTGCCACCGATACGGTGTTACGCTCCAAACGCCTGCCGGTGATCCGAGGAGCTCGACCGGTCCCCGGCGAAAATAGCATCAGTGGTGCATCGGAACCTCATCGGTCGAGCTTTGTGACTTACACATTTCCATACGCCCAGTCGACTTAACATCATTTACATCAGGTCATTGACAATTTGGCACCTATCCTGCCTTTCTCAATTCCCTAGGGAACATAACCATGGACTCACATCAACGTTCACTAGGATGATCTGTACCTATTTAACATGTAGGTGCCACGGAGCAGTGTGTGCAACCAGTTAAGGGATGTAAATGTAAAGGTAAATGTAGTGGTTTATATTCATGATTCTAGTGTTCTCACTTTTACACTTTACTTTACATTTTACACCAGGTCATTGACATCTTTGTCACACTATATCTTTCTAAACTCCCCAGCTAGGGAGCATACAGCTTATCGCTACCGTAGCGCAGACGTGCTAATCAATCACATCAGCGTTCACTCGCCTGACCTGTACCTATTTAACGTATAGGTACCACGGAGCAGTGTGCAACCTGTTAGATGTAAGTTTGCTCAGCACCCACCACCAGACCCGACCGGGAATCGAGCCCACGACCTTCTGGTCACGAGTCCAACTCCCTATCCATTCGGCCGTGGAAGCACACGCAGGGATGTGTTTGCTCAACACCCACCAACGAATCAAACTCACTAATGTCTGAAAAAATGGACCCCCCTTGAATGTGATATGTTAGGACACCCCCTCCCCAACGACACCTCTAGATATGGTTAGTCCAAGCATTAGTATACCCATATTCACAAAATTTCTGTAACTGCGTTATTTTTCGTGACATGTCCTCAATCACTCACGAACGAAATGACACATTGTTATACACAATACTGCTTGTAAGTGACTACACGAACACTTGTTCATGGTCATTCGTTGTATGCTCGAGGTATTAATTGCGTGTTTTTATAAAAAAGAGATTAACATTTGAATATTAATTGATTCACATAAGATCGCTCACTAACACGCTATACAGTAATTAGCTAATATAGAAAAAAGCACGCCGTGACTGCATGCCTTTTGTGTTTGGCACGGCACTTGAATGTCTTCATCACATCATTTCCTTGGCAGTTGTACCAATAGATTGTATATCAAATGGTAGTGTACCTTGGCAAAGCATCAACCGCTATCATACGTGGAACTATCATAGTTAGATAGACTTATAAGTTGATTACTTATGTTAAACTAACTTACAATACAGGGATTGTATAATTAATATATAATTTACAATGAGTTTGGAAATGAACGTACCGACCAATTCTCGTAAGGAAAACTACCAAATTCAACTGAACATAATCTCAAGCAGTTTATTGTACTCTGTTTAATAGTTAATGTGCGATTTATCATAGTGTACGAAAGTTACTTGTCATTCACTTTAAAATATTCACTTTAACAATTTCAGACACTGGTGTTCCTCACGTGGATGAACAGACTTCAGCCATCCGAGAGCAAGAAGAAAATCACGTGCCTGGTAACTTCCAACAACACTCAGATGTGCACAGAGTGGGTATATTTGACGTGAATACCATATTTGGAATATCATTTTCAATCATACTAGTCGGGGCCTTAGCGTTCGTAGTAGTCCTGTTTGCAATAATGTGTCATTTGTCTAATCGGCGAAAAAGAGCTCGTGAAAAGACTGGCCTGGATACTGAGGCACAGGAGATGAACAGTTTGAAACGTCGTATAAGTCGAACGTTCGGAGTTACAATGGTTCCGGTGGTAAAACCAGTAAAAGAAAGCAGTCTTAAGCGACTCAAGAGACTGAATTCACATCCTCGAAAGGTTGACAAGAGGAAGAAGTTTTTAACACTCAACCGACGACGTGGCAGTCTAGAGAGCCGTCCCCCATCTTCCAGAAGCAACAGGGCCCTCGTGGAAACTATAAATAGCATAAGCGATGGCAAAGTAGTGATTCCAGATCAAAATGTGATTCTTAACTCTCGATTGTGATACAGTTTCATCATTACATGTAGTTACATGTTATCCAACACTGCAACGCAAAAAACCAACAAAAAAAAAACAACAAAAAACCACCGCGGGGATTATAATATTAGACCACGATTTTCATTGAAAAAAGAGGAAGTTCAATTAGAAAAAGAGGAAGTTCAATTAGAAATGATACACTGAACAAAAACTAGACTTTAGAAACAAATGCGTTTCACATAATTATGCTTCCAGCACACTAGAATGTAATTACAAGGCTGGACGACGTTGTGGTCGTGGGCAACGTGGATAGCTCGTCGCCTTGGCCGTGGGTGTCAACACGTGGTTTGAGATGGCATTATTATAAACAATAAAATTAGAGGATCTGGTTTGCTGCAGCAATGTTAAAATCAATATATCAAATAAAAGTTTGAAAAAGAAGTGTTACGGTGTGAACACTGTCCAGACTTAATTTAGCATCTTTAAAAACAAAATGTGTGTGTGTGTGTGTGTGTGTATTATTATTATTATTCTAACTCGACGACGAGGTGTGTTCATGGTCTTGTGTGTGTGTACGGTGTAGACACTGACACGACCAAGATTCATACCTCTTTAAAAACTAAACTTACAACTTGTGTGTGTGTGTGTGTGTGTGTGTGTGTGTGTGTGTGTGTGTGTGTGTGTGTGTGTGTGTGTGTGTGCGTGCGTGTGTGCGCGCGCGTTATTCGTTCACCTGAATTTTCGGACATTCTCATGTCCTTTTCCCCACAATGCCCTGGTCTTTACAAGATTGTGATGTGAAAATCTCGGCCCCATGATGTTGTCATAGAAAGAAGAAACATGCAGAGTTGTGTATGAAATAAAACGTGTTGTCATACGAAAGAAGAAACATGCAGAGTTGTGTATCCAAAACGTGGTGGTAAGACCCGTTTTTGACTCCAAGACACTTGACCCGTTCGAAGTAGCACTTCATCACATGTTTCACTTCACCTCCTTCAACCGAACAAACAAAAGCACAACATCTCACTTGACAATGTAAAAATACTGGATAGGGACAATAATCCACTTGAAAGACACGTACGCGAGGCCACATCAGGAACCTCAGTGTCAGCGTGGACTACCGGCAATCTATGACATCGTAGGGACCGACATTTTCACACCACAATCCTGTGAAGAATAAGGCATTGTGGGAAAAAGGACATGAGAATGCCTGAAACCTTCAGGTGAGCTTTCTCTAAAAAATACAAGTTCAAAGTTTAGTTTGAAAATAAGAGTATGAATGAAAACTTGAAAAAACGAATACCCATCCAACATATGACCAAGATTCAATCAATATCTGTTCGACAGGGTTGTAAAAACTACCTAGGACCGTTACGTTTTTGTTAATTGGTGTAGTCGCTGCGGTATGGAAGGTGCTTAAGACTTCTGAGGGTTTGATTTGGGGGTGGAGGTGGGAGTCCTCTTTCCAAATCCCACTTAAAGTTTTGGAAATTTCCTACTTCCCACTTAAATTTAAAGCAAATTTCACACTTCACACTTATTTTTTTAGTTATTCCCCATTTCACACTTCATCAACACTCACTACTTATGCCGATCAATGTTCCAAGATTTATTTGCATCTCAAGACTAGTTACTATTATGTTAAACAATTTTCATAGATTTTTTTTTGCAGCATGGGTAGAAAAGGACTATTTTTTGAAAATATAATTCTATTGGTGTCATCAAGGAGAACAGAAGGACATGTTCCAAATTCCCTCCTCCACCGAATTTTGCTTATCATTAACATAAGATAGTCTTATACCCGGTTATAAAACCCATTGGCTTAAAATATTGTACTAATTACAGCGATACGGCATCTAGTTGATACTAACACATGTATAATGGTAATGTTTTGCGCGTTCGAACTTTCTTCATTATAAGAGGCCTGGAAAGTGCTTGTTACAATTGAATTTCAGAACCATGATACATGTTTATAAAGCTATGCCACCATATGCCAGCGATCCAGGACGACAGTCTCGAAAAACATTACGGACAATATACCGTACGGAAAGGAGATGAGAAATATATGTTAGAAAAGATGATTCTCATTTCTACGCGCAAGATAATCCAACGGTGATGAGCCACGGTGGCAACTAACACAATGTGAAAAAGAAGTACACATGTGTATGTAGTAGTCCATGGTTTAATTACATGCAGTTTTTTATATTAAACTTTCGGGGCATATGTCATTAGATTCCGAATAATCCGCCATAAATTGAATAACATCTAGTATATGATAGTTTCAGAATATTAAGTATCGCAGTCGTCCACCTAAAACAGACTAAAACCCCCAGAATATGCACCAGTACACAGACATCACGGGTGAATCGGCGCTTCACCGCACTCCGGGGTGTTAACCGGAAACTGAGGCACTTCATGATGCGTCATTTCAATTTGACATTGTTCTTTCTTTTGTAATATTTTGTTACTGCTTTTTATTCCAAAAGACAAAATAAGGCATTTTTTTTATTATATATTTAAATTTCGAAGCTTTAGCTTCCTGGTCACTATATATAAGTACATTAAAAATCTAAGTACATTAAAAATCAAAACAATAACACCAATAAAACCAAGTCCAGTACTACCATTATTACTTTATGATCAGCAACCATTGCTGCGTGATTGAATTGGAAGACTATTTCTGTCGCTACTTTCATACAAATACATACATACACACCTTTCTACATATACTCATATACTTGTAACCACACACATACAACAAATTCATGAGGCACTTCATGATGCGTCATTTCAATTTGACATTGATGGTTCCTGGACCTGTGTCATGACTCATGTGCCGGTTCTTATCAACACGAGCGAAAACATGGGAATTACCAGATATACATAACAGACATACAATTGAACAAGGTCACGCATTGTATATAGGTCGCCAGTATTTCGCCTTAAAAAAGTTATCTGCATCCTGCATGCAAAGTTTAAAACAACAGCTCGCTTCGGTAGCGTTATTTCTTGGTGCCTGTGTCTTGTTGATGACACTTCTATTAGCCTGTATATCAGTGTGTGGATCTTAACCTTTTTTTGCATTAGCCTGTTTTATTTCTGTTTTTGGAAACGCAGTCGCAAAGTCTAAAGTTCCCCAAGCAGTGATCAGATATGGAGTGTGAAATACACGGGAACTCAAGTTGTAGAGAATACTGCATCAGTTGCCAAGTTTGCATTTGTGGGGAGTGCATTGAGTATTTAAATCATCATCATAAAAACCACATCATAGTACCGCTTTCAAGCTCCAGCCTTCCACTAGGAAGGGAAACAGAGCAAGTACCAGCACAGGGAAGTAAAGGAAATAACTTTAATCCTGGACTTCAAGGAGACGATATTTGTATTTATGACGACGCTGTGAGTCTTGCATCATCTACTATGGCAACGAGGAAAAATGGACAATACAGACCACTTCTGGAATCTGATCATTATGAAAATAAGGTATCTGGATATTTGAATATCATTATACATTTATGGTTTTCTCTATAAAGTAGTTGCTTTAAAATGCTGACGTTAACAAAGTGGGCCAGTCTTTTTATTACTTTTAAAATTACTCATTGTATTTCAATTGAGCGAAACCAACTATGACCCGGCAACACCAAATTGATGCTCATAATGTAAAAGTCACTGTACAAAACGTGTATAGCTTTTAATTGATACAAGGAACTCTCTACGAGGGCGATCTTTAAAAAAAAAATTGTGTGAATAATATTTTGTATGATTGTATTTGATAATTTATTTTGATACAATGAAGTAAAATTTTATGACAGAATGAATATTTGATTTTTATATATTTTTATGGGTCGTGCTTTTTAAGAAAATGGTACTAGTACAGAAGAACCACTTTTTCAAGATAAATACAGAAGAACCACTATTTTAAAGAAATATGAGGCTCTTGTAGAGAGTGGAGGGCAGGTGTATGCATATTTTGTATAGTGAATATATTGCATGTAACCAACACGAATTGATTGTCATTTTGCCCACGTCTTAATTCGAATCAAAATAATGAAATGCATCAAATAAAGTGTTCAATATTATGACTACTACGCTCATATGTGATAACATTAGAAATACATCATGGGTGTGTAGTGTGCACATGGTAACATCAGAAAAAGATGGGTTTCTCGTAACACGCAAGTCATGTAGGAATAACGATTACAACATCACACTTGATATCTTCACTCATTCAGTTATTTCATGATGAATTATATTATTACAAAACTAGTCTACTATTGTTCACAAGTGTTCATGCGCATTGTTAAATATGTATTAATTTGATTAAATCCAAGGGGGCCAACGAAGGATGGGTTGCGTTAAATGGCGACGAGAGGGTTCTTTTTCAAGCAAGTGATCCATCTGGTAAGTATCTCTAGCTCTAGAAATTGTGCGAGTATATACCTACACTGTGCTAAAGGGAAGGATAATTGCACATGCACTATTTCTAAACTGTCCTCACAAAGCAAGATAGGCGCCGAACTCCAAGTATATGTTTTGGAATAGTAGCCAATAGACAACAAGTGTATGACCTCAGATTTTGCGTTAAAATGGCATATTACTTAGTTATCAGCAAAACTATTTGTCAATTATCAGTACAGTCTCCATTATTAAATCAAAGGTGGATTTCTGGAGAGGTAGTATGTAAAGCTATGACGCATGCATACCACCCCGGGTATACAACTTTCCCTCCAATTAGTACCACCTCTGTAAAGAGACCGCCTCAACAATTAAGCCTTTTTTTCCTGTCCAAAACGTCAATAAGAGACCAGTCCAAACCCGGTAAGAGAAAACTAGTTCTATAATGGGAATTTAGTGTGAATATATAAATGACTAAAAGGGAAAGATGGTGTAAAGTTTTGGCCTTGATAGTATTGTTTGCTTTCTACTATATGCAAAGCTCATAAACAGGATATCTGTACTATGCGGTTTCAGTAATTTACATTAGCATATATAGATGCTGGAAAATTATTATGATTCACGCATAAGTGCAAAACATGCAAAGGATTAAATATAGGACAGACTCCTGCATGAAAATAAATAACACTATATGAATGAACAATTAGGCATATAAAAACAAAAGAGGTATTTTCTAAATAAATTGTACAGATACAAAGACTCTGAAATTTAATATATCAAAGTAGCTGTCCCGTATCCTGAACAATTATAATCTTCTATTTTGATTTTTGTCACCCACTGAGTCCATACATACTATTGGTATATACGGCTTTCCCTCGGGGAGGGAGGGGTGGGTGGGTGTCTTCCTATATATGTCGGGTAATACGGGTGTGCCATTTTTATGGGTTACCTTTTAAGATATCCTAGGTGTAGAGATGGGTTTAAATTTGGTGATTTTGGTACAGCTATGGGTCTAAATGTTGTGATTTTTGGTATATTTATGGGTCTACATTTTGTGATTTTTGATATAGCAATGGGTTTGAAATTAAATGTACAGATATTGTAATTTTCATTTTGTTTGATACTGACATAATTCTTTTTAATATTTTGTTGATGAAATGTTAACAGTATCACGGTAGATTCATTATTTAATATATATAGACATGGGTCACTTTTTCATCATCAAGGTATAGACATGGGTCACCTTTTTATTATATCAAATTAGTAATATCGATGGGTAGCGTTTCGACGTTCGAAATGGCACACCCGTACCCATTTTTGAGAGACCCCACCCCCACCCCCACCCCCACCCCCACCCCCCGGCTTTCCACATAAGTTGAAGTTGGAACTGTGTTTGTTTATATCAGGATGTAAATACACATGGTATAATATATGTTGAAACGTTGGAAATAAACTTGAAATAAATCATTCTGATATTATTCATAAAATCGAAATGGCAAATTAGCGTTCAGATTTAGCAACAGATTAAATACTGATGATGTATGTGTACATTACAGGTGATGTGTATGAAGAGCTTCCAGATGAACGGGGAGTGGGTGGTATGCAAGACTATCGCGCAGTCAATGTGCCTTTTTCTGACAGGACATCAAGTTGCAAACCGATGGAACCTGTTTACAATGAAGTGGGTTCCTTGACATTCAGACCTTCACCTGTAGTTGATGAAGAAGGTACTTGAATACTTGAATAAGCATTTGGGAATGTCTGACTGTGTCCTCTACAGTCACATTGTTTAAGACCCCCCAATTTAATATGCACCAGTATAATTACGAAGACAAATACATGTAGATATAACCAGGAATAAATTCCTGATATAACTGATAGTATACGTTTACCTTTCTAGCTGGTTTCAAAGCTAGAAAATCCAGGAAGTTGAAGTGCGTGGTGGCGGTCGTTGCTGTTGTTTTACTCATCGTCTTGGTCTTGGGTATCGGAGCGGCTTTTTATTTCAAACCTGATGCCACGACAAAAAACAACACCGGTTTTCAAATTACCACCATCACTCCAGGCATGCCAACAACGACATTAGGTAAATGCCACTTTTGCCACAAGTTTACCATGACCATGATTTCAAAGTCATATCCAGATAGAGGGTACACTGCACTCTTATTAATCAACCAAAATCAGAATTATTCGGAACATTGTCATCAAATGAGTGAACAAATGTGTGCAAACAAACTTCATTGTCTTCTCACTAACGCAAACAACGCCCGTTTATTTATTTATCTTTTATTTTACAAAACTGTGTTAAAAAAAGAAGAAAAATCACATCTATTTAGTACGACCTGCAATGAATAATGCTGTGGACTCTGTGATTAAGCAAACTTGTGTGGGGTGTAGTCTTGAATTTGTGTGTGTGTGTGTGTGTGTGTGTGTGTGTGTGTGTGTGTGTGTGTGTGTGTGTGTGTGTGTGTGTGTGTGTGCGTGTGTGTGTGTGCGTGCGTGTGTGCGTGTGCGTGTGTATTGTATTGTGCGCGTGCGCGTGCGTGTATTGTATTGTCGTGTTTTTTTGTATTGTATTGTATATGACATATATGGATGCAAATAATTACTGATTGTGATCTACCAAAACACTAATGAAAATACCGTCGTAACGCGCGCACTAGTTTGCTATTCTACTACTCGTGTCTTCATTGCTGTGTTTCACTGTATTTTATTTCATTTTCTTGAATGTAATTTAGCCTCCTGTATTTACAGCACCCTCAAGTACCGGCAAAGTCAGTCCACCCAAAGAGGTGACAATAATTCCACCAGTACCCACTGTTGTGTCCAGTACCACGCAGAAAGCAATTGGTACCACCCAGACAGCAATTGGTACCACCCAGAAAGTAACCAGTACCACCCAGAAAGTAACTAGTACCACCCAGAAAATGATTACTAGGCAACCTACACTTGCACCATCCACTGATAGTGAATCAAGTGCAGTAACATCTCTGCTGATGTCAACGTCCCCTCTACCACCTGGAGGTAAATGCAATGTAGAATAATTAATTTATTTTACAATTGCATTGGATTATGTGTTTATTCTAACCCATAACCTAAAGTGTGTGTGTGTGTGGGGGGGGGGATATTAAGATAAGGAGCGAGTTTAATGGGATGATCCCAGGGGTGGAAGATAGACAATTTTACTTATATTTCATCTTTTAATGCATTCGTGAGGTGACATATGTGCCAAAAATCATACAATATACAATTTTCTTTGATTTTAGCCTGCTTACTGCCTGACTTGCACGAAACCGGCCATTACACAAACGGAAAACTAAACGGCGAGAGAGTTCCTTTAGAAGCCGGACAACATGTGGTCACAGGCACTGAAATCCATTACTCCTGCAACGACAAAATGACATTTAGGACAATTAACTGCATAGATGGACAATTCAGTCAGGATATTATTTGCGCAATATCAGGTTAATACTAAATACATGGACAGCGTGGAAGTTGTATTGTCAGAGAAAGCATATATCCCGTTAAAAGTACATCTAAATCTATTGTTAAGCTATTTCGGTGGTCTTCTGCATTGCAATGCGTTTGTGAAAAGCAAAATTGAAGAAGTGTATCAAATAATATTTTTAAGAAAACGACACAAAAGATTGAAAAGTGCACAAGCCACTGTTTACTTCTTTTACAAACAAATGTAATTGTACGTATGATTGTGGTGTTACAATTCTGCTTTTATGATATGTGTATGATATGCATTTATTCTTGTTGCTTGCTAATGTGTTATTGCTGCTGTTGTATGTACATTGTATATGATTCAAACAAATGGTAAGCAGTGAAAAAAGTGTTATCAAAGATACTGTTTTACGAAGTTTGTATTGTTAACGAAGCGATCTACACATCCTATTCATAGGCAAATCCAGGTTTTCGGAAAGGGGGGCGCACTTACGGGATTTCATGAAAAAACCTATGAAAATGAAGTATTTTGGTGGGAAAGGGGGGGTGCCCCCTGTGCCACCCCTGGATCTGCCTATGCTATTAATGATGATAATGACACGTTAATCAAGAGTTTATCTCAACTTTTGGAGCTTTAATGATAATAATGATGATATTGAGACTCGTAAAAAGTGGTATACATCCTATTATATGTTTATATAAATGTGTGTATAATGGTGCGTATAATCTAATGCACCATCAAACAATTTAATATGATTTAAAATTTCAAATAATACGGCAGGAATTAATGAGTGTATGTATGTGTATCTAAAAATGAGAGCTAGTGTATCAAGAAATTTGATAAGGACCAAGAGGTCGCAACACAGTGTTTCAATAAAAATTTTGACTCATTTTGGACATTCACTATTCTTTAACCTTTGAACAGCTTTGAAGAAAATAAAATAAATATAATTCAAAAAGATACCATACCATATACATTATTACTGTTATATAATAGTAGTACGTGTGTGGTATAGTGTTTGCAAATCATAGTAGTATCAGGTCACCCCACACTACACGCCCTTCCATGGTGCAAGGGCCCACCGTTGAATTATTTGAATGTTGTTGGATGAAATGAAAATTAACGCGTTCCGTTTCTAGTGTGCTTGAACTGGGATGCAATGTCGAACACATGTATTATTTGGACATTTATATATAAAACCACACACGCAGTCACGCACGCACACACGCACACATACAGATGGTATACTAAATTATCTATGTAAATAGTCACGTTTCTTTGTATTGTAATAATTTTGTTCTGAATCTGTCACTGAAAATTTCCGAGTGAACTCCAAAAGTCTCCAACTATAGTCACGCAAGATCATCACTGAAAACAATGGACGTATGTCACGCTAATAAATGCTAATTACACATTTAGCGTCGGCCAAGAAGTCGTTTGTTTTGCTAAATGCCTGCAGGTACAAACACCTCAAGTTATGATAGAAATTGTTGAATAAGAAATGCTACTTGAGATCCAGTTCTAGCACGGTACACTATATAATGGTGGGTGCTTAGTTTAAGAGACCCATCCTTTTCCCCATCTTAGGAGATACTTTGAACCTATACATGGAAGCAGTCAAATTATTGTTCAAAGTTTGCTATGCACAGTTCATATGGTTCTCAATTGTTAATATTGCATGCAGTGACATAATGAGACTTAGTGTAGGTAGGTCAAATATGTTTGATTCCAATGATAGGATGTTGATAACTTACTTACAAAAGTCCATTAGTACTTTGGATGACCTAATTTATTATCACTGACTTTTGTACCTAGACTGTCTTTTTTTAAACAGCACAGGAAAATCAAAAACCAAAATCAAACAATTTGAATATTGAAGTTATAGCAGCGTTTAGTGGAAAGGTAAGAAATAAATCACACTGGACAAATACGCAAGAAAGGTAACTTTTATGATTTTACTATCAAGAAATACAACTGTGATTTTAGTATAAAACACATAAATAATTTACGTGATAAAGTTGATCTTATACTTATATATTGTATTGAATTCAATTCTCAAAAATTCACATTTTCGAATAAAATATTTTTCTTATTACATCGATATAAATAGAACACACTTGGGATTGGCATGAGTGTCTGTACACCCCTCCCAAATATTGCATACCCCCGTCCCTCCGTTCCAACACGAATATCAAAGGCTCGATCACTTTATTGTCCAAAACCTCCTTGGAAATTGTGTCCTCTCTATCATATATGGAGTGTGCCCCCACAATTAATGCAAATCTTTCAGTAGAATCATCACCAAACTGGTAGGTGTAGAATTGTAATCTACTAAACAGTTGGTATTTAAACATACTTACTTAATAGAATTCAGGGTTTTTAAAAACCCATTTGGATTGAAATCTTGGCATACGTGAACTGGTCGAGTATGTCAAAAGACTTAAACGGTATTTTTTAATTACGTTTCTAAATTGTGACACCATCGCTGGGTCGTCAAATTATATGAATTGAAGATTTGCACCAAAATCAACTATCATGGTTATGTGTTCAAATTGGGCCAATTAAAGCCATACTCAGTGTTCATTTGCATGGCGTTAGAATAAAAGAACATCAGCTCGTGGGCGTTATTGGAGGAAGGGAAGGGGGTGGGGTGGGTAGTAGTCGTATTTCCCCACATCCCTCTTTTACTCTTTTTTAAAAGTCTTTTTTTTTCTCACATACCACTTCTTTCAAATACCACATCTCTTTCTCTCCCCGACCCCCAAGGCCTACACCACAATTCCATATTATCAGCCCCTACCCCCTTATTTGCGCTCTACTTTATCTAATAGTCTATTTATATATCCATCTATTTATCTCATCTAATTTATTGTAATGGTTTAAATAAATTTATTGTTGAATTATATGATTTACACTACAAATGAACGTCATTTTAATGATTACTCAATTTCGTTTTTGATAATTGGACACGGGTGTGCGCGAACTCACTGTTCTCTGACCCGGGGTGCTCACCCGGGGTGCTCACTGATACACAGATCCAAATAGTGAACAAGAAAGTGGTCATCCCTGCTGATGACATCCATCTGCCCGCTGACCGCCGTACACGATCAACGCATCAACACAAAAGACGTACATCTATAAACCGATATGGACACATTTAGGGACTCACATACTCGTACACAACACAAACTAATTCAACCCGAGTGGAACAGCCTCGACGCAGAAACTGTCTACTGTGTTTGAGTCTTCTTGCGTTGCACAGGCACAACTGATCAGCGTTGGGCACTGCAAACCATCTGAGCATATGCTAAAAAAATTCTACAGATTGCTGTACAGATACACACGCACTGGCAGATCCATGGTTTCAGAAAGGGGGGGGGCGCTGAAGGGATTTCAAGGGTTTCATACGTACGATTAATGGCGGACATGCTAAAAATCCCCTACGAAAATGAAGTATTTTTGGTGGGAAAGGGGTTGCGTGCGCCGTCTGCACCCCCACCCCACCCCACCCCACCCCCTGCATCTGCCTATGTACATGCACACACATGAATGACTGACGTTGATTATGCAATGCTCCCAATCTAAAACTCCGTACATGTAGACGCTGTTCTTCTTTCAGATGTCTACTACAGCTCAGCACAAAACCCACCCAGAAGACTCAACTTTAGCAAAAGAGGTATGGCGAGTGGTATATGCCGTTATCACATTTCTACTTGGGATAGTAGTAGTTATTGCATGGCTACCAACATCGCTTATTGCTCGTATTTATAGAACAGTAGGGATTAGTATGGTGAAAAAGAAAATGGGTGATAAAGTGATGATGGCGAGTGGAGGAGATGCTGTTTGGCTGCAAGACACTGCTGAAAACCAGGCTATCATCATAACTTTAATCACCCTGAAAGGACAGCCACTCGACATATCAGTTTATCAGAACCACGTATTAGAAAGAATGATAAATAAAAAAGACCCCGACAATCCATCAAAATATATTTTTCAAAAACTTAAGATGTATGCTAAGAAAGTCCTTCACAGATATGTTTGGGTGTTAGAGGACAATTTTGACATAAAGGAACATGTATACATCAGTGATAGGTATGCAGTAGAATGCACAGATCACATGAGAGAATTGGTTTGTGAACTGGGTACAAAGCCACTGAAAGAAGGGAAGTCTCCTTGGGAGTTTATTCTTGTTCCTTCATATAAATCTGACAGTGAAAAATTCTATGCAGTGTTCAGAATTCACCATTCCATAGGAGATGGCATATCTTTAGTGAAGGCTTTTGTCAGTTGCATGACGGACAATCCCCCGGAAGAACCAAAGATTCAGCGCTTTGGGTCAAAGAATCCAGGATGGATGATTTTCAAAGCAATATTCGAGGGGCCTGGATTGGTCTTGGCCAGATTTTTTAAGATGAATGACAACAGCATTCTTCATGGTCCCCGACTATCAGGACGAAAAACTTTGGCATGGTCAGAAATTGTAGATTTAAATTTGATAAAGAAAATTAAATCAGTCACAGGAACAACGGTAAATGATGTTCTTATGTCGTGTTTGGCAGGTGCTTTCAGAGAGTACATAAAACTTTATTCACCAAACAACATGCCAAAGAATATCTGTGCTTATGTTCCTGTAGACATACGTCAGTCAAGTAAACTCCAACTTGATAACCAATTTGGACTTATCTTTCTCGACCTACCCCTTGATGAAGACGATCCAAAGGAACTGCTCATTCGTACAAAGAAGCGTATGGACCTGGTAAAATCTTCATCTGAGCCACTTGTTAACAACCTGCTCATTTTGTATACAATGGCGAGAATTCCGAGCAGTATCACGGAATGGGCATTAAATTTTTTCTCAAAGAAAAACAGTATGGTTCTTTCAAATGTTCCTGGGCCCTCAGAAAAACTATCGGTTTTGGGCCATGAAGTGGAAGACTTGATATTCTGGCCCCCGCAAAGGAGTAATGTTGGTAAGAGTATCTGCCTTTTTTCATAACCACTGGAAAATTATACAGTTAAATGACGTAAATCCAATGACATGTATAAACAGGACCGTTAACTCACACTGTGTCTTTTTCAGCTCTTGGTGTTTCCATTCTGAGCTACAATGGTGGTGTCCGTATAGGAATTATGTCTGACAAAGCTGTGGTCAATGGCCCATCTATTTTGGTTGATTTTTATGTAGACAAATTAAAGGAATTGGCATCTTGTTTGAAAATAGAGTAATGCAAACGTATTAGTGAAAAATCACGTACCATTTTTTGTGTGTCAATGTGTGTGTTTTTTTTTAAAAGTATTTTATATAAATATATATATATATATATATATATATATATATATATATATATATATATATATATATATATATATATATATATATATATATATATATATATATATATATATATATATATATATATATATATATATATATATATATATATATATATATATATATATATATATATATATATATATATATATATATATATATATATATATATATATATATATATATATATATCAGATGCTCCTTAATTGTTTTAAATTTTTTGGATTAAAATTAAACTAAACTAAATGACGATTTTCATGATTAAACTAAACTAAACTAAAGTGACTCGGGCAAATGTTATGATTAAACTAGACTAAACTAAATGATCGCTTGATTAACTAAAACTAAACTAAATTTTGCAAATGAAGGATTTACGGTATTTCAGAAAATTGACTAAATGTTATCGATCTATCAATTTTCAAATGTATTTGTTAGTCCCAACTCTTAACAACATGTGTGAACATTCAAATGGATACCAAATCAGGCGGTCCGCATTTTATATGATGGTGACATACAGATTAAACAAAGACTTTGTTTCTGAAGCATAGTTTTAAATTTATCAAACAACATTTTATACACCATAGAATAGAAGAAAACAACACTCTGAAATTTCCTACTGTCTGAAGTAGACAATATCTCTTTGATAACCAATACATCATAAATGAAAACACACAATCTACCATCCTTTTACTAAATCAAGATTGGTAAGCAATCTATTTAAAGGCAGAATCAAAGAAACTGATAACTGTATGGTCAATAGAAACAAATTATCTTATCTTAACTAAAGCCATTGGAATTAAAGCTCACAGGAAATTGTCTTTTTTCTATAGCTAAACACAAAGAAAGCTTGCTAGCCATTAACCCAATTACATCATAGTGGTCACTTTTAGACAAATTTTCACTGATAAGCAAGCAGTTGACTATAAATTAAGCTCTCTGTAAAAGTTATATATGATAACACATTTTGGCAGATTTTTTTTAATCAAAACTAATCATGATTAAAATGGAAATTTATGATTAAACTAAACTAAACTAAACTGAAATTTTCAAGTTTGTTGATTAACTAAAACTAAACTAAATTACACAAATTCTGATTGATTAATCGATTAAAACTAATCTCGCATTAATTAATTGAACAAGATCTAGTCCATTTTGGATTTGTTTATTTGGTACATTAATGTTTCATGCTTATTGCACTCATCAGCCAAATGGTTATTATATAAGCTCTAAAATAAATACATCTTATGTTTGGTTATATTGTTGCTTTTGCATTAGTTGGTTTATACTATGGAGGTTTTAACAGTACACAAATTGATTGGACTGCGATGATACATACTTAATATTCTATATTATAAAGTTTTTCAAGTTAATAGTCTAATAATTTGCCTAAGTTATTTTGCTAACCAGAATAAAATTTGTACATAATGCACTACATGTTATACTGAATCTATGATTAATTTATACACGATGCAAACAGTACAGAATGAACAGGGACAGTCATATTAGGAATTGCAGGTTTTCATGTGATGCTTGATAGTAATTTTTTTTTCGGTGTCTGCAGAAGCTTGCAAGTTCGTTTCGGTAATTGAGTGATGACATGGTAGGTTTGCAAATTATGAAAAATTTTTCGGTAAGGCACAGGTTGCACAATTTTGTCTTGGTTGAGTATGTGTTTGCTTGGGTGATCATTTTCCATGTTATTGTGTGGTTGATGCCTCTGTCCTTCAGTTTCCAGATGTATTTGCTTAATGCTGTTGCGTTGCGGAGTCCTATGTTGTTAAAGCTGTGTTTGTGGTTCGTGAATCTGTTTTTAAATGTTCCTTCAGTCAGTCCTATGTATGTTGATTCTTCATCATTGTCTGCTCTCTTTTACGGTTGCTTGGTATATCAATGATTTTGATAGGCATTTTCCGTCCAAGGGGCATGCTTGTCGTCGGCAATTGCAATCCTTGTTGGTATTGCTGTTGGCATTGTTATTACTGGGGTTTTGGGTGTTTCTCAATATTCTGCTATTGTGTGATGATACAATTTGTTGCATGTTTGCCATACAGCTGTAGCTCAGTTTTATTGTGTTTTTGTTGAATATTTTGTGGAGTTTGCTGCCTTTGGGAAAGGATTTGATCACTAGGTTGAGGAATTTCTTGCCGATGTTCGTTTGCACAGTGTCGCTGTAAGGTGGGTTGTACCAGATGATTTTCCTTTTTCTATTTTTGTCATTCCGAGTTGGTGTGTTATTGGTATTCTCAAATTTTAGATCCTGTTTGTAGCCACTTCTGCGAAGTGCTTCTTGGTACTGTGGTTTTGCTTGGGTGAATATTATTTCATTAGATGATATTTTGGATAGTCTCTTATTTATGCTCTTTGGGATATTCTTTAGAATCGATGGTGGGTGGTTGCTCTGGTTGTGGACGTACAAGAGTTTGTTATTGGGTTTGGTGTAAGGTTTGTGTGTTCCTGTGTTGAGGTCCAGTGTGACGTCAAGGTAGTCTATGGTCTTTTTATTAGCATCTACTGTCAATTTGAGTTTGTTTTCAGAGAAAATCTTACAGATTTTTTTCTTTATTCGCTCTGTTTCTTGGGGCGTTTTATCGCACACGGCTAGTCCATCGTCTCTATATAAACCGACATTTATTTCTAAATCTTGCAGCTGTGAGAGCATGTATAGTCCGACAAGTTCGCATGTTTCAGCTCCGTCATAGGAGCCCATTGTGACATCAAAGTTTGAATTCTTCTTTTGCCATATATTGTTGCTTCCAAATAAGAATGATTTTTTGAGTGCATTATTATTTTTTTCTCCTGTTGTGTGATATTTACATGTGCCGAGGCAACTCCATTGGTTAAAAGGGCATTTCTTTAGTATTTGTTTGTTAATGTTTTCCAATATTTTCTTGCTGATCTTGCCAATTTCTGATTTACTTGGATTTATTAATCTACAGGTTGGTCTATTGTTGAAGTTGGTTTTGTGGATCTTTTAGTGTCAAAAAAGCTTCAGTGTCAGATGTTATGTCTACCCTATCATCTATTTCAAGTTCTTCAGCTATTGCTTTGTCTGTCATTTGAACTTCCCTCATTGTTGCTTCATCAGTTTTGAGTATGTGTTGGTGATGTTTTCTAACACATGGGTACACACACACATAAACACACACAGTACACACACACACACACACACACACACACACACACACACACACACACACACACACACACACACACACACACACACACACACACACACACACACACACACACACACACACACACACACACACACACACACACACACACACACACACACACACACACACACACACACACACACACACACACACACACACACACACACACACAACACACACACACACACACACACACACACA
>CM032669.1:32414720-32436070 GCA_019095985.1 Streblospio benedicti | reverse complement strand
TAGCTAGATTGCCAAATCTATTATGTAAATAAGTATGTTATAACATTTGCTGTTTTTATTAATTTTGATTTTTATTTACAACTGGGTATAAGAAAAAAACATAATAACATTACAACTTCATATTACTGTTTTGTCTCAATTCTTCAAAGCTTTGCCACATTATATCTCAGTTTTTTCTCATTTGTCTCATATCTAAAAATTGAGCGAGACGTGTCTCACTTTGACAAGTTCCCAGAGCGATCACTGCTACTTGTGTGAGTATTCATACCAATATAATTCATGAATTTCTTTTATTATCATTCACAACATCAAAATTATATGCAAGTCTTCAAGTGTATACTGTGAATAAAAAATAAGCTGGTAAATTTAGAATACCGTCCAGAACCACGTATAAGTCGAGGACCCTTTTTTGGCCTCAAAATTGGGAATTTTAAGAAAAAATTGAGAAAATCTGAACATATTTTTTAACTTCGCTTGCATGTAAACAAGACCGCGTGCTTCGAAAATCCGGGAACCGCGAACATTTTGTTTGTCATAATGTTTGAAAAATAATTAATATCTTGGTTATTTTTCATTGGATTTTGAAGTTTAATACATATATTTGACGAGAAAAATGTCTAGATTACGAAAATGATATTTATTTTACGATAAAAACACTCCATTATCGCTCTGTGCCGCTAAACATGTTTTGGCGATTTTTAAGAGGCCGACATTACTTGTGATGACCAATCTGTTGTCAAACGTGGAATGAGCAGAAAATAAGCTTTTAAATGACACCAAGAACATCTTTCTAGGTGTAATATTAATTGAATAATCACCTACTGAACTCGTGTTTGATTATTACTTATTAGTCATTAGATTCATGTGACTGTCCTGAAGCAACATAACGCACTCGTTGTGAAATCGTTCACCACTGACACCAGCAACATGGCTGAAACGTGTGGTAATTTTTTTGTGGTTTGACAATATTTTCTTTAATATTCAATACAGAAATGGATACACTCTTGCTTATTGCTGTTATATACTTTGTAAAGCTATAGGAAAAGTCGTGCTGCTGCTATAACGTCTATAGGATATCATTCAGGTGGGATATTGTCCCGTTTTTATAGTGTTGCCACATTATCACTCACTGACCAAACTTGTGAAAATTGATGATCCCCTTATAAGTCGAATCCCTTCTCTAGAATGAAATTTTAGGCTTTAAAAACTCGACCTATACGTGGTTCTGGACGGTATATTAGTTCTATAAGAACATGCATATGATATTTTACATGGTCTAAACATGGCTCCTGTACCACAAGAATGTACCCTATGTATACACATTGGCGCTCACAGCGAACGCATTGTGGAGGACGGGCCACAAAGCAAGGGGAAAATATATGCTTTTTATTATTATTATTATTATTATTAGTTCACCTGGCCTTAAGGCCATGTGAGCTTTTCCCATCACTTGGCGTCCGTGTGTTGTCCGTCGTCCGTCTGTAAACAATTCTTTAGAAATCATCTCAAAAACTACTTTATGGATTTGTAGGAAACTATGTATAATGGTTCATTATGGTATTGTGCAAAAAGTGACTGCTTCATATTAAGATTTATTGAAAACTATGGTTGCTACTACACCTAAACCGCGATATAACGCGGACGCTGGGGTCCAGATTTCGAGAACCGCGTTAACCCCGAAAGCGTGTTATGTAGAGTGTAAGAAAAACCGTGTAAATTCGAACAAAATTGGAGTTAGACTCACTATCAATGGATTATGTGAAAATAATTACCTATAGAATAGTCTATCATATGGAAGCACACTATTGGGAGGGTTTACAAGAATCAAGAAATACTTATTTAATATGAGAAACTTTAATTTTGTGGTCAAGAAATCCATTTCAAATTTGGTTTGTTTACATTACCCGGATATGTACATGGCGAGGTCTGATGCCAACATTTAATACGCAATAGAATATCTTTGCAAATACACGCTGCTATTGGATCCACGCTAACTGGGAACACGCCATTGGCTGCGACTGCGTGGTTAGATACCTAATCGCGTGAACAATCTGCACAGGTGCACGATTTTTTCCGGATGCAGCAAAATGGCTGCCAAAAAAGTAAACATTGTGTCGAAAGTGTATTTTTCGATAATATTTCAATGTGAAAACATATAAAAATGGGGTCCATGGTCAAACCGCGTTACACAGAAATTCTCGTAAAATCAAAGCGCGTAATATCGAGGTTTAGGTGTACAATATTTAAAAAAGCTGTTTTTAGCCACAAAGTTCTCCTCAGTCATAATGCAAACAGTATGATATGGGACATTTCTGTCAGTAATCCTCTATTCATCACCAGTTTGCATTATGCTAGACCAGAGTTGAGAAAGGCACAACAGTTATTACACTGGCAGATCCAGTTTTTTAAAGAAAGAGGGGGGCACGTTGCAGTTAATTTGTTGTACTGGCTAGCAGATCCAGGGATTTTTTAAGAATGAGGGTGGCACATAGCTGCAGAGTTAAATTGTTACACTGGCAGATCCAGGTTTTTTAAGAAAGAGTGTGTGTGTGTGGGGTGGGGGGGGGACACATTCCTCTTACATTGGCAGATCCATTTTTTTTAAGAAAGAGGGGGCACAGCAGTTAACCTGTTATATGGCAGATCCATTTTTTTTAATAATATAGAGGGGGCACAGCAATTAACTTGTTACGCTGGCACATCAAGTTGTAACTGGTTGGGCTTCCAAGTTTTGGGGTGTTACAAATCTTTCTGTGACTCCATCCACTCTTACATATATTCCTCTTCTTTGTTAAAAATAGAACATAGACGCAGGTGAGCGATTCAGGCTCTCTAGAGCCTCTAGTCATGATAAAGCACCAGAATGCACTGTCTACACCCAAAATTTCGAAAATAATGCTGCTCGAGTATGCTGCCAAACCTGGCTAGATAACCTTTATGACTAAGGTGCTTGAATAATCTGACCTGCAACTTTTCAGTCCAGCAGGGCCAATGGACCTGCAACTAATTTTGCTAAGCCGTGAACACTGGATGGAGGTGTATTTAATCTGCTCCGAACCTGTTTACTGGGTGTGGGGCTGGTGGGAGGGAAGGATGGGGGCGGGGGGCAGGGGAGCATCTAATGTGTTTTTGATCTCATCCATTTCAACCCGAGCAGCGCTGGGTAGCCAACTAATTTTTAAATAACATAGTTGTAAGAAATAGTTCATTTATTATTATTTCATTGATTAGGCTAAGAAAAAATAATAATTTAAATACATGTCAGAATCAAACAAATATCACAAAAGATATAGATAATAATTTCAGACCACGAGGCATGACCCAGTGTCAAAATCCTCTAAGGGCTGGTATGTCTCTGAATTGTTTGCTGAACTAATATAGAACAACATTAATTAATGCATTACTGAGGCAGCACCAGATGCGGGGTGGGGTTGGTGGTGTAGGGATTTCTTTGATATATTATTTCAATTGTCTTATGCAATCTCTTGTTTAGTATAGCTCTATCAACATATAGATTATAAGAAAACAACTGGACATGGTATTAACATTGATTCTAAAGGAATTCTGATGATTGCACTTCTTTTTTAGTCCAGCACCAACTTTAGCTGGTACAAGGACTTTCTGTTTTTCGATATGCATTAACATATGTCAGACATTTTGAAAAAAACTGCTGAATGTTATGACCCCAAACTTTCTGATCCCTTCAAGAATGAACCCTAGGCAAAACCGGACATTTTTGCTGTCTATATGACATATAGTTGATATAATATTTGCTTTTCAATTTCTCTGTTTATATTCTTAACTCATTCGTATCGGCATACGGAAAACGTAAACACGTAATGTAAACATTAGCGAACAGTGCCATTTGACAGCTTTACGTCCAAGACAATAACTTATCTGGGGCCTCCATATATGCTTATTTTTTTACATAAATTGTTCACATGTATTCAGAATCGCATCGAGTTTCTTATTTTTACGATCCAGTAATAGAAATATGGATATATTTGTCCAGAATATCTTCCAAACGTGAGGCTGTTGCCGGCCTCGATTAAAAATGACAGGTTCGAGATACACTTTAGAAAGACGAATTATAAAACAATGTGTGTGATTTGAGAAATGTCCTTTAGTCCATGACTTCATAATCGGTTTATAATTGATCCGACAAGTGAATTATTATTGGTTATGTTATTGTAACGATGATAATCCATTCGTTTCACAAATGTTTTCACTATGAACCGATTTAACCATACAGCCATTTGTAATGTTGGTGTGTACGTCTTGGTACATTGAAGTCATAGGGTAAACACATCCAAAATTAGATAGAACGTTGTGTACAGTGTGCTCCATTATAGGCCATGAGCCACCCATCCCATACAGTGTGCACCATTGTCAACTGAAATCTCTTTCACACACATCACTGTGCTAAAGCGCAGAAAGTTTGTAAATTAACAATACAACCACACATTACTTTACAGAGTTGTAATCTGTAGTATAGCCTCTAATTGAGACTACTCAGAATATGGCAGCAAGTGGTCTCAGTAGAGATGTGACTAAGAAATCCACCTTTAGTGATACGTTTACTGATAATTGACAAATATTTTATGATGATATATTTAATCCTTTACCCCTCAAAACGGCCAAAACCGGCCAGGACCTTCATGCAAGTCATTTGTTTGAAGTATAACAGCGGTGCCATTGTGGTTAAAACTAGATAACTGTATGTAAAACCATATAAGGAATCATCGTGCACTATGTATTTAAATGTTACGTTTTTATTTTAAGAAAATATAAAGAAGTTTCATTTGACAGCATTAATTTGCACTCACGGCGCCATTCGTATGCACATGTCGGACTTAATGGAAAACCATCAATGTGTGACTGCCTTGTAGACATACTTATAGTAGTTTGATTTTGATAAGAAGTACATATTTGTGTTCCTAACAATTTCAGCTTTATCATGATATATAAATCATTTCCAAAAACACCTGATAAATATTTTTATTTATTTTCTAATTACTGTAATGCATTTACTCCTACTTGGTCGCTGCAAATCACCCCATTCCCGTGAACCGAACAGGGCTTTCTTTTTACCATTGCCAATGTGGTGCTTTGTTTCTAAACATTTGTGGAATGGGGTAAGCCAAAATGGTTTCTTTATATTTTGGTGAAAAGATGATCAAAATACGTGCATTTTTATTGAAATTATGGCAGTTTAAAGTTAGCCACGCAACACCGCCAAATGGAAAAAATTTATGCGCACCACGCTGCAAAATATTGAAAGGATATAAAGGACTGTCAGCCCGAAACGTGAGTGGGAAAGGGTTAAGGTAATAGTAATATACCATTGTCACACAAGATTAGTTGTCATGCACTTTTGTACTGGCTACAATTCCAAAACATATTCTTGAAGTGTCATTCACTTTTGTACTGGCTACAATTCCAAAACATAGTCTTGGCCAAAACATATTCTTGAAGTGAGGCATCCATCTTGTTTTATGTGGGCAATTAGCAAATATGCAACCTTCCTGTGCTTTATCGTATTAGTGGTGGGGAATCCAAATAATCAGAATAAGTTTCAGTATGAGTGCGGGGGGCGACTTTCGCGCGTCGTTGGCGCGCAGTTTAGCTAGTGGGGTCTGGGGGCATGCTCCCCCGGAAAAATTTTGGAATTTTAGATTGTAAATAGTGCATTTTAAGAGCATTTTACACCAGATTTATAGACATTTTATGCATCCATATTTCAGAACATTTTCAACTTTCCTGAACTCATCACCTTGTGGATTGAAGCGCAAGGGCTTCCTGGTTATGCTCCCCCTGCAAAATCTTGACATGTAGACTTCAAATCATGGGTCCTAAACACTTCTGAGAGACAATTCTAAGATTCAACCTCACTGGTTATACAATGACATTTTTAGTTTAAAAGATTTTTGGTATGAGAGGTAGTGGTGTGTCATTTAGGCTTAGATATTAAAGCTGGGCTCGCGCTAAGGTTCGTTTTATCGCCATGGGCGAAAGATTTTAAGGATGGGCGAGAGATTTTGCTTACTCTTTCGCCAATGTGGCGAATCATTTTTATTCAAGAAAAATTCGCAAAAAACGAATTTCGCCTGGTTTTACTTCGACTTCGTACTTACCGGATATACCATTTCATAATGCAAACAACAATGGCGCCATTTTACAGTCAATTTCCAACGAGCCTCAATGCCATTTGATTCTTTATGAATCTTACATAACCCTGCGCGCTTGATAGAGGCTGCGCCGTGTTTTTGACCAATCAACGATCACTGACCTAGTTTTCTGCACACAGTAAGCATGGCTGTTTGGTTGTCATATTTTTGTTCAAAAATCTCAATATTATTCATCTCTCGTGCCTCATCTAATTAGATCTTTTAATCCGTATGACAAGAGAGGCGATTGGCAAACTATTGATCAAGTGTGGACGTCGGAGAAGTAATATGTATTACGAAACGATTGACATTTGCAATCGGACTTCCCAAACTTTGGGCCAAAGATGAAACATGGGTGACTGATATTTAGTATTGTCATGTTTGCAAGCGTTTATGGAGCAAAATATTGTAAGTAAATTTGTGTTATTATAAGAATACGATGATTTATGCTGTGGTTGGTTTGTAACCGAAACCAAATGTTGCCACGATTGGTATAAGTTGTGATACTACGCAGTTTAAAATCTGATGCCGGCCTGTCAAATTCGAATGGGCAATTGCCTGCGATGTTAGTTTACATAATTTTTTTAACATAAACATCAAATAAAATAACCATCTAACATGGGTTAATAATAAAGAATTAAGGCTGGTAGATTAATATTGCTAAATTCAGTCCCACCGGGCCACCCTCAGAAAAAAATGCTTTAAAATTAAGAAAATATATGTGTTATCAAAAGTTGGTATTCATTATTGGCCAATGCACATCATTGGATGATGCAAAGCAGTCATCAACTGGGTCTTTTCCTCAAGTTTTGAAACTGATATAACCTTCATTGTTCTCGCCGGAGCGTCGGAAAATCAAACACAATTTGATCAATTGTCATTACGATATTTAAAGTAGAAATATTGTCAAAGTAACTAAAAGTAATGATGTTTGTGTTATCATTACCATGTTAATTAATTTACATAGGTTTTTGCTTCGCTAAAAAGAAATTCAATTGGCTAAAGAATGATTTAGTTCTTTAGCCAATTGGCTAAAAATAATTTCAATTGGCTAAAAAAAAATTTCGTCGTTTAGCCAATTGGCTAAATTTCAGATGGGTCTAGTGCTAGCCCAGTAAAGGTGTTGGAAGTAAGGAATTCAGATCATAAAGGCTGAAATAAAATTTTGCTATAAAATGATCTGAGAGATTTGGGGATTATCTTCAGAATAATTGAAAGTAGCTGTGCAAAATTTATCTTTGTTTTAACGGTTTAACACATTCAACGCTGAGAAATATAAATAAATGTGCCAAAATAAGCTAACCATTTCTAATAAGCTTGTAAGCTTTTTGACCTGCTAAACCTGCAAATAAAATCTTATATAGCAAAATACGTAATTGTACAAACATGAGGGGTGCTTACAAAACCCTGTGCGCTATCCAGTTGGTTCGATATTCACGTAGGTGGACTAATACGTTTACCAGGCCACCTCTAGGTTGGATTGATCGCCCTCACAGTTGGGAGTTTGCACCAATGCTGGCGACAACAAGCCTCGTAATTCGCGTACAATTCAAGTAAATACCAACTAAAGGTGTCCACACACACGTACAAATGTACGCACGTATATCCACCTTCAATCAGTGTGAGTTTAGACAGTGAAAGGGGCCCTGAATTCCAAAGATTCGAGGGTGCTAGTTTCCTACTAAGTGTTCGCTACCACTTTCAAAGCTAAACTGATTGTTGCTTGCAAACACGACAACAACTTCCTTGTCCCGTTTCCAAGCAACCACGACGTAAGGGCACAGAACGTTAAACACACGGAGAACGTAAGCACGTGGAACGTAACCCTAACTACACCTGAGGCAATGCTTATTTCTTAATTGCCTCACTAATTGGGGTGGATCCTAAAATCCACCCGCCTTGGGCACCTACTCTAGCTTTGCTTACAAGCTAACCAGCAAGTGGGGGCACTAAAACATTGAAGAAGAGCAAGTGGGGGCACTTAAACATGGAAGAAGAGCAAGTGGGGGCACTTAAACATGGAAGAAGAGCAAGTGGTGGCACTTTAACATGGAAGAACAGCAAGTAAGGGCACTAAGACATGGAAGAAGAGCAAGTGGGGGCACTTAAACATGGAAGAAGATCAAGTGGGGGCACTTGAACATGGAAGAACAGCAAGTGGGGGCACTAAAACATGGAAGAACAGCAAGTGGGGGCACTAAAACATGGAAGAACAGCAAGTGGGGGCACTAAAACATTGAAGAGACAGCAAGCGATGATGATGATGTGGCTGCTTGAAAATCTTGAATTTTTTGAGAAATTGAAAAAGAAAAATCCGAGGAGACCTAACTTATTCTATGTTGAGTAAAAAGAAAAGAAGCAGCCCCTATCTAACCTAATTTCTTCGCGGTAAAAAAGAAAAAGAAAAAAACCTCTACCTAACTAACCTATTTTTCTAAATCATGGTACCGGAACCAAACAATCATTAAATCTCCCCGGACGAAGTCCGAGGGGAGATTTCTAGCTTTAGTGCTGTCCGTCCGTCAGCCCGTCTATCCATCGGTCCGCGTCCACATGCTTAAAAGCTTATAACTTTAACACCATGAGAGCTATTGCTTTGAAAATTAAATATGTTTAGTTTGAGGACAATCGTATGTCTCAAAAATTTTTGTTTGTACTTTGGCCTACTTTTGACGAACTTATGACCTTAGGTACAAATATCTTGTTACCACACTTTAGGGAGAAGTATTTGGCCGATTGTCGCCAAACTTCATATGTAGCTTCGATGTACTACTCTCCAGACCTGATTAGATTTTTGTGTACTTTGGCCAAACTTTTGATGAAGTTACGATGTGTTTTAAAAAAAATATTATTACGTAATTGTGTTTATCTGTCTTCGGGGAACAGTTTATGACTTATCATCACCAAACTTGACATTTGGTATGTCTATATCACTCTCCTCACGTGATTTGATATTGGTGTACTTTGGCCTACTTTTGAACTTATGAGCGTTACGTAATACACCTTGTTAACACTCTACAGGGAGAAGTATTTGACCTATGGTCACCAAACTTCATATTTAGCTTCGTTGTACCAGAGCTGATTAGATTTTGGTGTACTTTGGCCTACTTTTGACGAAGTTACGATGTGTTTTTAAAAACAAATTATTACGTAATTGTGTTTATCTGTCTCCTGGGAACAGTTTATGACTTATCATCACCAAACTTGACATTTGGTATGTCTATATCACTCTCCTCACGTGATTTGATATTGGTGTACTTTGGCCTACTTTTGAACTTACGAGCGTTACGTAATAAACCTTGTTAATACTACAGGGAGAAGTATTTGACCTATGGTCACCAAACTTCATATTTAGCTTCGTTGTACCACTCTCTAGAGTTGATTAGATTTTGGTGCACTTTGGCCTACTTTTGATGAAATTACGATGTGTTTTTTTTTAAACAAATTATTACGAATTTGTGTTTATCTGTCTCCTGGGAAGACTTTATTACCTATCATCACCAAAACTTGACATTTTGTATGACTATGTCACTCTCCTCACGTGATTTGATATTTGAGTACTTTGGCCTACTTTTCAAAAATGGCCTGATCGGGGAAATGGCCTGATCGGGGAAGGGGAGATTTACGGCGTTCCCGACGACTACTAGTTTTGTCTTGGCCTTACACTTTGTGACAATGTAAGAAGACTTTATCCTGCTATAATGTTTTAATTGCAAAGTAAACATGCCTGCTAAAGTAAACCTCTACATTGCCCATGAGTCAATGTTGGTCGTGCAACGCTCTGCTCTCTAAACACTTTTGATCTATTTAATTCATTATACATTGCTGGTCCCAATGTATCTCTATCAATATAAAATCTAAAACAATAAACATTTTGAATGTGAAAATGAAAGCGTAATAAAGTTAGCTCTAACTTTGCCCCCACAGAATATGATAACATCAGAAATAAGCAGACCTCTAAATGAGAATCATTTAGATGGGTTACTACACTGTGTTCAGTGCTCTCCCGGGGTACACTTTACACCTGATATCAGGTCAAATCTAGGGCGGAGGTTGTGCGCCAAACAATAACTCTTTTCAAACAGATGTTGCTGTAAGTTTATTTAATTCTGGCAAACGAGCTTTCTTATGAAACGAAAGTCAGTGTTGCTTGTAAAGGTGATTTGGAAGATCGTGGAATCGAACTCACGACCTCCCGTCTATGATTCAGACAGGTCTTAAATGTCATAGGCGGGTGCGCTACCATTACGCTAATCTCCCAGGACGAAGGACACACACGTTGACTTCGCCTATATGCTGCGTTGCGCAATCACACTGACACCTGACGCTATATTTAGCTTCACCAGCCGCGCCAGCCTTGATACGACATACACCCACTGACTTCGTTTGTTGAGCATGTGATCAATGCAGGATGCATTGTGTCCCTGAACCACTTTCTTTACAGACTCCCCCAACTCCCTTCTCCTCTACAACCAGCCCACAAGGCCGGTGACGATCTCACTTTCACAACAGCCCCGTAACTGCGATCGGGTACCGAATTCAAGCTATCCCCAAGGGATCCGGGCACTACCCAGAGTCGCCATCACCTAGCTACTGGCTGCTTGGAGAGAGTGAGCTAGGGAGTTTCTCTACTACGTCAGTGTTTCAGGGACACAGGGTCGTTGATTCTCCCGGTACACTCAGCTCGGCGAGATCCCGGCGCCACGGTGCTGTACAACTTTCAGCTACCGCGCATACCTGCCTGGCGATTCTCCCGGCGAACCACATCCCATAGCCAACCTACATTGACAGGGGGACCCGTAAGAATCCTCAGATCTAACTTCCCCATCACCAGATCACACATACCCAACTAACTGAGTTCGAAATTCCCGGGCTGTAGCCCCCTCCGTGTAGAGGCCCATCGTGAAACCCGGCTTGTTAGGCACCAGGCACTCGCCCAGTACGCTGGACGGTGGCCTGTACGTGGGGTACCAGTTAACACAACGAGGAGTAGTAAGGGAACCAACATCGTCCAGGAGTCAGCCGTCCGTCGCGCGTCTCGAGCTCCGGCTCGTGGCGACGCGAATCAGCACAGAGCGCAGCCCAGCTGCCGCTGGGTGTCGCGACCGACTCCACTTTGTTTACAGTTTGGTGCCGTGACCAGGATCAAGATCCACCAATTGAAACGAAAGTCAGTGTTTCAGGGACACAGGGTCGTTAGATCCTTGATTCTCCCGGTACACTCAGCACGGCGAGACCCCGGCGCAATGGTGCTGTACAACTTTGCAGCTTACAGTGCCAACCTGCCTGGCGATCCCCCGGCGAAACCACGTCCCATGGCCAACCTACATTGACAGGGGGACCCGTAAGAATCCTCAGATCCAACTTTCCCATCACCAGATCACACACTCCCAACTAACTGAGTTCGAAATTCCCGGGCGGTAGCCCCTTCCCCCAGTGTCTTGCACACAGGGCCATCCCCACTGGACTAATGGACAATTTCACAATTTCACAGGGCAACTACCCGGTGGCTTCACCTGAAGCATCCGGGTCCTTATCTTCCACCAATTAAAACGAAAGTCAGTGTTGCTTGTAAAGGTGATTTGGAAGATCGTGGAATCAAACTCACAATCTCCCGTCTATGATTCAGACCGGTCTTATATGTCATAGGCGGGTGCGCTACCATTACGCTAATCTCCCAGGACGAAGGACACACACTTCGACTTCGCCTATATGCTGCTTTGCGCAATCACACTGGCTGACACCTGACGCTATATTTAGCTTCACCAGCCGCGCCAGCCTTGATACGACATACACCCACTGACTTCGTTTGTTGAGCATGTTGTGATCAATGCAGGATGCATTGTGTCTCTTAACCACTTTCTTTACACTTACAATTGGCCCTTCTGACAATCAGGTGGGCACTGTTGCTTAGCTGTGGTTGAAACAGTGCAGCTCAGCAGTGCAGTCAATGACTTTAGACCACTGCCAAAAACTGCAAATTTACCATCTCTTGCTTCATGACTGACTTTTTCTCACTTACTTGCATACTGATAGTTACAAAATTGGTATTTTATATTGTAGTAACCAATCAAAAAGTCCCCTCTCCACCAAGAATGGATCTCCCTCTAGCAATGGTGCTGGCAAAGTGAAAGAATCACCCGAAAAGAATATAACTATTAAAAAGGGAAGGGCCGTTATTGAAAGTGATGAGGAGGAAGAAAATGTTATGGATACGAGTGAAATCGTACCAGAAAAGGATGTGCAGAATGAGGAAGAGGTAAACATTGATAAAGTTATGAGATGATAACAGTATCTTTTTGATTGGAGTTTCTTTATAGCAGATTGAACTGTGACAATGACGTGGTTCAAATATTGCTATGATCTAATCACATGTTAATATAATCTTTTCATGAAAAAAGAACTTTTTCTCTTCATAAAGTGGATTGAGAAATACAAATCCTGTCGATCTGTGTAGGTACTAATTGATATTTTCTTGAATTGTATTAATTACATACATGGTTACTCATAGCCCCATCGCATTAATTGAAATCATTACAAGACAATCAAGTAACAAAGTACTAGCATTTAGACTCAAAGATCACTATAAAAAGCTTCATCCCATAACCCATATGGACATAATGCAAAAGGAATGTACGAGTTCGTCATACTCATTGATGCATTTTGAAAATCTATTAATCTAGGAAGAAATTCTACCGCCTGCAGAAGACCCATTGTCGCCATCAAAAACTGCTCTACCTTATAAAATACCTAAAAGAAGGACTGGTATGTAAGAAATGTGTTGATTTCATTTATAAACTTGTTGAATGAAACATTCTCAGAGAATTTGTTCTTGATTGACAGTAAAGAAATTTATTTAAATATAACATCATAGTTGATCTAAAAATAGAAATTGATTGATGGACCTATATAATAATTTGCATGTATTTGTTATTTCAGCTGGAAAACCAAAGCGGCCATCTGATGAGCCTATTGATGAGAGCGGTGACGGTGGATTGATAAATTCTAAACCTAGTCCTGCAAAGAAATCAAAGAAGGAAGAGGTTAGTGATGAAAAATCACGTACACCCAAGAAAGAATCATCTGCTAAAGTATCGGATACAGAATCAAAGCCTTTACCAGAGGATGATGTCGAATCTCCTGTGAAGAAGACTAAGAGTAAAAGAAATAAGAAACAAAAAATTGAAAGCGATGATGAAGATGATAATAATGAAAAGAAATCATCTGCTAAAGTATCGGATACAGAATCAAAGCCTTTACCAGAGGATGATGTCGAATCTCCTGTGAAGAAGACTAAGAGTAAAAGAAATAAGAAACAAAAAATTGAAAGCGATGATGAAGATGATAATAATGAAAAGAAATCATCTGCTAAAGTATCGGATACAGAATCAAAGCCTTTACCAGAGGATGATGTTGATTCTCCTGTGAAGAAGACTCAGAATAAAGGAAATAAGAAACAAAAAATTGAAAGTGATGATGATGAAGATGATAATAATGAAAAGAAAAGTTTGATTGATGTTGAAGTTTCGAAGCCTAGTCATGACAAAGAGGAAAATATGGATACTGAAGAAACGGTTGAGACTAAATCTAAACTTGACACAAAGGTTAGATTTTTTATTGATACGGGGACCGTAACTATATATATTGTTTGACAACAAATAACGTTTATTCATAATGATATCGGCCGGTCATCCCCAACATCAACTTCGATAAAAATATGAACCTGATTCCACAAGGTGCAAAAGTCGATAACATTTTAGATCGTTGACATGGTATTCTTGGCTTAAATCGCCATAAAAACCCATTTGTGATAGACGCTACCATGCAGTGAACCTGAGTATGGAAAGCGCTGTTATGAATCTGTCACAATGCTGGCATGAGATAAAGGCTGTGCACGTGATTTTGACCAATCAAATGTTATTTATTTTCTGGATATGGTAAGGCACCTGTCATGGTGATGTCGAAGTTGCCATATTTTCTTTGGAAAATCTTGAATTATTCATCATCTAATTATATCTTTTATTTCGGGTTAAAACATAGGCGATTGGGAAACTACTGATCAAATGTGAATGCAAATAGTTAGTGTTTCGTATGAAACGATATGTATTTCCAATCGTACTCGGCACAGATGAAAGAAAGGTGGTTTATTTTTTTTATTTTTTATTTTATTTTTGTCTCCCTACCATATCAACAAAAACTGCCACCGTTTTTGTGGGTTTTTTTGTATCCTGACTGACCGTTGCGAGACTATGATTTTTTTTAAATTTTTCCCTACCGTATGGAAAAAATATCAGAAATTTTTTTTTGTCAAACAAAGAATATAATTATGGTCCCATAAGTTTCAAATAACATAATTGAAATATGGATTTCATATAGTAATGATTTCTTAGCATCTGGATTGATCATTATGACATCCTACAAACCTTCTCAGATGCTTCTATCTGTCATAACAATCGATAGCATCGAAGCCAGGAGCAGGTGGAGGGTCCACCGAAACTTCATTTTTTGTAATTATGGACAAAAGCATCTTAGTAGGTGTGTAGTACTTTGAACCCTCTCCTTATGAAATATGCACTGTTTGGCTAAGAATGCAAACATGCAAGTGTTGCTTTTGTACATTTAATAGTGCATAATGTAAACAACTTTTGTATCTGCACTGTAACAGTTTGCATTGTGTTTCTGTTTCTGCCTTAACATCTATGATCTGTAATCATTTATTAGATCTCCTCCATTTCTAGCTTTGCTTTTGCCCGAGTCTGTGTTTGTATGTATATATGTCTCTCTAACTGTCCGCCTGAAATAAACAGGCTCATGACTCGAAGACTACTTGAGTTATTGCTTTGCAAATTCAATATGTCTTGTGCACTTACTTTTATTCAGAGTCAAACCTTTTTCTTGTAATCTTGTTAGGACTGCTCGTAGATTCTTGTTGTTCTCTTCTGAGTTCTTACCATATACTAGGATGTCGTCGGACATGTTAACAACTCCCTTTAATCCTTCGATGATGTTCGAATGGTGTTTTGAAAAACTTCAGCTGCACTGTTGATTCCAAAGAATAAACGATTATATCTTCTCAGACCTACATGTGTAGTGAATGTTGTGATGCTCTTGCTTTCTTCATTGAGTTCTAACTGATTATACCCTTGTTTGAGGTCGAGCTTCGAGAATACCGTCACTCCATGCAAATCTGTGGCTAATTCATTCAGTGTGCGTGTAGTTGGATGTCGCTCTCTTTTTATGGCTTTGTTTGCTTTTCTCATGTCAACACAAACTCTTCATAGCGCATTCGGGTCTTGTTGGGGGACACATACAATTGGAGATGCCCAATCTGTAGGACCTTCAGTTTTCTCTATGGTTCCAGGTGCTTCATCCTTCATCAGTTGTTCTTCAACGTCTTTGCGGATGTGGAATGGAATTCTGCGATATTTCTTAGCTAAGGGCTTAACTGGACATTTCTTCCAACCTCCAGGGTGTGGATATTCACCGCCGCAATTTCTACATGTTTGTTTTGCACTTTCATTTTCCTTGCCAAAGTGTTGATGCTTTTTAGGATTTTGTTTTCAACATTTTCGACCTTGCCTATGATCTTGCTTTGGTTTTTTAAAATTCGTGTGTTCAGTTACATTGAATTCTTTAACCTGCATTTATGTTCCTTCTAGTGTTCAGGCGAATTCAAGTAATTGGTCAAGGGTTGTATCAGGACTACTCAAACCTTTTTGTCGTACTTTAGCATTAGTGCAACCAGTGATTAGCTTTCTGAATGTGAACGTTTGAAATTCGGAATTAGCTTGGGGGTTGTAATGTTCTGTTACAGCTGCTACAAGCTTATCGTATACGTTTTCACCATGATTTGCATCTAGTTTGGCTTCAGAGAAAGTGTCAATAATATCTTGAACTCCTCAAATGCAAACGTTAACAGCATAGGCGTTTTTCCTTTTATTTTGTTGTCGGTGATTCCATGGCCAACGAACACATTTTCAAGACGTGCGTGGAATTTGTTTCATCGCTGAGCTTTTCCTGGTGCATTCACCTCATACTCCCGGTATTTCAAGCTTTCCATTCATCTTTAATTACGTTTATGCTTTTACAAGTTGATAGTTATACTTTTTAAGAAGTTGATAGTTGTACTTTTTCAAAAGTTGATAGTTATACTTTTTCAGAAGTCGATAGTTACACTTTTTCAGATGTAGATAGTTATACTTTTTCTTTTACATTTCAATTTAGAATTTTGAATTCTACCTTCTCTCTTCTTTTTTAGACATTTGACGTTCTTTTATAGACACATCCTCGTCGCCAGTGTGATGTCCAAGTGTTATGGGTTCGTGAAGAGTAGCGGCAGAACGATGTGGTTTCAATTGTGGATTTGTCCAGAACTAACTTGTACAATAATAACCCAGTATTTATACAAGGTCAAGCATGACAATATAATCATATGATCGACAGCTGATACTTATGGAATATTACCAATGCATTAGTCTCGCTTACAATGCCCTAACATTTAGTCTATCAAAATGTCTATACATTACATTGTACTTTGTTAGGCCTACTTTTGACAAACTTATAAGCAATACGTATTAATACCTTGTTACCACTCTACAGGGAGAAGTATTTTACCTATTACAGAGATTCAAATTTACGTTTTTTCCCGTATTTTTACGATTTTTGACCCCTGAAAAGTCATTACGTCCGGGACATGGGTTTATTACGGGATTTAACTAGGGTCAGAGAAATATGTAAAACTTGTACTTTTTTCCTTAAAATACCGATGTTTTTGCTCGCAAATTGGCACAGCCATTATTGAATGTACTCAATTGAACTACACATCGTGTAAAGAAGGCTTTCACTGGCTCGCAAAAATGTACTTGATTTAAATGACGTGTTGTAGCAGCTAAATTTAGCCTCGATCAGTGAGGCCCAGTTTATGCGTGCTGTCACTTATGCAGCAGACAGTCTTGATAAGCGAGACTTATAGATTCTGCTGGTTGTCGTAATGTGCACAATGCACCTGCACCTGCAACAAGATCTGTCAATGGTATATGAAAGTGAAACTGATAAGAATTATTGAAAATTAATGAATTTGTGGGTTCTCAAGTAACTTAATGGTGCAAAAATACAGGGAAGAGTATTCAAGAAAATACAATCATATCACTGCATTGAAAAAGACTGCATCACGCCCGATATCGGGTGATTCTAGTATCTAAAACAGTGGTGGATACGACGTTGTCGTTGTGGAGCATCAGAAATCAAAAGACATGGTGTAAATATGTGTTGCATACAAGACACAAGGCGCATTATTATTGCTGTACATGTTTGACTTTCCGAGGTAATGTGCATCTTGTACATCCCGTGTGCTCTTACAACTCTATATGCGTGAAATTTTGTCCAAAATACTGAAATTTTGGCCCCGGGATACTGATATTTCACTGTGAGGTTGGCAGGTCTGTAAAGTTATCTATTTTTAATCACGATGACACTGCTTCAAAAATGTTATTTGATGGACTTATACAATGATGCCTGTGACAATGGGGTAAAGGGCAAATGCTTGTTTAGTCTTAATATTAATTACTTTATCAATTCTTGTCGGATTCTTGTCGGAAGTAGTTTACATTACTAGTAAATATACTAGTATTGCCCTTGTTATTGTTTATTATAAGTAGAAAAACATTAAGATTTTATAAAGATTTTTTTACATTTTTTATTAAGATTTTTGCTTGAAAATTAAGATTTTTCATGGCTGTGATAAAGATTTTCAACGCTGACGGGTTCACATCTCTGCTATTATCACCAATCTTCATATTTAGCTTCATTATTGTCATTTTCAGATCTTTCTTATGGTGGCTACTCTCCAGAGCTGATTAGATTTTGGTGTACTTTGACCCACTTTTGATGAAGTTACGATGTGTTTTCATTTTCATTCTGATTAGATGTGTTGCCTTTCTACAGTATTCTTTATACATGGCATGTATTTGAATTACTAATTTTAAAATTGCCGACCTAAAAGGGGCTGATCTAGGAGGGGGAGATTTTATTGTTCCTATGACTACTTGTTTATGATTCAAATGTACATATCTTAGGATTCCAAATCAAACTCATCTGTCAAAACTGACACACCAAAACGAGGAAGAGGCCGGCCCAAAAAATCTGATGCTACTCCTAAGGCGACCGGCAATAAAAGACAAACTAAAAAGGCAGCTGCAAAATCACCCGAAGAAAAAGTGAAAGTTAAGGATAAAAATGAAAGTAAAGTGAAATCAGAGAGTGAAGTGTCAGAAAAAAATGAAGTTATTGAGAATAAAGATGTTAAGGAAACACCCAAAACCCCAATATCAAGTTTTTTTGGTATGTATTTTTATTTTCACATGATTTTCTAAATAGAGAATAAATGTTTTAAGTTTTTGACAATTGAAATACTGTTTGTCATTCAATTTTAACATTTGTTCTGATAACACTTCTATTATAGCCCCAAGAAAAACAAACAACACTCCGAAATCTGATAAGCCTGTTGTTAAAGATGAGTCTCGAAAGGAAAAAGTAGCAACCATAAAGGCAGAAAAGGAAGAGGCAATGGAATCAAAATCAGAGGTGAAAAATAAGGAAGAAAAAGACGAGGCTGAAAAACCAAAACCAAAGGAACAAGAAGAAAAAGTAGCAACCATAAAGACAGAAAAGGAAGAGGCAATGGAATCAAAATCAGACGGCAAAGAAAAGGAAAAAAAAGCCGAGGCTGAAAAACCAAAACTTAAAAAGTAAGTGTTTTTTAGATATTGTTGGATGTGATGCGTAGTGAATGACTTGTGTAAGTAGAATGATAATCTGTGCAAATAGATATTTTTCAACGATTTATTGAAACCTTGTAAAATTTTCATCCTGTAGCATTCTTTGTTCAGTAAAACTATTGTTAAAATATGAATTAATATTACAATTGACAAAGTTGCTGTATTTCAATTTCATTATAATTTTAGCATATTTTAATTCATCCCCTATTTATACCTATACTCTGAAATAATGGCTCTTTGAAAGTTAGTTCTCATTACAAATGTGGACATGAAAATAAGAATTACCGGTAGTATTTTCTACATATACATTGTGACAGTGCCCTATGGTACCTTTAACTGAACAATACTAAAAAAAAATAACAGATTTACGATGTTTACAAGTTTTGTGAAAACAAAAGTTTTTATTCATAGCGGGGTTCTATTTGACCCTGATATTATCAAAGTTCTCTTTCGTACTTGAAGGACATTTGCCTTCTACACATATTGAGATCATGGTTTATTTTTAAATGGCAATAGATTTGCAAATTATACATAATTTTACATAGATCTTTGAAAATTGCATCTCATCTTTTTGTATCATTGCTATTGTATATTTAAATATAATTGAACAAAACTTCAATAATAATGCAATAAGAATGAAAATGTTCTGTCTATGGAGATTTGTTGTCCAAACAAAATCTAGATACACCAGTAAAAAAAATCATACTCTATATTATGAATCCATATGTACATTAGGTAGCTGACAAGCTGTGTCAAGAAGCATAGCCCAGATTTTGAAGTCATCAAGTCTGAGGAAACATACCGTTAGTTTATCCTCTGATTGGCTCTCAGTATTGCTTAACAACTTGATTACCACAATCCCCTGTTTCCTAAACAGTATTGCTTAAAATCACTTCGTATCCGAAAATCACTGTCATTTACTTCTTTTTGAACCAGTACCTGCTATTAGAGCTTTCTTCTTCGTAGTTTGTTTGAACAAGTGTGGTTTCATCCTCCTCAAATAACAAAAATCCGGAAAAGGTCGCGTAGTCATTGAGTAATGCAGAGTCTTTGTTGAGCTGAATCCAGATGTGATCATCCTGTCTTAATGACAAAAGAATAGACTGGCTGCCAGTTCCATAACCAGCTCGTTCATCCGCATGAAGTGGCACCTGCAGTTATAGATGTTTTAATAATTTTTTAATTTTTCATAAATTTGAAAGATAGAGAAATTAGTATTCATCACTGGTCATATGCATATATATCGTAACATGGGTATATATAGGAGAAAGATGAATGACTATAAAGCAAAAATAAGTGCTGGTAATTAATACTTTACTGTAAAATTTGTACTTTAACAAGACTTTCTGGAGATAAAAAAATTCTCAAAATGTGCTTGTTTTTTTTATTTTAGTATAAAAGTACATTCATTTCACTTTTTAAAAATGTGTAACACTTTAGGGGTTTCGGGAATAGAATTTGGTTTATGGACCATACAAAAGATCATGTATACAATTTCGGTACAGGCAAAATTAACGTTGGCTGAATTTTTTATTGTGTTTTGTATGATCTTTTGTATGGTCCAGAAACAAAATTCTATTCCCGAAACCCCTAAAGTGTTACACATTTATAAACAGGGAAATGAATGTACCTTTATACTAAAATAAAAAACAAGAACATTTTGAGAAATTTTTTATTTCCAAATTCTTTTATCTCCAGAAAGTCTCCTTAATTGTCTTTATGAATACATTTGCATAAGTATCAACGTAATTCAAAACTGTCTTTCGTAATGCGATTTTCAAGCGTCCGCGCCATTACAGAAATTACGCCTCACCTTATGATTGCTGTTCTGCATTATCCAGGCATACGCATTCTTATTGTTTTGGGCCAGAATATGAGTGATGAACATGTATGTTCCATTGATCTTGCACACAAAATGAGAGCTGTATTCATCAAAGCCTCCACCAACGTTCACATAAATAGTATCAAAACCAACCGGTGTGTCTTGTAACACGGGCCCAAGCTTTTGCCTTCTTCCAACAGAAAATGCCACCTAAAAAGAAAGATATCCTTAAAAATTTCGTTCATAGTCTATGATAAAGTTATGACAAGTGATGAGTATCCTCATATATCAAGACTATTTCAATAGCGCAACTTGAGTAATTTCCCTGTAAACTGACGATACCCCTTAATTACTAATTGATAAGTTAATGTTAAATTCAAATGACTACACCTTGTGGGGTTGGATGTGTATTCTAAACCAGTTTTTTTTTAGGCCTGAATTAGTTGAAACAATTAAACAAATTTGGATTGATCCAATACATGAAATTACCCAACCATGATATGTCATTGCTAGGTGTTTGGTTCAAACACTCCTGCTTTAGATTTTATCAATGAAGTGTCAAACCTTTTTAGCAACAGGCGATGG
>CM032669.1:32364239-32414620 GCA_019095985.1 Streblospio benedicti | reverse complement strand
GTGTATTCTAAACCAGTTTTTTTTTAGGCCTGAATTAGTTGAAACAATTAAACAAATTTGGATTGATCCAATACATGAAATTACCCAACCATGATATGTCATTGCTAGGTGTTTGGTTCAAACACTCCTGCTTTAGATTTTATCAATGAAGTGTCAAACCTTTTTAGCAACAGGCGATGGGTCTCCAGGCTCGCCTTTCTGACCTGGGAGACCAGCATATCCCCGCTCACCCTTCTGGCCTTTCTCTCCCTCTTCACCATTAAGGCCTGGCTCGCCGTCTAAGCCTTTTTTTCCCCTGTGGCCTGTAGGACCTATTGGTCCTTGGAGTCCTTGTTGTCCTAAAGTAGATGAATTTTGGTTATGTTAAGAGTGAACAGAGATTCCAGGTCTGTCTAGTTGAAATATCCTTTGGCCAATTGGAATGTCTTGAGTATTTATTTTTTGAATTCTGTATGCTTTTATGTTTTATAAGAACTGTTTTACCTTTACCATTTTCAACACTTGTTCATCATCTAGTCAGTAAACTATGTCAAGGGACATGATAGGTAATACATGAGTAAGATTGATAGGCAATGAAGCACATTGTTTATTTTATGTTTATATATTGGAAATCTGTTTCTTTGCTTCTTATTGATTATTAAATATAAATGGATGGATCCCATAACTTTTCCCACAGGTTTGGTACTCATCATGATGAAATTGAGCTTCGTGTAGATTTCCTGATATACATCATCACTCAATTCATTTTTTACTGATATACAGAATGTAAACACTGGTGTTTTTAAATGTGTATAGTCAACCGATGATTGCAATCCTCCAATTACATAATCAAACATTCGTATGTGTTCTCATCTGTTAACAATGTGAAATACCAACATTTGCAAACTATAAAATTCGAGTTGAGTGATAGAGTAAAGCCTGAGGATTGGTAGAATTGTAGCGTTCATTTCATTTTACCCATGTAAGAAACAGAAGTAAAACATGAATTTTGCTATGACAGTTTTCTTGTAAAAAAATACAGTTGTTTGCCAACAGAATGCAGCTTTTCAAAAACAACACATACACCAAACTGTATATCTTGTCCTTTTGGTATGAGGAAATTGGACTCATCTAAACACTTAGTACATTCCAGAAAAGATTTGTAAAGTTCATATAGGCTAATAACATCCAGTGGACAGTTCTTTCAATCTTGTTCAACTTTAACTCAGCTTGAAACTGGAAGTGGCATATTCTATGCAAATATTAATGTGCCCTTTCTTTAAACTGAGTATAACATTTCACAGACAGTTGGGATTGCATTATAGCCATCAACTAGGCGAAATGGTTCTTATACTAAGAACAGATGCTTTGGCGTGATGGGCTGGCATTACACAATTGTAATAGAATGTTTTACAACTTTTGATTTATTGTGTTGTTTTTAGAAGACTGTAATTTGTTAGTTTTAGAAACTCCATGTATACTATCATTGAGGTTTGGCACCTAAATCTATGAAAAGTATGGAAATTAGTCCGTTATCTTTTTTTTAAAGTGAAATATCAACATATCTAATTCACAATGAAACAGACCTTGAAGAGAGCTATATGGTGGATATTGTTACCGATCTTAATTCATGTGCATAGATGTATATTGCTTTCAAAGACATCTGATAAAGTTGACTTTTAAATCAGGATTAACTTGTTGATCCCTGCTGTGCTTTTCCATTTCAACTATGTTGTATGTTTGACAACTGATTACCAGATCTTACCATGACAATTATTGAATCACTTCTGTGAACGAGATTTCATGCAGAGAAGATCACTTTCTGTTTCACCCATTTCGAGAGAACTAGATGAATGGGTAGCATTTTTTTCACATTACTTTATGCCAATGAATTATTTTTGCTATCTAGCTAACAAGGTGTCAAACTACCTTTAAGTAGTATGTTACTTAACAAAATGTTTGTTGAAATATTCTCACATACAGAAGTTTTTATGTATCTTTTGGTTAATAGATTTTATCTAGTGATAGGAAGCAAAGAACTACGGTACAGATCATATAGTGGTTGAATAGTTTAGTTTATAGGATTGAAATATTTGTAGGTATATTTTCCGTTCTCAATTATACAGTAAACGATGAAAATTCTGAAGACCAACTGTAGATGTAACTACCTGGTCAATTTACTAAGACACCAATTAATGCTCAACGAAAGGGTTTTGTTCACAAATTGAATGAAAAAACATTGCTCACCAGGAGGTCCCATTGGTCCTGGCTCGCCCTTTTCACCAGGTTCACCTCTCATCCCATCGTGACCCCTCTGTCCGGGATAGCCCGGTACGCCATTTTGCCCAGGAGTACCTGGGGTACCGGGAGACCCAGGGACACCGATCATACATGATCCACATTGTCCTTGTGTTGCTGCTTCCTTTGTTGCTGTCTGTGTGAAAAGACATTTTTGTATAACATTTTTTATGTGTTTTTGGATGCGAAGGTTTGCAAAAAGTGATGTGATCACGAAATTCATTCAGATGTTCTTATCTTTGGTATAATGAGAAAAGTATATCCTGCAATGTATTTATTACAGAATGGTTGGAGAAAATTGTTTCGGCCAAGGAAACCAGGCCTGTACGCTAGCTTGTTTGACAGGTTGCCCTGACCTACAATGTGGTTGCCCATATATTTTGTTTTGCATAGTTGTTTTAAATAGTTGTTTATACAAGATCACAACAGGGGCGGATCCAGAATTTCGATGAGTCTGATGGTGGGAGGGGTAAGTTAAGGAAAGTGAATACTGTGTATGTGTGCAGCAGGCATGTGCCCCGTGGGAAATCTTTAAATTTTATGTGCTCTCATTTGCATTCTGAGCAATTTTGAGCACCAATTTTTCATAGTAAACTGTGTGTGGTGGGGGGGTGGCGGGGAATGAGAGGGGGCGGGGTAAACTCCCTTCCCATAGCACCTCTACTGCACAATATTTGATAGGATGAACGTTTCATATGAAAAATGAAATTGATCCCGTAATAACAGCTATATATATATATATATATCTATATATATCCAAATGTTATTTGAACACAACACAGTTTATAGAGTGCTCAACTTGGGGAGCTATGTGTAGATAACATTACAAGGTGTTTTATTTTATTTACAATATTGTTTCATAAGTAGCATTTTATGAAACAATATTGTAAATAAAATGCTGCCATAAAACTCCTTGTAATGTTATCTATATCTATATATATATATCTATTCGATCACAAAGACCCCATTCTTGAATTTTTCAAGCTGAATTTGTGACGTTTTAACACTAAAGATCTTTGATTGCAAATATAGATGGACAATCATCATATGTACTGTGTCATCAAAAATGAACATGACAATATATAAAAAATGGTTGTCCCACAAAGCAACTACGCTGCAACTTTTGGTTGCCCTGATTTCGAAATGGGACAAGCCTTATAGTAGGCCTACAACTCATGAAACAGTTCAACAATCCGGCCTGTGAATACACTGATTATCATTTGTTAGGCGTCCCAATGTTTCTTTAAAACATATATGAAATTATATGCAAAAAAAAAAAAAAAAAGTATATGGAAGATCTACTAATTATATTTACTCAGTGGGATAACTACATTGTAGGTACTTATTTACTGCTTGGAAATAATGGTATGTGAATTAGCTGTAGACCAGCTCCTACTAGTTGTTGATTAACATTACCTTTACAGCAGCCACTTTATCATAGTCTGTCTTTTGATATGAGTAGCCAGAAATGCAAGTAATCAAGCTTATGAACACGCATAGTGTATGGAACATCATCTACAATAGAAAAAAGAGACAAGATTCAATTTAGTGTGAAAGCCTCATTTCCTTCCAGGAGCTACATACAAGGAGTTTTTAAACTAATGGATATTAATGTAGCACGTTTCTAAATATTAACCATGTGAGGAGTAAAGTAAATGTCCCGTAGCCTAGATTTTTACAATTATAAACTGCTAAAATGTTATTGAGGAGACAACTTGAACTTCAAAATGCACTCATAGCGTGCTGCAACCATATAATGATTAACTTGTCCATTTGTGGGGTTTGGTGTTGCTCCCAAGCGTTTTTTGCTAAGTAGGTGATAGTGGAGTCAGTAAGTGAAACTCATTAGTTAATATGAAGATTTAGTGGATCTTCTGGCAGATGATATTGAAGCTGTATATCTTACTGGCAGTGTTTGTTTTTGTTGATATTGTATTTTCTTTTATATTATAATGCTTGAGGCATTTTTTTCTGTGATAATCTGTAAAGGTATTTAGTGGAATTTGTTATTGCTATAACTATGAACTATGATCGTATCATTCTGGTCTCACAACCTTGGGGTCGTGAGTTTGAGTCTCGTTCGCGCCACTTGATGTAGTAAAAGGGAAGCTTAGGGTTGTAAAACCTGTATTCAGCTATGTCAATACATGTACAGTGATAGGAGCTTGCTTGCTATAGAGAACAGAGTCAGAGAGAGAAGAATAGAAGTGAATTCACAAGTAAACTTGGTATAAACACATCAGAATACTCCATTAGTGTGAAAATACGAAGAAATAAGGCCTCCAAAAATTTGTGTCCTAAGATGGGGTTTGAACACATTACCTTTGCATTGAGATGATAACTGACCAAGTATGTAGGCTGGAGGTTACAGAGACAACGGTTCGTCAGTGTAACTTTTTTAACAGCCTGTTGCTTGGGATAATGGTATCATTGCGGTCACAACCTTGGGGTCGTGAGTTTGAGTCCCATGAGGGTCACTCGATGTAGTAAAATGGAGTTGTAAGAGGGTGTGTGTGTAAAATTCATGCATATGTTTTCAGAATTTACTGCCCCTACCCCCTGTCTGCATGTGCGGATGCATGCACACTCATAAAACAGCTTAGTAAAGAAATTACTCAAGTATTTAAAACTTACAATATGATTACAATAGTTATGAAGTTCTTGATTTGATCTTGGGGACCCTTAAAAGTTTACAGGGAATTTGATTTCTATAATGAATTAGTTCAATAAATACCAAGAGTTGTAAAGTTAAACGTTAGTTTGCCATAAATTTTGACGTGATTTACCACTTGTCAAGCCTGCATGTAAGATGGTGTGATTGCATGAGATCAAACAAGTGATTGATTATACTCCTGTAGAAACTTTATGAGCTGGGCTCTGCTCTACACAAATGAAGCACGGCATGATGATGCCTGAATATGATTTTGCAAAATGCCACCTGCTTCATACATAAATCAAACTAGCTAAGTTTTATATCTGATCTTTTTATATATTCTCACCCTGGAAACTAAGCTTTCGAATATGGAATTTGTTTTTGACACATGATGTCACAGTTACAAGTATTGATAGGATGATAGTATTGGTATAATTTCATACATGGTGTTTTTGATTGTTAGCAAGATTTTCAATCTTGACATTTGATAAGACCATGGGTAGAAATGGGCACAAAGATGTTCTCGTCCTGTGATGAGTGACCATGTTGCTCATCAAAGCCTTTAGGTTTTCTGAATTTGATAGCGTTTGTGCATTTCCATTTTGAACACTTGAAACACAATTCACTTATCATATAAACAACAGACTCTGTGGAGTGTGTCCGAAGATAGAGATGATGATTTGTGTACAGTTTGAGCGAATTCGCGTCTGCCTCTCTTATAATTATTTACAAACTAGTATGAAATTAGCTTTTGATTCTAGTCTGCTGTGTTCGTCTAGATCTTTTAATACTAACTTTTTTAGTAAAATGTGATGATTTTGTATCCTAGTGGGAAACTTAAATGCTAAATAGCAGTTAAGAATGGTTTATTGAAACCAACAGGGTTGTGATCTATCAGCTGGTGTATCTGTGCACTTCAGTGAAACGAGCTGTGTAGTTCTGCTATGTAGTTTGCATATTTTTACTGGTGTTAATTTCTGTTCACCCAACCACAGCATGTTAATGTCATTGTGTTTGAAATGGTGAGTGGTTACTACATTGGTCAGGATGTATCATTCATGCTCATGTGCAAACCCGAAGAGTGTGTGGTAACTCATAATGAACTTTTAAATATCCTCAATGACCATGTAAAAGACAGATTGAAGCTTGGTCAATACGGCATTTTCCTCATGCACAGTAAACAGGACTAGACTGTGTGCTTAAATTCATATCAGATCACGAAGATATGCTTAAGTCGGTTATCAAAATTTTTTCTTATTCTTATAATGTACATTGTATAAAGGTTAATATTTCTCTGGAAATTCTTTTTTGAACACTAAATCCTGATCATACAAGAATACATGTAAAGGTATCTCATAAAACTCACCTAAACCCATTACATGAACAAAAGTGACATAAAGCATTTATTTTGACATTTGCTCTAAGCTATTGTCATGTTTCTTTCAATTGTTAAATGCAGTCTGCAAAGAGTCTTTGGAAACACCTCACTTTAGCAGATTATTTGCAAAAACAATGGGATGACGTTGGCTTTTATTAGAGCAGTAAATCATGCGCTCAGGTGTCCAGTCACTATGAAAGAATTGGACGATGAAATTGATAATCTCATCGTTTAAGTGACTATGATGCATAGGGTTGGTAAATTTGAAGGAAATAGTGTTCCTTTCACTGAGATTGCAAGAACATTTTGAGTTGAAACTTAAAAATGATGATAGTGTTAGATAATTCTAAATGGAAAGGGACTTAATTAAGGTTTATGGTGGCAACACTTATGCTCCTTTTCAATTCACTCACAGAACTGACAAAAAAAAAATGAAAATTGACAATCACAAAATTCACCCTTTGGTCTAATACTACATTCCCCACAGTTATTTTTTACTCAATTTTGAAACCAGCCTGTAAGTCAATTTCCTGGTTCTATGTCACATTGACTGATATTTATCTAGTTTGCTTAGCCTGCTAGTGGTCAAGGTCCTAATACACTGATCCCATGAAAGATATGATTACTCTCACACATGGTGATCCATGGTACCTTGTTAGGAAATTGCAGAAAATGGCAAATTGGCAAATCGCCATGTTCTGCTAAGTTATTGCAATAATCCTTGACATATCCCTGTTTTGTCGTGTGTTCTACTGAGGTTGTATTGGTGACCCTAGTGCATTTGAAAGCCCTGAAAATCTCTGCACCCGATTGATCATTAGTAGACACTCCATTCCCACGCATTGTGTTTAAAAAAATAATCCCATATCTCTCTTTTTCCCTAATTCTTATTGTATTTTACTGGCAGTTACAAAACTTTTATGATGTACCATGTGTGTAATGGCAGTTCGGCTAGCTTTCAGCTTTGTTAACTAGATTGTTCCATTAGTTTGTTTGGATCAGTGCATGTAGCCTCACTATGAAAGTAATAATTTACAAGTGTCTGTGGATTTATTATCCTCTTGAGGCTATTTGATAAAACAAGAGGCAATGAATGTTCCCAAAGATGGATGATAATGTTCTTCAAATAGGTATTGCTTCAAATTTTGCTAAATAATGATTTATTAATTCAGCCTGAGGCACAGGAAGGATTTAGCCAATGAAAGGAGGGTCGAGTCACTTTAACCCACAGTTATTGGCTATGACCAGCCACAATAAACCTGTCCTCCAGTGACTTTTATCTGTGATTTGCTCCTTATTGAATGGCACATTTTTCACTGTTAGTCTTTTGTTCGTAACCTATACCTATCATAAATTTGTGTAACCTTTGCGCTTTCAGCTCTTTATCAAGTGTCTGTATCTGTTTGAAGGACTTTCTTTGGATCTTTTTGTGGAACATTTGTTTTCAGGGCAAACTGTACATCAAAGATAATTGGCAATTGCATTAAATTCTTGATGCACAAGATTTAAGATCTGTGCACTGGTGACACGACTTTAACAAACTTAAATGTGTCGCTTGAATGCACACTACGATGTTGTTGGGTTTTTTCTTTTTAAATCAAAGAGAATCTAGATTAAAAGAAATGCTGTCAACAGGTTCTCTTTCGTCCACACAAGAAACAAGAACGAACTCAGAAAGTGTGTATCCTATTAATAGTCGGGGAAACCACCATGTGGTTAAACTCACTTAACACGATTACTTTATGATCCTTCATGTCTTAGCATCTATCATCAAGATGGAATGAAAGCCGTAAAGTTGAGCATGTAAACTAGTGAATTGTTTTGAGACTGCACAAGGCTGCTATTAGCCAAAATGATAAATGACCACCTGGTTCCTTTCATCCTTGTTTGTGTAATCTTTTACCTTCCAATCTAAATCAAAATCGAAATAATTCTTAACAGAATCAGAAAATTGTCTTTATCATGAAGCTTGGAACTTTGAGCACTTTAGAATTAATAGCGATGTACATCTTGGAAGATGGAGTTCACCATATTTCCTTGTTCTGTAGTGGTATCAATTTCAATGTAAATGCTCAGTGTAGGCTATGTACATAAGTCTTTTGCTGACATTAGAAAGATCCGGAACTGTCAAACAAATAATTGGATCCTACCCCTAACCCTTCTCAATTAAGTTCTGTTTTCATGGGCTCATTTTTCTTTATTGCCTGTTGGCAGCAATATGCATTTCTCCTGTGAAATTTACCAACGTCTTTCATTGAATAGCCCAAAAGTTTTGGTATTGTTTTAGCATGATACAATAAAATGAAGAAAAAATGAACTTATATTTCTTATAGATAACTAAATTTATTTCGTTATGATGCAATATATAATTAATAACCTTTACATGGACATCTACTGATCAATCTTTAGTTGTTGACTTCATATTTAATGTTCTTTTTTTAGCCCATTCGCAAATTTTGGTGCTAAGAAAGGAAAAGAGGAGACCATTGAATATCACCCTGAAAAGAGCAAGTATCACCCCATTGATGACGCTTTCTGGAAACATGGAGAAAAGTAAGTGTTAATGTTGAGGAAGTTCTTCTATTAAATGAATCCAGAATGATTTTGTATTGGAAACATATACTGCTTTCATTACTTATTTAATTGAATTATTATCTACAAGGCTCTAACTAAATCTTTATCTGCGCAAGAACTTAGTCGTATTTCCTTATTTATTAAACATAATAGAAGTAAATCTGTCATTGGACACTGTATTAGTTGCGGTTTTTTTTGCTGATCCATGTATCACCATGATTACTCAAGCGTACATACATTATGAGCAAAGTAGGATTATTTGATGCATGGAGCAAATATGTCAAATTGTGTTTTACGTGTGTAAAACAACGTCTTGTCTGTCACAAAACATACGCAGACTGCCAATTACCTCATCTAACAAAGCTAGCATGGATTGTTACGTTTCTCCTGTCTCAAATGCCGTCTCTCACTTTTTGCCGCATACCTTGTTATGGCAAAATTGATATGCAGTGAGCACTACTTAGAAAAGTGACGGCCAAGGCGTGCCCTCAATCTAAGTTCACAACAGGGATACGCAAACATACGCAACAGGCAGTGGTGTTCGGCCGTTGATCCATCTTCTGGAACTGTAGGCATTCCCACAAGTCGATTTCTTCCAATGCAAAATTATGGATGAGCTCTTGTTTAGAAATACCTGTAGTACGCAGAAGTGATTATAATAATGTGGATTGATTCATAGCTCTGTGACAACAAAAAATTCATGTAGTTTGTTGTATTTGTGTGGAAAATTTTCACTGAGATTACAGGCCTTGAGAATTAAGATGCAGCGACAATTTTCCATGGGGTCGACTGATATGAATGTACAGCACTTCAGTTTACACACTTGAAAAAATAGAAGTTTTACTCAATGACATCTTGAATTTTAGATTATTTTTCACAGCTGCTCATGCTTTTAATATGAAAAAAATGTAATCAATATCAATAATCAATCAAAATTTCTTGTTTCCACCCCAGTAATATTAAGCATTATACGCCCATTTCTGGGGTGGGGTGCTCTTTCTAGGACACAAAACAAGGCGGCATCTGCTGATCTATGTGGCCCAGGTCACACAACCTGCTAAATGTCTGCGCAAATGGGCGACCTGATCTTACCATTTGTTCACCTTTATGATACACCTTTCTCTAACAAGCACAAAGGTAATTGCTTGATCCATCACTCTTTACACTTTACTACGCAATTTCCATGAAATTATCACTGTCATTTCCACAGCATGCTCTTTAGTATTTGAAAAGCATGGAACAGTTCAAGAGGACAAATTTGCCATTTATTTTTTAAACTTGGAAGATTTCAGGTGAGCAGATGGCGGTAATTGATACTGGAGAAGAATGATGTATTTTTTTATATTTGACAATCCTGCGGGACAAAGTTGTGCAGTCTAAGACTGAATCACTTCTCAATAAAAGCATATTAAGATCTATCTTCTTGTGGCCAAAGTATATTGGATATTTCATCGCAGGTCACATATTATCCGATTTTTTTGCTTAGCCTTTTCTTAGACAAAACTACAATGGTTTTGAAACCCACTCATGACAAATTAAAACCTTTATTAGAGCACAGTATCCAACCGAAACTGGAAACATCATTACCCAGTTCATCTGAAGTAGCTCAGCTAAGCATGAGCATAAAACTGTCCAGGTTTGTGATCCATATATAAGGACACTGAACACACAATATTCTAACTTTGATTGCTCTGGTAGTTGCTTGTTCATTACCTAAGGTATGGTCACTCACAGTACTAATAGTTGTCTCATGCGAACTTATAGCAAGTTCTTATCCACAACTGCTACAAAGATCGATTATTAAAAATAAAAACCTGCTATGCATGGCAGATATATCACGGAAATCACTGCATCTCATTATGCACCAAGCTTATTTAGATTAAGTTAAGATTATTCATTTTCATTGTGGTGTTTATGTTACATTGTGATGCTTAGAACTTATGATGTCACGTTGCTAAGTATGCAAGCCAATTTGGACAGGGAGAATTCGTGCGAAAATTACCATTTGATATTCCTTGTCCTAGTTCACAACTTTAACACTGTTGGGATAGTTATCATGATGCCAATTAAGATGCCAAAAACATGTATCAAGCATGGCATAAAAGTGGACAAAAGTTGTGACCAGAAAGTTGATTCTATTACTTTTCTAACTCGGTTAGAGCTACTCAAATTTTGAACGGTTCTTGGGTGTAACCAATGAAAGATGCTATAGTCTTGTGATGCAAGTGTTTGTTAGTGGTAAATAATGTACTAGTAGCTACATGAGTATCTTCCTCTGACTTTCTCATATTTAAAAAATATTCTGCACACTACCGTGGAGATATTTTTAAGCATTTTGATAATTTAAAGCAGAGAGCGAACTAAATAATATTGGAAGATCATGTGCAATAGTAACCCCTTCATCTTTTATCACAATTTGACAGGGTTTGACGTAAGTAGCCTGATTACTGTTTTCCTTGTAGGTGGCCCCATGGGCTTTCAGTTTTCATACTAGTACAATATACATCAATACACAGTTGCTATTTTTTTATTGCAAAAATCGTGCTTCTGTTATATTTTAAAGTAAATTACACTTTGTTAATAATCATTTGAATCATCATACATATTATATCGAGCATTGGAGAAAAATATTTTCTTATCCCTTTTATTAAAATTAGTATCAGTACATGATTTCGCTTTTGTACAACATGATGAAATAATTTTGACATTGCTATCAGTGCCTCAAATGTCAGGCCACCTAATTTTGACGCTTCCATCCACAGGCCCCATCTAATTTTCAAACTTAGTAGCCTTGCCGTCCACTACCTTATGAATCCTTATGTAAACCCATGATTTGAGTAGTTAAAGAATTTCAAGTTCAAAATTTAGAGCAGCTTATTGTAATGCAATATAGACTTCTTAATGGTGCTTGATCGTAGTCTATTTGAAGTCCGAAAGTGTTTTTTAAGTTTAATTATGATTGAGTTTGTTATGTAGCATATGTATTTTACAATTATGTTATGATTAAATCAACGAACAAATCTGAACGAAATCGAATTTTCCGTTGTATCATAAGGTAGAATTTTGGGGTTCTTAGATGTAAACTTAAAGGGTATGTTTTACAAAACAAGCACATTTATCTTTAAAAATGAAATTATTTTTCATTTGGGTTTTCAATGCGATCAAAATACCAAATGATATTTGTTAGCTGAATTAAAAGAGCAAAAAATTGACAAGTTTAGACTTTGCTTTATAATTTGCTTTATAATTTCTGAACTTATTTTCTTTAACATTCTTGCTTCTCACAACAATTCCTAGATGTATTTGAATTGCATAGACATGATTTTTTTTTAGCAAACATGTAGATTCACAAATTCACATTAACCCTTGTTATTAGTTTTAGTTAACAAAATATCTTTGGTAAAAAAAAAAGTAGCTTACCTTCACTTGTTTTATTGTAATCGCCACTTTGTAAAACACCTAATCCACTCCAGTTCAAGTGGTCCGCTCTTCACGTGAGTCGATTATCCTTATGACTCCACTCACATTCCAAAACACTTCCTGTTATCACACAAGCCGCTCATCCCCCAACAGACTAGTGCTTCCCCTTAACGACTTTGTTAATTGGTGCACTGATTAGCATTGTCTCTTCTTACCCCACCGACTTACTCATAAAGGTTGTACACTAATGATTTATGACGTATAAATAGTTGCGATTATATAATATGTTTAATTTTAGTGTGTATAATGAGTATATTTTCGCAAGTATATATTCAATGCATAACTTCTATTTGAAAAAATTCCATTTATAATTTTATACATGGATTTTGAATTTATTGAAAGTGGTACAGATCTCCAGTTTTAGACTATTATCAAAAGAGTTATGGATGAATGGAGCAAATAACAATTTTTTTTCATGTTAACTTCCATCATAACCATTGAGATAACTCAAAATCACAGATAACCCAAGTGTTGTCCCTTCAAGATCAAGTTAAGCAGGTCCTACTGTATTTATTAATGAATATTTATCTTCATACTGACTTGAAACTTAATCATTGTTTTGAGTTTGTAGTTATATCATTCTGCTCTCAATATTCTCAGAAACCCCTGTAACACAATGTCTTCTTATTTCGTTACCTACATTGTTATATTAATTTCCTTCTTGTCAAGAGTAAATTGGAATTCATCTGCAAAGCACCTTGTAACTTTCTGACTAAGGATGTTTGAACTGATGATCGTAGGAGAACTAGACATCTTGTTCAGCATATTGATGGTCTTAGTACTATACAAGAATGCTTCTTAAATGCTCTAAACATCTTCATTGGTACACAGATATACAGTTTATTACTTTAAACCAATTGTGAATAACCCTGGTTTAACGTGATAAACTGTATATTTGTGTTTTATATACCAGGGTAGATGAGTCTACACTGATATCTTCATTGGTTTCACTAATAATAATTGAAACCGTCTCATAGGACTTTGAATGAATTATAAAGTTTTGTATATATGTATATATCACTATGTACATAGCAAATCCAAACCCTGGTCATTATAACTTCAACTACATAAATTTTACACCCGGGGTTAACTGCTTTTGTCCTTGTCAAGTAGTAAGTGTGTTCGCTGTCAAACTTGATGAGAGCGTGCTAATGTGACTATTACTATCTTTTTGTCAAAGCTGCACATTTTCTCAATGTGTTTGTGTCAGAAAAGCTTCACAGTGCAATTATTCATATATGCGTATACAGAAAAATAGCGTTATTGGCCAGCATTGTCACTGAGTGATTTTGATGTCATGAAGAACGTGACATGTTGTTAAATAGAAATTTTGCTCATGACTGAGTTGCACACCAAGTCATCATTGCTCAATTTAAGTTGTGTACAGTACACACTAATTACTTGTATTGAAGATGGACGTGGTATAAGGATTTTACACAGGTGTAAATATATAATTGCTTTCTAGCAGTGGCTATGAGATGTAGTGCTAATTGAGTTTGAAGAATGGAAGTCATTTAATCATTAGGTTTGTATGGTTGATTCCAGCAGATATACAGTAATAGCCAATTATATTTGGGGAGACAATTTACATAAGCCGTTCATTTTTTGAACATTGTACTCATTAAAATGTTTGTCGAATTTGAAGATAGTGATCATGTGTAAGAGGGCAATCAACTAATTTAACTGCAGAGCTGTGATCTTTTTACTAATTCCCATGCACAGGCCTGCGCTACGCAACACATCATCACTTCTCTCTTGTTGGATAATTGTCAGCATGTTACTTTGAGTTGTACAAATGTTCTGACAATATGAAAAGGACTGCTTTCATAACAAATGGCTAGCACATGCTGTGAGCTGAATGGTTTGTTTGTAAGTGTACATATTTCCGTGGTGGAATTTACATTCACATATTGGTCACTTTCCGATGGAATTTCACACCAGATGACTGCTATGTCTGTGCCATGTATTTGTTTGCTATCAGTGACATATAATTCTCAAATCAGACTTCTGGGAAAACAGAAGCCCTACCAACTTCAAATAGTCAAATCTGGCAATTACAAATGTCGTTGAAAAATGAATTGTTCACATACTTTACTGAAACTCACTGTCATTGCTCAAGCAATAAAAGTGTTAGTACCACATATTTTGATGGCATGAAAATTGAACAGGTGGCTGTATTAGCCAGAAGCTTCTCTCTCTGGGATGTTTCCCCGTTGCTTTAATGAGCATGCAGCATAGTCTGGTTATAAAATAATAAAGCATATGTTCCATGCATAAACCACCTACCAGCTGTGTCATCATAATTTAGATACCTGAACTGCGGGTCTGTCTGCAGGGCGTCACACCTCACTTCTTACTGTGTCATGCACTATTCAAACAGCAGTTGCTCAGTCAAGTTTCATTGATGTTCGACATTCATTGAGGAATCCATTCAACGTACCTGTATAAATGTCAGTAATCAGCAAGTTTAGATTCATTTTTATACCGAGTAGGAGACTTTCTTGTTCAATGTCTCAGGGAATGATCTATGACACAATGATGGCAATGTGAAACTCAATCAATTGATCACGACATTGAATCAATGTAATTCTCTATCATTTGACCAATTATTTCCTATATGCCGGAGGTGCTAGCTTTCATTAGTACTTATTCATAATATTTTATATTTAAGTCTTTTCCCCATTCCACAGGGTTTTCTTCTGTCCACGTTGTGCGCTGTATGAAGTATAAACACATTTGTATCTATTGGTTTGCTGATTAAATATGTTGAATTAGAGCAAAAAAGGATCTCTGATTTTAATTTTCATGAACTTTGACCCAAATTGGAGAAAGTTATGAAGGTTTCAGTGTTTTGTATATGCATTTAGTACTTTTATTATTTATTATTTTTTGGCTTGTTAACAAAACAGAGAAAAACTATTCAAGTCATTGCAATCAAAATTTATTTGCTTGTCAGGAAATTGCAGATGCTGTAGAACTGTGCTATGCAAAATTTGCCATTGAATCATAGTTGTGGGAGTATGTGGGTGATGTGGGCAGGTACTACTAGCGGGACATGGATGGGTGGTGTCAGAATGGGGAGTTGGCATTGTTACTACAGTGATAGGTGTGGGAGGCCGAGGTGGATGTTAAAATAGTTGTATAGTCTTAGGTGCTTGAGTGGGGGTGTTAGGACAGTGCGGGTTCTGTGTAGACCCCTGCTATGCAAGCAATATTTGTTGTTATAGTGAACAGGTTGGGGTGGGGGTATGGGCATTATTTACTTCAGAAATAGTGCATAGACTTGTTAAGCAGATTTTTGCAACAGCTAACGCATTTTGCAACCAGAAAGGGGTCTGGAGCCTCGTTTTACAACCACAACGCGTTTTGCAACTGCCAATGGAAAATGTAACCTGCAGAATTTTTTATTTATTTTCCACAATATAACACTCAGACTGCATTTGAGGGATTTTGTGTATATTTCTTAACATTATCACATTGTATGAACGCTTAACTAAAATAGAAAATATCTTGATTTAGCATTTGAAGATGTATTTCACATGCACATCACAGTCTCTTTTTACTATCAGCAAATATATGTTTAAAGATGCGATTGGCATAAAAATTGGGCTGATTATCCTTCCATGCATGCAATAGTGTTCTTCAAATTATATGTATGTATATCATTTTCAATACAAAGTGATTTTGAATAAACATTCTTATAATAATAATGTCCAAAATGAAATTGCCGTAACCAAGAATCACTTGAAATATGGAAAAAAAATATTGTATTGTAAATGATGTGTATTAATTTAAAATGAAGAACACAATTACTTGTGAGGGCGATTAGCCTAATTTTGATGCAAATGGCACTGCTAAATATATCTATGCTGATAGTGAAAAGTTGCTGTGAAGTGGGCCTCATATAGCATGTGAAATTCATTGTCTAATGGTAAATCAATACATTCTTTACTTATATCTTTATGTAGACTGTTTTTAGTAGTAGGAATATCCATATGGTTAAGATTTCATGACAACTACTACTCACTTTACAAATCCCTAAACACAGAACAAATCCCTAAATTCTATGGCCTACCAAAAATACATAAAATAGACACTCCACTAAGACCCATAGTGTTGAGTATTGGCTCTATATCGTATCCAGCTGCCAAGTTCTTGTCATCCGTACTCAACACATATAAAGGAAAAACGAAACACGCTATGAAGAACAGCGAGGATTTCGTTGACGGTGCTTCCCCAGAACAGAATAGAAGAGTTCATCAACTACTTGAACTTCAAGAACCGAAGCATCCAATTCACCATCGAAGAAGAAGAGAACTGCAAGTTGGAGTTTTTGGACACATGCATAGAGAGACAAGAAGATGTTTCCCTGGAAGTTACTGATACCTTGACATACTGACCAGTATCTCAACTGGGAATCGAATCACCACCTAGAACATAAGCGCTCCGTCGTGCGAACTCTATTGAGAAGAGCAGAGCATTTGGTGACAGATGAAGAAGACCGCAGAAAGGAAACGAGCCATGTGAAGAAGGTGCTTAGAATCAATGGCTATAAGCCATGGGCTTTCAAGATCCTGCCCAAGAAGACCAAGGAACCGACTGAACCGAGCAAGTCCACATCAAGGAAGTTCCCGGTCAAACTGCCTTACATTAAAGGAGCTGTAGAAACTATCCAACGAGTGTTGAAGAACCACGGCATTCCCTCGTTCCACAAGCCCTTTAATGCTATATGGAACCTACTGGTACACCCCAAAGACAAAAATGATCCCAAGAAGACTTCTTGTGGAATATTTTATAACATCTCTTGTCCAAGCTGCAATGAAACGTACATAGGAGAAACTGGCAGAAACCTGGAAACCCGCCTGAAAGAACATTTGGACCCGAAATCCTCTCAGTCAGCTGTCCAAATCCACACCAACACATGACACTTATTCCACCAAGACTCCACCAAGATCATCGGCAGAGAGGACAACACATACCGAAGGAAGATCGTAGAGGCGATAGAAATTTACAAGCACCAGCCGCAGCTCAACCTCAACCAAGGCAAGAGCATCCCCCCGACCCTCCTCCATGTGCTGTCTGATGGGAATTCCACCTGTCAGACGAAGCGCTAATGTGACGTCATCAAGAAAGACCAGTAGAAGTCACTTCTGTTGAAGGTCCCGTGATGGTGACCGCAATGTTAAGTTCATTTGTAAAGTGAGTGGTAGTTGTCATTAAATCTTAACCATATTCTTTAATTATGTTAAACAATGTGATAATGTTAAGAAATATACACAACATCACTCAAATGCATATGTGTGAGTGTTAGTAATGTAGAAAATAACTAAAAAATATCTGCAGGTTAAATTTTGCATTAGCGGTTACAAAATGCGTTGCGGTTGCAAAACTTGGCTCCAGACCCCTTTCTGGCTGTAAAACGCGTTAGCAGCTGCAAAACGCGTCAACACGAAATGCAACCAGTTGCAAAACGCAGCTGGTTGCAAAACGCGGCTCAAAAAGACTTGATTGGGCGTTATTGATTTTTCATCCCCACAGGTATATTGGTATAAGCTAGTACATTTTTTAATATCTTAAACTTTAGTTTTCCAATAATGTGTGAATTGAATAATAAGTTGGAAATATATGATGATGAATGTAAAGGGTAACAGGGCTATTAATGACGATGTTATCATACAATCTGTGGTTAATCTTCATTTGCAATGAATGTACAATACTGTTCGTATGGTTATCTCAAATATTGTCTCAAATTTTTTATTCACATCCCCCCAACTTCGAGATAAACGGTACTTACTGTACATGGTAAATGAAACAGAGCAAAAAATTTGCAATAGTGTTGACTGTTATCTCCACAAATAAATATTAGTTATCCCACATCAGGTAGATACTGTTTGGGTTATCACACACATATCCTGTATCACCTACTGGTGAATAGAAATATCCGTACACCAACACACTGTGGTGTATTGCCGGGCTACTTAACATTGATAATTTTACGCCAGAGACATTAGAATAACGTATGTCAAACATGTGCACAACGTTTTGACGTATGCTAAACTTAAATGCAATTCTCCTGTAGATTTCATGTAAAATAGATTTGCTATTTGTTGGGATAAAATATTGTTATCTTCTTCAATGATGTGCTATTGGCAAATGTAAGAATGGCAGTAAACATCATTTTTAAAAGCAAGCCAGAAAGCATTATTCAATGTTATCTTATCTGTCACATAACCTACTTTGAAGCTTGATATTTGATTGTTTATATTCTCGTTTAGATACACATGGCCATTCACCCGCTTAGGAAAATATCAAAATTATTAAAAATCTATTAAAACAAAAACAAATGCATGAACATGACTAAAACTTATTTAATAACCATTCTAGAATGATATGGGATAAATATAAAAAGCACCTCCTGGTGGATACTAGAAATTTTTATTGAACTCGTTTGTCAGCCTGCATCCCCCCTCGTGCTGCGCACTGGTGATACGGCTGCCAAATTTCTAGTATCAACCAGGAGGTGCATTTTCTCTATTTATCCTTAGGTTTATTTGCGCAGTTACAAGTGATACAACAAAGTCATTTAAAGGTGAAAATAACTATTATGTATTGTTCATCGTTCATTGTAATTACTTTATATTCATCATAATTCCATAATGATTTGGAGTGTCACTGTTATTGCAAGGCACTTTATGGAATGGTGTTGGCTGAAAATCCATCTTTATTCAAGGGAATAGAGTAATGTTAAGATATTTATTGTGAAATGTAATAATAATTTAAATCTCTTTACAGGGTGCCATATCTTGCTGTGGCAAAAACGTTCGAAGCTATTGAAGAAGTGTCCGGCAGGTACTTCCTTTCTTTCAAATGGTTATCTAGTTTATTTTCTAAAGTGAAATAATAATAGTGAAATATGATTATATGATTATCAAGAAGCAATGTCCCTTTTCTATACGAATGCGTGCTACTTTTCAACGCCACAGCCCCTGTGGTCCCCTTGAGCAGGTTTTGTACCCAGCTGGTATGCTAATAAATTATGTCGCCCTGTGCGTGGCAGGTTGAAGATGATCGAGATCCTGGCCAACCTGTTCCGCTCGGTGCTGGTGCTAACGCCGGCCGACCTGCTGCACTGTGTGTACCTGTGTCTCAACAAACTGGCGCCGGCGTACGAGGGCGTGGAGCTGGGCATCGGAGAGACGCTGCTGATGAAGGCCATCGCTCAGTGCACAGGTAGATGGAGGGTGTAAAATCACTCATCATTGGCGTATACCGGGCAGGTCTCGAAATGGAATTTGCCCCATATTACAATTGGCATACGCCAGGCAGGTCTCGAAATGGACTATTGACCATTTTACCATTGGCGTATATCAGGCAGGTCTCGAAATTGACTATGACCCAATTTTACTGAGGCTAGAGGCCATGCTCCTTTTGGAGTCAGTGTCAATAGAAATTCTCTCGTTTCCTAATGAATAAGTGTTACATTGCACATGGCATCAGTTTCGATAAAAAATTTACTTGACTTTTCCTCGATTTCGGAGCAGGAGCATTTTGTTCACAGGGGCATTACCAAATTTTTCTTGCGGGCAAGCTAATTTACGGGTAATTATAGAAGAAAACAAAACAAAAAAAAACATTAGATCTAATGCTACAAGAAATGATACTCAGGCTTACAGGGCTCAGTGTTGTGCTGATGAGCCACAAGAAATCTCTGCTCCCTGTTTGCATTATGACTTGCAATCAATCACCTTTTGTACTCACTTTTTACTTGTCTACAATTTTTACAGTATTGTAAATAAAATTGAGAAATTGAAGACAGAAAAAAAATGTACCTAAAAGCAAGTCTTTATTTAAATAGACAACACTTGTTATTTCTTGTGTTTACATGCGAAATATCAAATACTATTATTTTTTTAATTGGCTTCCAAGATTTTTTTTAGACTATTCGTACAATTTCTTGTGTATACAGTGACAGTTTAAATGATTATATAGTAATGAACATTCCACTGAGTTAGTATGTTTTCTGTGTCCATAGGAAGAAGCATAGACAAAATCAAAATTGATGCGCAAGAAAAAGGAGACCTTGGCTTGGTAGCTGAGGTAGGTTAACACGCGCGTGTACAAAACTTGCATCCTGTTCAATGCCAGCTGTAGTGTGCTGCCTCACATATAGATTGCTAAGTCATCAATAAAACTATTGTGCATCAGAATTTATAGTTTACTTCGCACATGTTTTTATGTAGGCTATATTTGCATACCTATAACTATTGAAAAAATATGTCAGTGATTTATTTTGTATGAAGTGAATGTTCTCAACAGAAGAGTGAACAATGGAAAAAACTGATTTACAGAAACTTTTCTCATGCATTTCCTATTAATTACTGCTACACAATATAATAATAATAATTTCTATAGTAAAAATATTATTATTTTGTTACTGGGTATGTATTATTCACAACAGTGTGGACAACACTAATTTGGTATTTATATATAATAATATCCTGTAAATAGTAAATAGTGTCATATTTCTTAAGAACTATGTTCACATGTTGACAGATTGAGTTAAGTATTTCCCTTTAATTTGATGGAATTTAGAACATAGTCATAATGTTCCTATTTTCAGGCAAGTAGAGGAACTCAAAGGACAATGTTTACACCTGCCAAGTTGACAGCAGCCAAAGTGTTCAGCACCCTAAAGGAGATTGCAGAGATGACTGGAGGATCGGTATGTTGATAAACAAAACTCGAATGAATACTATATGCGATGGTCGTAATAGAAAGCTTCTCGTGGAGTATGTTAAATCTGAGATGAAGATTCAACATAAATGTATATTCATTGAAATACATCATTATAACAGCTAGGAAAAAACATCCCTTGCAGGTGATGAGCAAAAAGATCGACAAAATCAAAGCCATGTTTGTGGCTTGTCGCCAGTCGGAGGCTCGCTACCTGATCCGGTCTCTCGGCGGCAAGCTGCGGATCGGGCTGGCGGAGCAGTCCGTGCTGCAGGCGCTGGGTCAGGCCTGTGTGTACACGCCACCAGCTCAAGGTGAGTGCGACTCGGCTTCTTGGTGAATAATTCTAGAATTGTCATCTGGAGATGGAGAATTACCTGCATATTTTCAAAAATCCACGGTTCCAAGTTGACTAGATCATATTGTGTCCCATGGTAGAGTATCTTGTAAATCCCTCAGTAAAACCAACAATGACCGTGCTTGGTTTTTCCCCGAGAAACTGATGTTTTACCCTGTGTAATCAAATATTCTGTGATGGCATGCCATGTAAAAATACTTTCTATGGGCAAGTAGTAAGAAAATACTGAAGTTGCTGTTGAATATTCAATTCAAAAGGCAACATTGTCAGATTTTGCAAAGTTTGATGAAGTATATTCGTAATCCTGGCATCATGGCGCTTTTTTCATAATCTTTCATCATTGCAGATTATCCTCCCGAGGTTTTAGATGGAAGTAAAAATCTGAATGCTGAGACTTTTAAAAAAAAAGTAGAGGAAGCTTCTCTGATCATCAAAACAACTTATTGGTAATCGCTAACAGTAGTTAAAGAAATTGGAAGATCTAAAATTTTCACAGTATTTATTTCTATGTATTACTTTGTTGTTTTTAATGCCTAAATGATAGAAAGTGCACAACAACTGCTAGATAATGTGCTATTATAATGCACTAGATATTACATATAGATTGAAATTAGTTGTAGTAATCTGTTGCTTATTATTCATTGATTTCATTTTCAGTGAATGTCCAAATTATGGTGCCATTATTCCAGTATTATTAGAGCACGGAGTGAGTGAATTGCCAAAACACTGCAAACTTACCCCAGGTAAAAGAAACAAATACTGTTTAAACGTTATATTGAATTCCTATATCATAAAACCTGGATGTCTGATCTTCATATAGTGACAAATAACATTTGTTTTTCTTTTGCTTTGTTTTATATAGAATCTCCCTGTTTATTTACACTCTTATGAAATTATACCGTAATTTCCTATATACATTTAATATCATAATAATTACGCCTACTGTCATATCATAATAAAGGTTGTGAGTATTAAATTCTGTCATAGTAATATGTCCCAGTATAGTTTTTGTACATTATTTGATGATATGATGAGTTTCCTAATAATGTGTTGTTTTACTGATAATGCTTTGAATATTTGTCAACAGACAATTTTTTATATTTTATCGTGAACGTTCAGTTGTTTTATAAGTTTCATGCTATGAATCATGTCAGATGATTTCATTTGCTATTTAAAAAGATACTATTAAGATATCTGAATAAGATGAGAAACTTCTGGATTCTAAAATGAAAATTCATATTAACTGATTTGTTTAAAAGAAATTAATTGAGTATACCTCTCCGGTACTCACAAATAGGCTCATTTAGAGTTCAGCTGACCTTAATGATTGTATAAAATGACCATTGTTTTTATTGTATGTAGACATGAACATTTAATATGATTTACCAAATTCTTTGATACTTGCACGGAAGTGAACTAAGGCGATACACCTTCTTTGTAGTGCCACTGTAATTATGGGCAGAAGGCCCCCTCCCCCTTCACATGACTTGCATAAGTTAAAATGACGTCTGTTGATGCAATGCAATAACCAAAATTTTGTATTTCAGGAATCCCACTCAAGCCTATGCTCGCCCATCCTACAAAAGGTGTACATGAAGTGCTGAAACGCTTTGAAAATGCCAAGTTCACATGTGAATATAAATATGATGGTGAAAGAGCACAGGTAACGTGAAGTTACGTGATATTAGATTTTTTTTTCTACTTTGTGATGCAGACATAAAAAAGTGAATATGTATTTTTGATTAATGTAAAGTGTTGTCATTAAAGCCTATTTTCAAATGAGGATCTACTTTATTTCTACATTAGGTAATTACCCTTCTTCAACATGTTTCCTTCATTGTGCAATTGACTTGTAAGCTTTTGTGTTAGATGATAATAATGACTAATATTATGTAACAAACATGCTTTTCTGTAAAGAACATTCATGCTAAAGCTTACGTAAATACATTACAGATACACCTTTTAGAAGATGGAAAAATTCACATATATAGTCGAAACTCTGAAGACAATACAAGTAAATATCCTGACATCATTGGACGTTTTCAAAATGCATTGAAACCAGAAGTGAAGTCAGCAATTATTGACAGTGAAGCAGTCGCGTGGGATCCAGAGAAAAAGCAAATTTTACCCTTTCAGAAACTTAGCACACGAAAAAGAAAAGTATGTATAATTTCATTGTTAGAAATGATATTCGTTTTCTGTTCTATTTAATTGAAATAACACTAAGTCTTGTCCAATTTAGAATGTCCGATTTAGACACAAATTGCTGCATATTTATTGGGACATTATTTTGCGTCAGGGTTATTTAGGCAGTTTAGCCACTATAATTATTGGTCAAATGTATTGCTCTACTATGTCATTCATAGAATCAATGATCCTAAATTTGAATTATAGTCAATAATAGCACATATTGAACACTTTGAATGGATGTTTTAGAGTTTTTAATTGAACTCATTAGCATATATGATATCGATAGAAAAACAATTTATACATAATGGAATTTTGATTTGTTTACATGATTGTACTTGTAAAGCTTCATTTTTGAGCAAGTGTTTTTATTTTGTTATTTAGGATGCCGATGTATCGGATATTAAAGTGCAAGTTGTGGTTTATGCGTTTGATCTGCTATATCTCAATGGGGAGGCACTTGTAAGGAAACCTTTTGGTGAGCGCAGGGAGTTGCTGAGAAGTCACTTTCAGGAAGTGGAGGGAGAATTTGTGTTTGCTACGTCAACGATCTCTTCTAACACAGAAGATATTGAAGAATTTTTGGAAGAATCTATAAAAGGTACTACGGTCGGCATTCAAGTGGACCCTGTTTGTGTCCGTGTGTTGAATTGTGGCCTCAATCGGCAGACAAATGTCACAAAAATCGGTTAAGCACTGTATTGCAATGCACAGAGGCATTGATTTATTTGTGACGATGTAAAAGCTGTTTGAAAATCTTTTAACTTAGTGAGTCCTTCATGATTGATATTTTAATATCAATTGTCAATTGATCTACTTTGCAACATCTTGTGTCCGAATAGTGAACCTATGCTTCGATTGAAATTTACCATCCACAGCAGCTCATCTGTATTTTGTGACTTTTCGTTAATGTTTCAGCATTTTTCTAGTACATGTAGTTGATTTTTCACTAATCATAAAAAAAAAAATCATCTGTCTGCCATTTTTCACATTATTATAGGGTTTGCTGTATATTTTGATAGGTAGCTGTGAAGGTCTTATGGTAAAAACTCTTGATGTTGATGCCACTTATGAAATTGCCAAGCGATCACATAATTGGTTGAAGGTAGCTATAATGTGTTTTTTTTTATTTCAACTCCCAACAGAGTTCAACTGTTTCAGAATTTATTCATAGATTCTGAAAATCAATGATTAAAATTAATGAGTTTTAGTTGGCTTAAAATCTAACATTGATTGAAATATTTAGTTACAAATATACTTACTGGATGATATATGCTATTTTAAGAACTCAGCATTTGAGGTCAATAATATGCAGAAGTGTTTGTTTGATTTTAAGTGAAAGAATTTATGACTGAAATGAATGTAAGCTGTTACCCTATTATTTGCTGTCTTAATAAGTGCTAAATTTGCTACTTAAGTTCAACCCCATCACAATGGACCAGAGTCCATAAAGATCTGTAAATGTAGGTATTGGACGACATCTTTATTTAACTATATAGGCACAGATGTACAAGAATAATGTTATGGCATATCACAGGGTTCGCACGCCCCTTAAAAACCCTGGAAAACCCGGGAATCTAATTTTCAGCAAATATGACCCTGGAATACCCCGGGAATTTGACCAAGTCCCGGGAAAGTCTTTGAAAACGAGCGGACTGAATAAAAAATAAATAAAATCATCTAATCTTGCCACAAAATCAAGTATATTCCGATATTCAAGGAAATTGACCAAATATTTTTATCATTCGCCATGACACCTGCACCGGCACCAGCTGTCTGCACAAAGAACTGGCTATTTGTCAAAGTCATGATGAATAAGGCGTTGTATGTTAAACAGTTATGCTAAACGACACGGAATGGTGCTGGCATATGATAAATGCACGTATGTTGTGAGAATAGCACATTCTACGACAAAATGGCGACCGGCTTTCACATATTTCTCAGAAATGTTCAACATTTGTTTTAATTATAATGAATTGAGAATGTGTCCGTGTTTTTCAATGATTAAGAACTGATGCAGGTAAAGTATACTACATTTTGATAATAAGATAGGCAAAGTTTATGTAGTTTGAAAGACAAAAAAGTTTGATAATGTGAGCAAATATGAAAGCAAATTCGAAAGGGTTGGTGTCAATCAATTAGACATTATTAATTTGGGCCCACCAGGTCAAACATATGGACCGCCTATGGGTGATAACACATACGGATTTAACATGGCGGCAAAATTGCAAAGATAGAAATGAATAATATACTAAGCATCTACAGGGGGGATGCATTGCTAAATCATGTAGAATGAAATTTTTCCAAACAAATAGTTGACAACATGACAAATTGTGAAACATGTGGTGGGTGTTATCATTGTACATGAATACGATCCAGCAATGGAGCACAGACAATATTAGCTGTGAACGGCACAACTCTTGACAAATTGGTGACTGGCTTCCAAATATTTCTTTAAATTATTCAACTTTAATTGGCAAAGTGTCAATGTTTTTCAATGATGAAGAACTGATAGAGGTAAACTATACTAGTTTTTAATAAAAAAGATAGGGACACGTCCTAATATGTTCATTATGCAGTCAGTCTCAACAAATAAATCTTGCATATTGATATGCTATGATGTGCTCCTCTTTGCCACTCACACATACTATATAACTTTCCTGTGCGACAAAGGTCTGCACTCCTCTATATTTTTATTTCAATTCAAGCAGTACCACAATTTAATTATTGTCGAAGATAATTACCCTGGAAAATTAGCTCAATCCCCTGGAAAAATGACACGTTTGTTATCAAAATACCCCTGAAAAACCCTGGAAAAATAAGTTGTTGGGAGTGTGCTAACCCTGAATATCTAGTTTAATGCTGATGCCAATGATGCAACATTCTAACCCTTGAGCAGCTTAAGTGGTGCTACTATTTCAGCATAGAAAAAAGTTACCACACTCACTGTGTTCCGTCAAACTAGGAAAATGTCAGCTTATTTTAGGCTTTTTCTACACTGCAATAATAGGCATCAATGACTATTCTGCCACAAAGGGTTAAATGATACTACATTAGTGGAACATTGCACTTAACACTTCTTTTTTCTATGAATTTACAGTTGAAGAAAGACTACTTGGATGGTGTAGGTGATACCCTTGATGTGGTAGTTCTCGGCGGGTTTCTTGGAACAGGCAAGAGAACTGGCAAATACGGAGGTTTTCTTCTGGCATGTTACGATGAAGAGAATGAAGAATATCAGACAATATGCAAGGTATAGCAGTTCATTTCTCTGTACGCTTTGCACGAATTCACACCAGTGTGAGTTATTACAACAACAAAAAACTTTTTCTTGAAAACTTTTTAAACTTAAAAACATGCACTCAATATTTTATTAGCTGTTCATTCGGAATCAGTTATTCTTTATTTCAAGATCAGAGGTCAGTAAATTGATAATGTGATACCTAGTAATAAAAAAAAACATAGCAATGAAATGATTATATCACTCCTTTATATGTACTCACTTTTGTTCACATTCAAAGGCATAGCGTGATAGAGTTTCTCATCTAATGAATGCATTTCTATACTATAATTGATGGCATCTGCTTGTACTGCATTCATGTTATTCTACCTTATTCTCATGATACCTGTGTGTAAATGCCAAGAAAGTGAAAGCCCGGTTGATATCAAGTCAATAGTTCTATGTCATCACTCATTTTCAAGTTGTAAAGTCAGGAAGACTTCCTTGTTACCTATGTGTCATTTTTCATTGATATTAAAGTTGTTTATTTGGAGCAGTTTATAATGTGAAACATGGCATAGGGAAACATCTATTTAAAAATGCTCATGTAATCTACAAATCTGCTTAGCGTTCATGGTAAACTTAAACTGGTCCAATGGTACAATCTCCCAAGAATGACAGATGTTTTACTTTGAAATACAGTACAACTATCATGATTTTTTTTTAACTTTGTCAGATATGTCAATTATCTTTCCCATCATTTTTACCTCTAGATTGGGACAGGATTCAATGATGAAGATCTCGACACTCATGCAAACTTCTTCAAGGACCATGTGATAGAGAAGCCTCGGGGATATTACAGATGGGATAACAGTGTCCAGCCTGACCACTGGTTCGACACTGTCCAGGTGTGGGAGATCAAGTGTGCTGACTTATCTCTTTCACCTGTGCATAAGGCTGCTGCTGGTCTGGTAAGTTCGTCAAATTGTTTTACCACAAACTTTTTTTTTTTTTTTGGGGGGTAAGGAGGATCAAGGTGAAGCATTAAGTTATCATTAATATGAATTCATGGCTATTTAAATAAGGTGGGATAGTGTAGTGAGTGTCCAAACACAGAATGACTCACGCACACACTGCATACGAGTCAAAAATCCAAATAATCAAGAACTTTTATTTTTTGCATTTAGGTCGATCCAGTCCGCGGTATCTCTTTGCGGTTTCCACGATTCATCCGTATACGCGATGACAAGAAACCAGAAGAAGCGACGGCGGCATCTCAGGTAGAAACATATCTCATTACATCTGCTCTGTTAATTATCTCCGCATCCGCTCATTATGTAGACTTCCGATGGTAGGAAACGAAGCATATATAGCATATAGAGAATGATTCCTGTTTTTTTAACAGTTATATAATAATAGTACAAATAAAGATGTTTTATTATTAAGTATTGATTTCTTATATGTTATGTTTGCATATCAATTTCCTACGAACTCTAATGACAATGCAGTGACAAGGGCGCACGTGGGTGTTACAAACTCATTAATTTGCTTGAATATTATCGCCCAGGACAGCAGACGACAGGGAGTCATGACAAACTAGTTAGTAGCTTGTTAATGACTTGAGCGTTTTTAGTGCGTCATCAACATTATTAAATGAAGAGTAGGATGTAAGATAAAATTGCTTTTAGCGAAGTCGTGAATGTAAATTTAGTAAATTTTTTTAAACATAGTGATACAATGTATATAATTATGTCCATATGTGAAATATCCATGATGAATCTATAAAATTTTATGAAGACCATTAATTTTCTGTGTACCAAGTTTGAATATGAGCGCAAGCTGTGAATTGTGTAGTGGTCTCTTTTTTCATCACACAGGACCTTAAAAATCGATAGAACAGCTCCTTGAATGACATTATTTACATCACTTCACTTGCACTCAATACAGCATTTTACCTGTGGATGCACTGTTTGTAATTAGAGTGCATGTGGATGAAACCGCAGTTAAATAAAATTGAGGGTAAAAGTACCAATATAGGCTGAAGCACACAGCTACAGGGCTTTTAAATTCACCCTTCAATGTTACACAGAATTACATGGTAATTATAGTAGTAATAAAATATAAACATGTACCAATGTAACCTAATTTTGAAATAGTGTGGGGTAGAAAATGTTAGTGAAAGTGCGAAGAGAAGAAAACGTTAGTGCCCAGTTAATCATAATGAATGCTTTTCTTTCGCAATGGCTATTTCTGAAAGGTGATTGGCTGAGTAAATGAAATTGGCTCGTTAGTGAGTTGCTTCTGTGCAGTGAAAGATTTACGATAACGTGGAGCTAATGAGATAATGAAATGAGATTGAAATATAGATGTGATGACTTGATGATAATGTTCTATTAGTATTCTGCAATTCACTCCTCGTCATTTTTACTTTCATACACGATTGTATGATGATATTTATTGATTCAGGCAGGTCTAAAATTAATTTGGATTAAATAGATATATCGATCGATGTAGACAGTTTTTAATCGATTAACGAAGAGTCATAGTAACAACACCCACAGTCTGGTCACTGAAACTTGAACCAATACAACAACCTGAAACTGTCAATGTGGTCTTGGTTCATGTAAAATTTATTACTAGTATTTACAGAAATATCCAATCTTCATTTTTGAAGTTTAGTTCAGATTATAACTATTGGAAATCTGGTTGCCAGTGCTGTTTTAGAATACAAGTGAACAAGTGTTTTGAACAAATAATTTAAAAAATAATCACAATAATCTTCATATCACTTTGACTTGTCATAAGTGCTATGGTAAATAGAATAATACTGATAAAACCTGTTGATGATTACGGCCCTTTATTGGGATGTGTTATTTTTTCTTAACATAGAAAATGTAGATGAATCCTCAGTTACTTATGATATTTGTGCTTTACTTTTTAGGTAGCAGAAATGTACAAAAATCAAGACCAGATTCAAAATCAGGCTCAAAATAAGACAGCTGATGAGGAAGAGGAAGATTTCTATTAATGGCATACACCTTTCTAATTTCTATATTAATCGTCACTTGCATTTTAAAGAGAGACAGTTTCAATTATGAAACATGATGACAGTGACAGCTTCATCTCGGTGGGAAAGGTGAATTAGAAAGCAAAGAAATGGACTGATCATCCTTCTACTTCAATATATGATATGGTAAAGAATTATTGCACAAACTAGATGTAATCATTTGAAAAAAAAAAATCATTTATGTGGAAAAAAATCATTGGTATTAAAACATGGAAAATTCACTGAAGTTTGTGTACTAAATTAGGCCTATTTTCAGAATCCCTTATTAGATAAGCTACCTTTGATAACTTGTGAACACAGTGTTACTGTAAAAAAATATAATGTTTGTGCCAATCTTATCTTTGTTCCACTCTGTTCTTTTGGATGCATTTATAATTCTGTATCATTTGTTTTGTACATTGAGGCGTCGTTATGTGATTTGTAGTATAAATATTATATGTTAAAACATATTAATGGTGCCACTCATTATTGTGACTGAGAGACACTGGTGTGTATTTTTCTGATAAGTTAATGATCATATTTTTTATGTTTTTGTATTGTGCATGTTTCTATTTTTAATACAAAAAATAGTTATTACAATGATATGGCAATCAAGAAATAAAAATACATGTATTTCCACTTTCATGTAATGTTGAATGAATGCAATAAATGTTAAATTAAATCCTTTTTCAAGTTTTATTATTTGACAAAAAGATACTCTTGGTATTGAATACTAGTACTCAAATTGATATTTGATTGGGAAAATTGCTCACTAGTCTAAATTATGAACATGTTACAATTTTAATGTAGTAGAAATAATGTGAAACTGTTGGAAGGTCGTATATGGAAGATTCATATTTGATAAATGCAATGAATTATACAACTTATTAAGTAGAAGATGAATGGAACATGTGTGTATGCCAATTTTACATTTTTTAACAAAACTAATCAATTTAAATTACATCATAGAAATCTATTTTCTCTCACCTAAGCGCTCCCGATAAAATCGGATGGTATCTTAAATCAATATGATACATGATTGTACAATAAATTGCTTGTTTCGAATTAATTTGTCATAAAGGCATGTGATTCTATATTTGTGAGCCTTGTGACGTCAATGTAGGTATTTGAGTAACACCATCACCATGTAAGATCTACCTACAGCAAATATGACTAGCAATCTATTGGCATATAGAGCAAAACTACATTTTTTTCACGCTTATATTTATAGTGTGTTGATCGTGATAATCTAATTCTTCATTCAATCCAATTCATTGAATTGATAAATCTACACAAATGGGTTATTGCTCTTTTGTTTGATTTGAAAAGAAGTTGTATAGTGGAAAATTGATATACATGTATATATTTTCTACTGTAAGGAGTCCAATTGGATTTAGAATAATTTTATTAATTTTTCGTTTTTAAATTAACAGTACCTGAATGGTGAATGCAGTATATTTTGCATTTAGCAATATGATCTTCACATTACTGGTTGAGTCAGTAGAATATGTGATGGGAGATTTTTGGTCAATAAGTGTCTAAAATTCAATAAATTTTTATACTCATAAACCATCACCAGAAGACACTTCACTAAAATAACAATTTCATTCTTCCATTTGATCATTTCATATGTATATTTTAGCTAAGTGTTTAACATAATTATCAGGCTATCTCGCATTTCTCTACTCACACTGTCTAGTCGGATATTAATGTACATACAATGTACATTATTTCTTTAAATGTAGCAAGTTAAAACTTCACAATAAACCGTCGGATTGTCAAATAGAGCTCAACAATAACATTTGAGTAATTCACAGTGTTCTTCCATATGTGCTCAGCTACAATACACATAATCCTTATGCTATCTTGAGTAATACCTGCAAGCATCGTTGAACTACTTTCATCCATAGTTGCCTGTTTCCTGTCATCATAATAGCCGTAACCATGGATCTATATCAGGTCCTTCTGACGTCAATCCCCCACCCTTGCCACTATACCTGCAGTAATGACAGTCTTTATATAGCTCACCGAAAATAACACTGCAACTAAAAATAGACACAAATGAGGAACAGGCTAGATGGGGAAATAGGTTACTCACGAGTTGTTTTTTCTTGTGCAGATGCGTACGGGTTGAAACACTTGATTAGGGAATGTGCTGTAATCATTTTTAATTTTGATAGTTAAATCTTTTGTGAATAAAATGTATGGAGCTGTCAAGATTCAGGGGAAATTGGGGGTAATGTAAAATGATACAGCTAAATATGGCATGTGTTATGCCTTTCTACCTCACCATAATTTTTGATGATTATTTTGCCCTTTAAGATTGTCATAAATTGGCTTCTTTTCACACAATTGTTTTGCTTGTGGGGATAAATATGGATATGAAGTACAAAAATAGGCATGGTTGATGAATCGATGTGAAGGGTAATAATCAGATGGTGTTTCATATGGTGTTACAACAGACTCTTTATATTAAAGTGTACAATATGACTTGTCCTGAAAAAATGGATGAAGACATCTAACCAAAACATCCACTGAAGGGTACATGCGATTGTAAAGGCCCACTGTCACAAATAGATTATCAAGTATCCGCACTATGGAAATGACCCGCTCACGTCTTCACTCTAAATTGATAAGTCAACCTAACGCATGGATGTTTTTACACAAAGGTTTAGGTTATCCTATGCCATTCAAAATGAAAAGAATGTATAACAACTCTGAAACATTTATTGAGAGACTGTGTGCTCACAAGGACAAAATGTTGAGCCAAAAATGTCCGCTTATATGACTAGTGTATATACATGTATATACAAGTATACATTTCAATAAGCATGTTATGACATGTAAATCTGGCATATTTTCATTTTCTTTGAAAAAAAAACTTCAGAAAATGTGGTTTGATTTCTGAGATTTGTAGGCTACATATTGAAATATCTTTATATGGTCATTATATTTTCAAAATGTTGATTTGAAAAATGAGTCATCATTCCTTTATCAATATACCCTTATAGACAGTTAAATCTTCTATCTTCATTTGATCTATTGTACTCACACTTTGTTTTGCTCTCATTTAAAATGATTGCAATTCTAAATGAAATGAAATATGCTAATTTTGTGATTTTTTAATAAATTTTTTCTCATTGTTCAATTTTGATGAATAATTTGTAGATGGTCATGCAAAGAATGCTTTTATTAAAGAAAATGAATACAACACAATTTACAGTATAAATATTTTATTACAAACTTAAAAATATGTACCAATATAAATGTCACTTATATATATATCATCAAGCATTCTGTCACAGAAAAGTAAACATACATATTAACTTAACAGTAAATTAAGAATTACATTGAATTAATTGCATTGTGGCATTGTGGTCGTAATTTATATAAGTAATATACAAACTATCACCAAAATACTAAAAGCATTTGATATAAAAGCTGTTACTAGTTTAACAAAAACTAGCAATAAATAATTGTAGGTGCTAATGTAAAGACCAAAGAGTGCCCCATTGAATATCTGGTAGCTAATTGTTTTATAAAAAGCCATCACTAGTTCAGTAGAAAAGATAAATCCTCTAATACCTTTATACAATTCTTACAAATTGTTATGACATAGGACAATAATGACAATATTTATTACTTCATGTGCACAGTACGACAAATATTGTTTTACAAGAGATCTTTATCTACACTGACTACTACAAATGTGTTGAACACTTTCTATGTAAGAAAATATATATCCTTTAACAAACTACTTCACGCATAACCATAAAACATTTTCTAAATATCACTTAGAATGTGCATTAGTTTTATAGCATGAACTTGTGTATAAAAATATGGATTTCAACTCATTCTGATTGACTTCATTTCATAGCATTGTCAGTAAATTCACAGGTGACATTTTTCCAAGCAATTTCATCATTTTTGATCAAATGAATCATCTTAACAGTTGCTGTAAGCTTTGAATTAATTAAGTTCCACACTGTCGTCAATTACAATATTTTCCAAGCACAAGAAAAAAATCATTAGAAATCGAAAACACCACAACTAACTTTGTAATTAACATTATAAAAAGGAAGTAATAGCAGCAGTATTAGCAGTGATAATTAATCTGCCTTGGGGCAGATCTCATCATACTATTATGAATAGTAGAGCAGACAGCAATTTTAAGATTTAAAAGTGCTCATCTAAGTGATGGTGAAGAAATAAAATATGATGAAACATTAATTCATTGAGATCAGGATTTAAATTTTGCCCATAGATGTTTAGCAAGTTTGATTATTTCAAAAACATTTGGTACATCAAGTGCTGTTAACATAGGACAATGAATACTAGGTTATATAATTCAGCAGCCAAACCTTTCTACTTTGGCAATTGTCAGAATCTATGTTGCAAACAGCTGTGTTCAAATCAATATACACCTTACATTCTTTCAAACATGAAACATAAACCTCAACATCGGCATAATAACAATTCTGTACATGGCTTTGAAATTGACCTAGACCAACTAAATGTACAAGATTCAAGTGGTACACATGTGCCCAGATAAAAAATAATCTAACTATCATGACTATTTCATTGAAACATAATAAATACAAAATTAGCATATGGTATAACAATATTCAAGTCTATAGTTCACTGTGAATTGTATTGGGTTTGTGATTTGTTAGCGGCTATTAAGTTCAGTAAATCAATATAAACTGCTCGGATTCAATATGAAATAGATTTTCGCAATGATTTAAAAGCCAAAATTAAGCAAGAATAAGAAATGGTACATTTTGATGATAACAACAATAACATATCTACAGCAACAATAACAACATTCATATTTCTTATATAAAATATATTCTATAAAATGTGAAGTCTTCTACACATGTTGGCACCAAACACACTTTCACTCGCGTCTTTCAAGATCATCATCATAACAGGGTTCCATCACAGTTATCAATCGCAGATAGTACACGCAATATCGTTTGTTTGTGGCACCATCATACAATGGTCTTCACATTAATACTTCTAACTATGGGTTTAGTTTACAGAAACCCTTAAAAAGTCAGACAATTGCCAAATTCTATAAAACAACAACCCTGCAGCAATAGCTAAAACTATAAGTGAAACCATTGCTGCGTGTGCCAAGTCAAGTTCGTATCAAAATAGAGGTCATGTGAATCTACAGACTGGTGTCACACTGGTGTTATAGCTTATCTGATATAGGGTAGGACTGGTTTTACCCTTGATAAAGCCTTATGATAGAACAATCCTGTTTTCAATTCTTGTCTTCTGGACAGTTTTTCGTAGTTTAGAGTTTATCAACTATTCAATGTTAATTTAATATTGTAAATGATTGTTATATTCAACTCAATAATACTGCATCTACTCATTACCTTGTTCTCATAAGTTACGTTTCAAATGGTTATATGATATACGTTTACTGCTTAAGAATGTAGATGTAAAATACTATTCATTCTTCGGATGTGCGAACAGTAAGTTAATATAGTAAATGCAGTTGGCACAGCCTAAATATGTAATCTAGACTCTTCGTACAAAACTGTTACACATAAGACCTATAAAGAATAAATATGATAAAGCATCCCATCAAATCATATTCAAAGTGAACACAGAAAGCAAAATAGAAAATCATCAATTAGTTTCCAATTAATTAGTTCATGCTAAATGCAAAGTTAACTTTATGAACACACCTATTTATGAAAATAATAATGATGCCCTTCTCTGCAAACATTATGAATACTTGTATATCAAAATCTGTAAACTATAACTACTTTCTATTGTGTCAAAAAGATCTGAGAACAGTAATAAATTAATTATGCTTTGCGGAAAAAAGCAGCGTCAGTAAATCATATAAACACACAGGTGATCTCCACATAAACAACCCGTCACCTGTTTGAAGGAATGTCCAGATCGTCCAACCACTTGTCCTACTTTCAACAGTCTATCTAAGTACTATGTTCCTACATCACTTTGTCATACATAATCACACTCTGGCTTCATTTTATAACATAATAAAATATCAAGAAAATCTTATCAAATAGAAAAATAAGTGCTCAGCAAAAAAAATACACTGTAGAGATCATTTCCATTTACCATAATACATTTTACATATATATAGCTTCATTCAGGAATGATTTCTACTACAAATCTTGTAAACATATCACCATGATACCTTATTCAAGTACTAAGTTCATCAACTTCACTGCAAGTAAAGCTGCGCACTCTTCACAGAGTGAGATCATCAGTTGGCCACCAAAAGATGTTGCAGGTTTGGGTACTGCGCCAGAGAGCTCCATACGGCAGCAGAATCCAACAGACTCTGAGTGGCATCTGGAGATGGTAAGCTGGACGGGGAGGATGGTCGCGCGAGCAGGTCGGTCAGCCCAGCAACCAGGCTCGCAGTACTGGTGCTGCTTGCAGAAGAAGCCTGGCTGGCACTAGGAAATAGATCATTCAATGTATCACTCACTGGGCTCAGCAAGCTCGGACTGGCCCATGTGCGACTGCTGTGCTGTTGCTGTTGGGCCTGACGTTGTTGCTGTTGCATCTGCTGCTGGAGTTGCTGCTGCAATTGCTGCTGTTGCTGCTGAAGAAGAAGCATGTGTTGCTGCTGCTGCTCGAGAAGTTCTTGCTGGATGTCAATCGGACTAAGAGGAGACATCTTGTTGGGAATCTGAGGTCCATTAACAGGTGATATGGGTAGACCAGTTGCGGGATTTATCCACTGGGTTGGCATCCTCTGTTTCAAGTACATTCCCAGCTCAGTAGGTGACAAACGATTGGGACGTTTCGCATGAGACTTTAACTTTGTTGAGCCGAACTTGGTCTGAGCAAAAGTTGCTGCTGTAAATGTGGCATTTGTGTTACCACCTCGATTGAGGAATGCATTGATTGGGCTTGTGGAGTTGCCATGATTTTGAGGGAAAGGTGCCATCATGGGTGGCGGTACTGCTGCAGTGGTGAGTGGGGAAGTCGGTGACCCCCAGTGGTTTGGTGAAGATTCAGGGGGTGTCAAACTCAGGTTGCTGAGTGATGAGCTAAGCGAATCAATGGGTTTGAAGCTTTGCGCATCTGGGTTAAATCCTCGGCTTACACTCTGAACTTCATGGTCTGCGCTGCTGTCAGAACTCAGATCCTCTTCTTTCATGGGCATGGACTTCTCACAATACAACACTTTAACTACACCTTTTTCACCGATGCGATAGCTGACCTCATTCGGATCAATCCATATGGTAAGATCATGGGGCAGATATTCTTTAACCTCCTCAATATCCAAACCACTGGCTGTAGAGGCAAATTCCATTACAGGATCCATCTGCTCTCCTGTTACCCTGATACATCTAAATGCAGATCCTTTGAATGGCTTATCTGGGTACCAGTGTCCAGCAAATTTGAGCTTAAGGCCTTTCTCAAGCTCCTCCCCAAAACAGTCTACTCTTCTTCTTGGCAACTTATTGTACAAGTATGAAATCACAAAATTTAAGGCAACTGATACTTCCACATGCATCATGAATTATCTTTACTATCCCAGTAGGCGGAAACTACCTCAATGCTGTTCAATGTGAATCAATCTTTCAAATGCCAATGTTTAAATGGCCTCTTTCACTTGTAAGTCTCTGAATTGTAAGTCTGCAAACAGGTTCAGTCCACAGGTCAATGTGGTGACGTGAGTCGGTTCAACAGCTGCTCTGATTCTTTTTATTTTCTATAACATCAGTCACCATATCTGAAAACAGCAAAATACAAAATGATAAGCTGATATATATCGATAAGCTGATATTTGCACACAATATACATGAAGATTTCAGTACAGTGTATGTTTTAACAAAAAGTCAATGGCTCCTGTTCAGCAAAGTTGGACTTTGAGAAATCACCTCGTCTACTCCTGAAAGCAGGTGAATTGATTATCGCAAAGCAAGAGCTCTTGGGCGTAAACAATGGCACAACGCACGCAACAACTTGGCTAGGTGCCTCTATCCCCAGTTCCATGTATGGCTCTACATAAAAAAGAGACCTTTAAATCAAGGCCAATCAACGGACGTTTAAAGGGGCAAGGATCAAATGAATGGACAAGAAAATTGAACTTTAAAAACAAAAAACAAAGTAACAACCCAGGCATGACGTGTGGAAACATTGTATTGTTTCGTGGATATCAAGTATTAATAATCAATATCACATGAACATACGGCAATCCAGATTGTTATATATATGCACATAAGCATGCTAGTTTTCACAATAAACATTACCTGGATCTGTCAGCAAATCAATAAGTTATCATTACCGACTTTGTGCTTCCTATTGTGTTTATGTAAGCATTTATTACTTATAGTGATATATCTTCTGCTGAAGTGTGTATATTTGTTGAAGCATTTAGCAATTGATTTTAAGAACACCCTCATATACAACAATGGTGGTCTTTGCTTACATAGTTGATGGCCTTAATATTTTTCAATTTCTCCATTTCCATATGTTATTTCATCTCGATCCATTTGTGCTGTACTCTCTTTATTGATTACCTTTTACCTGATAGAATATGATCTCATTGGCATGAAAGCGTAATTAATAATTAATGATTAATTAAACTGTGTAAGCTTTCTGTTCTGCAGTTATCATAGCCTTGCCAAATCATGACAATGTGAAACACTGTTTTTGTAATTAGTTCTACACTAATCATTCCTAGAACTTTCAACATACTGGTATATGTGCATTAAATAAACAAAAAGCATTAAGAACTGATTCTCACTAACAAGCTCTCATGGTGGCACTATAAAAGATAATCAGAAAACTAATATACCTCAATCAAAAAAGAAACCATACAGTGCTTTTAACATGAAGTAATAATGCTAATTCTAGTCCATGACCCTACTCTGATCAGCTGTCTGGTGAACTGAGTAGCTGAGAGTTGTGTTGGATATTAGTGTTTTGCCACTTTATGATATAGCAGTGTTTCACCACTTTATAAATCATATACATGTATAATACATACTTTCTCACGTAAAACTAGAGATACAGAGGGCAAGATCACAATATCTATACTCTTGGTTGTATGTGCCTGCAATTGTTTGCTCTGTAATCACCTGAGTGATCAAATACAACACTCGTAAATTTATACAAATTATCTCACAACTCCAATACAACATAACATTACAGTCTGGCCCCCGGAATCGACCAGATACCAGATGTGAAGTGTACCGGTGTAGAGCACAAATCAATAAATCATATAAATGATTCTCACTTAGAGCTCCACTTATCTCTGGTGTTAGCCTATCCCCATAGAATTAACCTATAATGTGACAAGGTGGGAGGTTCTATCCTCACTGGCACAGTTATACAGGGCAACATACTCTGGAAGTCCCTTTAAGAGGACTGTGTGCCAGTGACCTATCACTAATAGGTATTTTGGTCACACTCTCCCCCAGTTTTCACTTTACAAGGTCGTCCGCTTGTACGGGACTAACTTGTGCAATGAAAACTCACCCCGCAAAATATCCATGTGTTATCCATGCAATCCTGTTGTGATGTCGATCATCTCCGTCGGTAGCAGCTCCTATAAGTCACACCCATCGGAGTAGACATCTCCGGTGAGCTTCAGCTGGAAAGAGAGAATAGCCAGCTGAGAAATGCTGAAAAGCAGTCAGTGTCCTGCCTGTATAGAATCTCACTTGAGACCTGAAACAAGCTGAAAAGCCTGAGCCTTTCCCATCCAAACAACATGATGTGCACTCATGTGGTAGATGGTTAGGTTACTGGGTGCCAATCTTCCCACCCGAATACTGGCTCGACTTGCTTAACATCAAGTGTTCCCATGGCTGGCCAACAAGTTACTCAGTTTCATGGTGGCAAAATCCCCGCCGCAATATTTGCTTGTTCCTCGAAGGACGAAGATTTCCTGTGACTGGTAGTTGAAAGTGACTCAACTGCTCAGTGCTCGGTCAATTAATTTCCGACTCACTTGGACACAGAATGTGTTGTTGGTGTCATTTTTCAATTCCAGGTGGGAGTTCCGGACTGGTGTGAGTGAGCTACTGTCCAGTTTCATGCAGTTAATTCCAGCAGCCACTAACTACGAGTGAAGTCCTATGGCAAACCCTTCCCGTGATCTACCGCAGTTGGTTTCCGGACTGCAGGTGGCCCCCGTATCCTTGCAGAAGCTCATTTATTTCTATGCCGAGAGCATCTTCTTGAGTCGAAGCCTGGTATACTGTTCACAGTAACCAAACTGTTAACATTTTACCCCTGATGCCTTTTCAGGCAATCAGTGATAACAGGTGTTACACACCTGGACTTCTTGGGTTTCATTACTCCCTAATACTGCGTGTGCGAGCTCGAGACTCGTGTCAACTCAAAACCATAGGCCCTGTAGGCTGATCCTACCCAGTCCAGGGGACACACGAATGGAGATGACTCCCTGAGGATGGCAAGCACAAGAGTGTGTAGCGTGCAGCTCGAAACAGCCTTCTGTGGTGGAAGACTATGGGTGTGTTCTAATTATACAAACCACTCACCTACCTCACGAATGGACAGACAGGCCCCCTATGGGTGGGCCACTCTCTGATCTATGCACTTAGGGAAGGAGGAGGCTGGTCGCAGATAGAGCATCAAGGCCCAACTCCACAGGAGTTTTGTGGTCTGCCCTATGTCAGCTCAGCACGGAATCTGAGCTCAAAGTGCCGCTAGTCGGCTTACTATGCTTAGTACTGAAGTGCACCATAGCATGTCTAATACTATATGGGTCTAAGAAACAACATAGTCCCTAGTCCCGAGCCCTGCACGGGTGGTAAGTTTGTACCCATACCCGCCCCGCATGTTTAATGTGAAACCCGCACCCAAGCCCTGCATGTTTAACAAAAATTGAGCCACCATACACACCCAAAATAATAATGGACAACGCACACAAAACCTGCAAAACCCCATATATTTTATAAATATTTACAGTTATGTTTAAACATATAGTAAATATTTAGTGAGTTTCTGTTCAGAAATTTGTGGTGCAGATGCGGAGGGTCTCGGGCTGTGTGGGCCCATGCAGGCTCTGCCCTATACATAGATTACTGAATGTAGATACCTACATCCATTTTGTGTTATAAAAAATCATTATTTTTATACATGAATCCATATGCATTTTATTTCATTACACCACAATAACAAAACATGTTGTCTAGATATGACCAATATGAACTAGAGTTTTACATCTTAAACGCAAGTTAAATGCCCTGTCTTGACCTCAATTGATCAGGCTACTGTAATCAATAGGTTAAATAGGTAATGATGGAGTTGCGATCCAGAGATTGCAGTCACCTCAGAGATGAGATAATCAGTGGGACACAGTGCGGGTTGATTATGTGTGAATTCAGATTTCTTGGGTGGCCGCCAACACTGGCTGATCCAGGTTTTTGGAAAAGGGGGGGGGGCACACTTAAGGGATTTCATGGCTTTTGTATGTACCCTCGAAGGCGGACACGCCAAAAATCCTGTGAAAATCAAGTATTTGGTGGGGAAGGGGGGGGGAGGCACGCCCCTTGGATCTGCCTATGCGCCAAATTTCCAGGGCGCGTCAGTCTGATTACTCTAAAAGTCCCTTTGCATTCTAAGCCAAAGATGCTGTTTCCCAAAATATCACTGCTGTGATTAACCCATTTCGATGTGTCAAATAGGAGCAGAGCAGATATCTTCTGCTCCACGGTCCCAAGATGCCACTTAAAAAGAAAGTAGGACAGCCAAACAAGCGTGATGTAGGCAAGCCCCCAATTTGTTACTACCAGTTTGAAGTCTTCACATTAATCATAGCTTGTCACTGCATCTGTAATTGAGGCTGCCGTGTACAGTACTCTGAATCCACCCCCACAGCTGCTGTATATTTTACCTGTTGCCGATCTGATACAGCTGTTAAAAGAAAGCAGCAACAGCAGCAACAGCTGCCCAGTAGCAGACGCCAGTGGTTGACAGTCATAAAACTGATCAAGGTCGTGTTAGTGTCCAATTGATTTGTTATGTAACATTTTAATAAAGATGTTAAAATGACATGTGTTGTTGAACACTGTTTATTTGCTATCTATTTCGTTAATTAAATATGCTAGATTCGAGCACTTAATTAATGCATATATGTATTTGAAAGTAATGCAAACGTGTCTTTTGGTCCATTAAAATAAATGTACATTACCAGGCGCTGTGTGTTCTATTAAGACCACCAACACTTTGGAAAGTCACGTTCGTATTGTGTGTTGACAAGAGATACCACACGACAATATGAGTTCATTGAGCACACAGTCTTCTCTATTGTCATCTGCAGACCAACTTGTCATCTCAGCTCATTAAATTCTTCAAAGTGAAGAAGAAATATGTCCCAATAAAGAAAGCAGTGATGTCCGAGGTTGTCACAACAAAGGAGATTTTTTTTCTGATAACAATTTGCTAGATGTGTTGCACGTGTATTATTTAACATTGTAATTGAGAAGAAAAAAATATTATCACTCCAAGATGTGTTGCAAAATTCATAGCTGCACGCAGGTATGATATCAGTATGTATTTCAATCAGCTACATTAGAGTGTACACTTTGGCCTCAATATTCAATCTATCCAGATGCATAGGAATAACTGATGATTCTAAGAATCATTGAAATGAGAACAGTGGATAGGCAAAACACGCATTAATTTTAAATGAACTAACAGTACAGAGAGTTAGTGAGAAATCGATCTACCAAGACTTCACAAAAATATACATACCACTGACAGTTATATTTTATGCACGTATAGGCTAAATGACTCTAGTGTGCATTACACATGTCAGCATGAATAATGAATATATAATTATTATCTCAGCATATAAGTCGATTGCTCCCTTATCATTTCTTATCATATCATCAACCGGAATACTAACAGATGGCATTATCACACAATTGTATCATCATGATACCAAATGCTGTCAAAGTCTTTGGTCTAAATGCAATTGAATACAATTGAAACTCAATGGTAATAAAGCAGAATGCAGTACAATACCGAGGTGTAAAATAATAACAGGACCAGATCCACCTGTCAATAAAACCCATACGAACACAAACCATATGGAAGGTACATTGGTTTTATTGTTTGATACATCTCTCCTACATCGATTTATAAATAGCTCTTGCAACAGCTGCACATTCTATATATCACTACACACAGGTTGAATTAATATGGTGCTATAGCTGTGTTGAGCACATCAAAAAGAGTGAAAGAAAGATAGATGGCAAAACGGTCAGTGTAGGCCTACATGTACATGTAACAAGACTGACGCACGGGCGCGCGCACACACGCACGCACACGCACACTGCATACTAAGCAAACTAATTGAATATCTTTATAGATCAAAGTATGGTTACTAATATGTCAGATATTCAACATTTATTGGTATACAGAATTATCTGTATTCGGTGTTTCGATCTGCAATTTTGTATTTGAATATTTTCCTGACCTTGTGAGCTTTTACATATTTTATCTTGTACAAGGTCTGTAACTCCACGAAACTTGTAAGCTGTGTGTGCCAAATGTTAAAGGAAACATAATATCACAACAGAATACTTTGACCTTTAAACATTAAAGTTTTCATGATAAAACAAATGTGCTAGATATTAGCGTTGTTTTGCAGCTTGTTTTTATATAACTCGCTTGCTAAGCAATGTACGAATTAGTACTCAAGAAAAGTGCGTAAAACAAACTATAACACGCTCGGTATTCCCCTTCTATGATAATATTAAAACCAACCATTTGGTATCGCATTAAACACAGTTTAATACACCTACGTATCTTACATTTAAAAACTCTTATAAGTCATACCATTAGACTATATTTGCATTGACACATAAATTACACCGAAGTGCATGTCATTTCATCAATTAATTACAACTTTGAATCAATAACCTTCCTGGTTTCAATGCTTACCTTCTATCCTATTTGCTATCCTCATGTTTAAGAACCAACGAAGACAATTACACTAATGAAACGTGCTCTCTACTGGAGTCCAATCACATAAATGAACAATATGCTACATTTAATTACACTTGCTAATACGGTGCATCTACAAGAACAACACCTGGCATATTGTAAGTGAATTTACCGTTATGCGGAAACTGTCGCGCGTTTACGTACCTTACATGATGATCACTGTTATTTTCTTGATTCGTTTAGACACCGTAAATTTACCGATGCTGGATTCGATGTTAGAAATAAGCGTACAAATGTGTGTGTTTACTATGTGAAAACCATGAAGACACTGCTTAGCTTGTGTTTACGCCTCCACAGTTGAATGTCAATATATAGTGCTCTTTACAAATTCATCCGCAAGCCATGTGCTCTAGTCAATCCATATTTACATCACCGATCCGTCCTCTTTGACCCTGATATCTGGCTTGTGTTGCACGCTGGCTATCCGTTCACCAGTCCAGTTGTTTATGTGAAAATGAAATCCACTTATATGGCTTTACAGCGGATTTGTGTAAAAACATATTGCGGAACTGGCTTCACGGCGCAGTAAGATGAGCAGAATACTCATTGAGTGATTCGCCCATTGACGCAAGTCTATGTTAATGAGTTGCAAAACAACAACATTGAAGGACAGAGAAAGCTCAATGGATGCATGGCCATCAATACATCGTAATTCTGATGTCACGACAGATAGATCATGAAAAAGAATTGTGTCATAGATAGATCAAATGTTTAGACTTAATACCTGACTATTTGAAGCAGATAATTTGAAATAACAACTGCTAAATCAATACCACCGGCGAACTAAGTTTTATTTATGGGTTTAAACATCACTTGCGCAGTATAAATGAATGATTGTGGCACTGGTAGCTCGACTTCAGTCAAACATGAAAAGCAAAGTGCTTGAAGCAAATTTTAACTGTCACTCTGCATATCATTTATTTGATTACATTTGAAAACCAAACCTTAATTGTAGCAACAGGTTCAATTATATAACTAGTACACAGATAGATTATCACAGAGACGCCCTTTTCCTCTGCTCTTTTATTATGAATTTGATACCGAAGTCTTTCACAGTTACTCAATCGTACTTTTCTCAAAAACGCCTCGTTGCTCGGTGTCTCTTGTTGCCTGAAAATAGTATAATAACCCAATTAACAATTACTCATCAATTGATGCTGTGTCCATTGAGAATACATACGAACGGAAACGGCGCTGAAAACGGATATTCATTGAGAGCAAGAACTTTCAAATTACGCGTTGAGCGATTCGTGACGTAAATGCGTGGCTGTGGCAAAGTCGCCTGCACGACATAATTCTTCGCCGGTGACGTCGACAAATAACACTCGGTGGAAAATGTACGAATATGGCGCTTGTACAATTTAATCGTTTTCTTCGTGATAGTGTTTCAAACTTTGTCTTTGTTCTTTTCTCTCTTTCATTCCAGTCACCCAGTAAAACTAGGGGCACATCACTTAGTTCTGCTGATAAATCAATGTGTCACAGCACTGGCTGGGGTGGATTCAGTTTACGTTATTGTGAGTTTGATAGGGTGTTTTTTTTAAACAAAAAAACAACAACAACACAACAACAGCAACAAACAAACAAAGTCTATTTGACAGCGTCTAGTGAATTAACCCATGTATATTTGCGTATGTGTTTAATGCAAACGGATTAGTTAAATCTTACTGTGACCACAATCAAGGCTAATTGTTTGCGCAAACAAGAGGATTTGCATCACTTCTTAATTTGCTAATTGGGTTAATTGTATTCTTTATTCTCAGAACACCATGGCCGTCACAATGGTATACTAAATACACATATAATCAGCTTTGTACAGCCACTAGAATAGTATCAAACTAGCGGTAATCAGAAAATCGCATCATTATTTCTATCAGACAGACCCCATTGTGTTCTTTCTTGGCTTAGTGGTCAAGGACTTGGACTCAAGTCCACATGTGTTCTTAACTAGGAGGTCAGTTGGATCCGGTAGTGGTGGTGGTGGTTAAGCAATCCCGCTGCAGTGGACCTAAACCGATATAACGTCATTCGAAACCAAGATGATCGTATTAGGTACTGGCAGATCCCGGTTTCTGAAAACGGGTGCTGGGGGCATACTTAGGGCATGGGTTTCGCACGTGCGAACGACATCGGGCATGCCAAAACCCCGTAAAAATGAAATATTTTGGTGGGGAAATATGTATAGGGTGGTTGAGGGGGGGGCTTGTGTCCCATGATCTGCCCATGAGACGAGTGGGTCCGTGGTCAGGATAATTGGACATGCATGACACCAGGAATTAGATATCTCATTCCTGATGACACCGAACGCAGGAACTCTGCCCAAACAAATTAGCGGGGGTTTCTCGGAAAGCAAACCGCGTTTACGGACTGCTATAGGTGTGAATTATGTAAAGCTGTGTGGCTGTGCGCAGATAGACCCACCAGACGATACAACCACTGCACTCATTTACCTGCACGCTGGCATTATGTTTCGACCTAAAACCCATATCCACGTAGGCCACACCATGCAGTCTTACGTTATATCTCACTCATTAGGCCTATATTACTAAAAATGGTCGTTAATAAAACATGTATTTTACATCAGCAGGCGGGTGTGGATGAAGTGTTGGCTTTGATGGTGTTGCAAATACGTGAACTATTTGTATTCTGTATACAGACGACTTCCTATTCTCGCAATGCATATGTCTCATCAATTTCGATGAGTATCGCTTCCTCTGTATGTCTTTTAACTCCCCCAATGAACGCACGGTATTTGTTGCGTGAATGTTAATAAGTCACAATGCTCTCTGAACACAACGCATGTACTATCATACACCTCGCGTGAGTCTCTCGCAGCGATTAAGGATGAGTTTGCTCAACACCCACCGGACAACAACTCAAGACCTCCTTACGACATCAACTCCCTGTTGAAGAGAGTACGCTACTTCCCTTCAACACCCACAGTGACGATAAAACGCCAGATATTTACCCACTATAGACGTGATTTGTGATTCACGTAGAAGTATGCCCAAAGAAAATTCATACATGCATGTCACCTACTTCCAAATAAGGACAGGAGAGCGTTTTACGGAACCAGAAGCCTATTTCTGGCCGCAAATGCGATTTTGACGTCATAATAACGTCATCTGGATATTGAATTGGATGCGTAGACGTGGGCGGATCCCGTGCTGTTGACACACATGGCCCAAGTGGATCCTTGCTCCTGAAACTAGGGCAATATCAATCGAGTTGAGTTGCACACTGGCCTACATTCCGAGCTATGAGTACATGAAGATTAGATGCTAAGTTTATGTTTTTGTTTGTGTTTACAGAGATTAGCTCATATACATGCACGTAGTTTGCTTTTGCGCAATCATTGTGCATCAGTTTACATCTTATGCTACTTATTATAAGCTTCTTCTGGTTACACAATGTTAGATTATAATACACATATATAGGATTGGCTTGGTTTGTTCTCCAAAAGCAGCCAAACATGACAATATAGCAAGGGGTGCGTTTCATTACTCGGTGGTCTGGACTCGTAAATACCATAAGTCGATGTCACACTCAAGATATGATTGCAACAATGACGACAAAAAGTGCCACTAAATTATACAACGATGTACATACGACAGCTGGTTATATTAATGCACATGTTAATAATCTAATGTTTAAAGTTGTGCACTGAGATTTTTAACAAAAATGAGCACGAGTACGACACGTTGTATGTTTTAAAGTTTGAGCCAAATGCTTTAGGTTTCATGGTCACAGTCCACACGCTGGAGTAGTAAAATAGATCTAGGTGATGCCTGGGGCAATTCATGTGCGTTGATTATTGTTTTATTGTTAGTGTCAGGTATAAATAATACTCTCCCCGCTGACATTTATAGAGGAAGGTAGCATTCTGCAAGAACTTCATAGCTGCAGTGTTAAATAGCACCCACTTTCATGCATGTGGTTGTTGTAGCATTTGAATTTAACAACTGCTCATCAGTGAAAGGAAATTTTCTGTTTTTACAAAACTCTCTGACGAGTATTACGTGTCTGTGCCACTGTATCTGATGGAATTCTATATACACAATACATCCATATGTACACGTACTAGCCATCAGCTGACAATCATTTATGGCTAACGATTCTGCATGGGTATTATAATAACTTAATACATTGACGCACTGTAGTAGGTAAAATAAAATGTATACGTGTGACTGTGAAAGCGCTATAGGTGTGAGATGGTTGCCATCCGTATATTGCAATCACATGCTTGTAATATTTCCTGTCACTCCCATCTGGGTAGCATACGCGCATACCACGTTAGCAGATATGTAATAATACCGACGAGAAGAGTCCATTGTAGTGCCGTGATTGAATTTTAGCTTCCTGGAATCGTGAGCATTAGATCAAGTGAATGCGCGTACTCCCATTTAATATGAGACACGTGTATTGGCGCGTGTGCAATATACAGGCATTATTTTTAGACCATCTAGCCATGCACTGACTACAATTAAATATTTTGGTGGAAAAGGGGGTGTGGGGGCACGAATCTGCTAATGCATCGTATCATGTATGGACTCTATATGTGAATAAATAAACGCACACAAAAAGTCAATTGTGTTTTTTTTTAATTCTTTATAGATATACGTGTCTTCATAACGGACTAGCCTACATAGTGTAGACTATACTGGGATTCGAACTCACGATCACTAGCAAGGTGAAGAATATCACTAAACATGCAGGACATGTATATTACACAAGTTTGCCACGGTAAGTATAGCAGTGGTGGTGAGTTCAAATCCCAGTAGAGGCTACTAGGGGGCCAACAAAGACAGGATGAATGGATCTCTGATTTTAACGAGTCTCTTCATCTCTAGAAGCAAATAACTAATACCCCCCCCACACACACACACATACACACATACAAAAGAAAAAAACAAACAAAAACAAATAACAGTAACAACAATAAACAAACAAAAACTAGATCCAAAGTTCACACTATGGTTGCACCCTACACGTATATACGGCGGCTCCAAACTAATTGCATACACAAGGCTACTAACTACATAGAGTTCGGTGCAAAGTCAATCATACACGTAAATGTAGGTAGAGAGAGAGAGATTTTGTTACACATATATTGACTTATTGATTTGGATATTGATCATTCAATAAGATGTCGGTGGATTCATATTACCTCTAAGCACCAGTGTCCATCATTGAAAAAATACGTTCTTTTAAAGAAATGTATCTGGAAAGTATACGACATATATTACTAAGAACATGTAAAAAGTTCTAAATAGTAAGAACATTGTACATTTTTTGGGAAACAGCACGACAAACCCGGTTGAGGTGCCAATGGACATCCAAATCGACGACTTAATTAATTAGATCATAAATTCATTTATTTACCATGCGAAATAATAATTCGTAAAACCAATTCAAACGTATTGTATCGGTCAAAGTCACTGTCCGTTTGGGGGTTCTGCAAAACGTTATCTATAGCAGTATACTGGCCACTTTGATTCTTTGATTGTCAAAAGGTCACGGTCAATGTTAAAACTTATCTGACAAGAAACACCAGAACACGTGACATCCTTAGATGATGTGTTGATAGCAAACTATCATTTTATAATGCTGAGATAACAATGACCCTGTGTAACGTGCCACTATGTTTCCTAGTTAACTTTGGGGTAAGTGGATATGCCCTGAGGACATATTCCGTCTATGACAGCCATTATTAGCTCTCTTGCTGAATGGGGTGGGGTGCGTCTACCTTGAAAAGGCTCGTCTGGAAATGTATTATTTACTAGAAGTGGAATACTCCAGTCCGGTCTAGGAGTGGGTAACAGACCCGTGCTCAGTGTGCGTGGGGGGGGGGGGGGGGGGGGGGGATGGGGTGTGTTAGATATAATATGTTCAAAGTATTCATTGAACTATTGTCTGCGAGCAGAGAACTGACCCACCATGCCAAAATTCTCTACGGTCAACACTTGCCTGACCGTAGGAAGGCAGTGAAAGCCAGCACTACCTGCCGTAGAGCCAGTGCAGAGCCACTACACAATGCCTTGCATTAGCACTGGCAGATCCAGACTTTTGGAAAGGGGTAGGGTGGGGGGCGCACTTAAGGGATTTTGTGGGTTTTGTACCCGCGATTGATGGCGGACATGCCAAAAGCCCTATGAAAATGAAGTAATTTGGTGGGAAAAAGGGAGCTATGTGCCCAATTGGGAGTTTACAGGAGAGATCTGTTCTACTTTTATGATAGACCTTTAAGACATGTAATGAAATTTAATGAAAGAAAAAAAAACGGGTTAAGAAACTTCTAATGCCCGACTGTCACGTTGCCACTATACGCACTATATATACATATGGGCGCTACCACCCGATACCTTAGTGAAGAAGATACACTATGTTGGTCTGCAAATGTCTCAGAGGAAAGAACTGTTCAATCGTCGCCTGTTGCAGAGCCAATTGGATAATTTTAGCCTTCATTTAAATGAGCACTACAGC
>CM032669.1:32332041-32364139 GCA_019095985.1 Streblospio benedicti | reverse complement strand
CTGACAATGTACATGTTCATATGGGGTACCTATAAAAAGCACGATACAATGTTAAATTAAGAATTAGGTCACATAAATTAATAAATTATAATAATCCACTCTCTGGTGAAATATTTCAGAGGTCATATCTTGACATCTGATACGCAGAGTGATATAAGCCATATAAGGCGGTGCGGTGGGCTGCTCAAAACTTTACTTTAGCGCATGACATGATCGTCGCCCAGACGACTTTTTCTGCAGCGATGCGTAACGTTATATTGATAAGTTAATATGGGAAATTTAGGATGTAAGGGTATAAGAGTGGCCACGCTGAGGAATGTGATGAGTTGGTGCGTTCTTATTACCTCTTCAACACGGCCCTGGGGATTTCCATCATATAAGTGTCGTGGTCCTCCGGATGTTTTGTATGGTTAGGCCCCATAAAAATAATAAAACGTTTCTCGTCCCCTCCGTCCTGTATACAGTGCAGCCTCCTGAACATTTTTATTGCCTCCCCAGTGATAAAAAATAAGATGGCTCTCCCGCCTGGCTGCAGACAAGACGGCCCCGTCCCTGTCATTTGTTTGCTAGATCTATCAGCCGATCTATGCACATTAGATATTATACTTCTTTAATTATACTATAGTATACTATATTATACTATAATAGTTTGTTATTGCAACTCAATACAATAAAAGTTGTTTTTAAGTGATGTTTTATGATTTTGTGTAATAGAAAGACATTGTTCACATACAATCAAAACACATGTAGTTCATTCATGGCCCAATATTCAAAATGAAAGATTTCGCGCGGAAGAATAATAAAAAATAAAAAGTGAATCCCTCCTCAATTTTCTTATAATATAAGGAATGAAAAATCAGCAAAATAAAAAATAAAAAATAAAATTGACCTCCCTCCTATGTGTAGGAAAATAGGCAGGACGAGAAACATTTTATTACTTTTATGGAGCCTTAACAAGACAAGCGTGCAATGTAAAATATCATCACGGCGTTCAATCGATGTGCAGTGCTCGTGCGGTTTACCCAGTGCTCGTGCAAAGATAACCAGAATTCGTGTGTGATTTGTTTACTTTTGAACTGACAACTTTTTGTTTTTGGCTCCTGGTTACTTAACTGTATATCTTTTGCCCAATTTCTTTAGTGCATGGAAAATGGGAATATCTCTACTGTCTAAGGAAAGTTTCAATGCGCATCTGCATTGGCTGGTTTTTGCCGCTAACTCCGCAATACATGACCACCCCCCTCCATATGCCATTCATCCAGTAGAAAATGGAGAATATTATGGCTTTAAACACTGCATTTGGACAATGTGAGCATGAGAATATGTATAGATCTTGATAGGCAACAGATCAATGCATTCTCATGCTTGTTGAAAGCATATACTGAACAAAAATGTAAAAAGAAGTGGTAAGTTGAAATCACCAGTGCTCGTGCGAGCTGCAAACCAGTGATGGTGTGTATTTCATTGATGTTATGTATTTACATGAAATATCTTAAAACATTGTACCTGGGTCAGGGGGGTCAGGGGTGCCACCCCCAAATCTTCCTGGAAACTCATGATCTAAAATAAGTTGAACATTGTATAATACACCTGACGTCATATTACGTATAAAATAAGGAAAATGTAAGAACAACTGTGTAATTGTGTAGGAGTGAGCCTAAAACAGTCAAGCACTCAAATGAAGAAAGCAATGTGCATTGTCAATTAGAGATATGATCATTTATGGCTCAATTACTTATTGCTGTTATTTCCACTTGATCATCAACAATTCAACAAAAATGCTTCCAATGATGAACATTACGGTATATCAAGTGATTAACAACTAGCAGGCTTAAATGGCCTTCAAAACTTTAAATAGGAATTATATTTAAATGGAATTATATCTCACCTCATAGGTTAAACCAATTTGTCACTTTCACTTTCGGTTTCAATCACGTGAATGCTGTGCAGTATTCAAAAATCAGAGTACTGAAACATTCCAGCTAGCAAACAAACGTTACAAAAACATTAACCTGAACATTGGGCCTGATTAAAAATTGATGGCATATTTAATTGGAATGAAGCATACCAATCCATATGGAATTATAAATACGTAAATGTCTTTGTATTGACAAGTCCATTAGTGTATGTAAATTTTGATGGTTTCACCCTCAGAAGTGAGGCTGAAAGCAATCCTTGATATATAACATCAATGAAGTACACACCATCACTGGTTTGCAGCTCGCACGAGCACTGGTGATTTCAGCTTACCACTTCTTTTTACATTTTTGTTCAGTATATGCTTTCAACTAGCATGAGAATGCATTGATCTGTTGCCTATCAAGATCTATACATATTCTCATGTGCACATTGTCCAAATGCAGTGTTTAAAGCCATAATATTCTCCATTTCTACTGGATGAATGGCATATGGAGGGGGTGGTCATGTATTGCGGAGTTAGCGGCAAAAACCAGCCAATGCAGATGCGCATTGAAACTTTCCTTAGACAGTAGAGATATTCCCATTTTCCATGCACTAAAGAAATTGGGCAAAAGATATACAGTTAAGTAACCAGGAGCCAAAAACAAAAAGTTGTCAGTTCAAAAGTAAACAAATCACACACGAATTCTGGTTATCTTTTGCACGAGCACTGGGTAAACCGCACGAGCACTGCACATCGTCTATTTATTTTCAATTTGTTGTAATGTGCATTTTAACATGTTGAATTATGAATAAATAATATCAAATCAAAATATTAAACTTGAAGATGCCCCATTTTAATGCGGAAAATGGTAAACCACAGGTGTTGTTAGCTGAAGTATTGTGCAGCATTGCAAACACACTGGGTGTGGGTGTGTAGGGTGAGGGACTAAAAGAGGTTCTTTGACAGTATCACAGTAGGAAATAACGACCTACCAGTGGTGTGGGGAAAAGTCGAAGCCAGATGGGCAGGTCAGATCCTACAGCAGGACTCTTACGGCCCCGTGACAGATCCATAATTTCCATTAGAAAAAAAAACTAATGCGGCCATGGGCCATACACCACGGTAATATTTTTTGATAAAATAGGGGATTTACCTGTCAAATATGCAGTTTTATGCATTAATTATTAGCAGACAGGATCTATCGTGAAACTACAAACTTGTTAGGACTACAGGAGCAAATGAATATATTTCTGGCCTTTGAATATTTTCATCAAATAGTTTTGATCAGTTTTGGTAGAGCATTCTGTGCTGTGTGAAACATGATTTGAAACATTTTGAAGCTGTCCACTTACATTTGTACAATTTCAATATGTAAGCAGTTGCTCAAAAGCCAATCCATCAAAAAGCTCATTGTAGGGTTTTAGAGGTTATGATAACAGATTAGATTAGCAAAACACATTAGATAACAGATTAGATCTATAGTGTGAACAAGCAACACATTTATCACTCAAACTGCCCAGATATATACTTGAACTATACCGGAATCATCAATTAGTTACCTCAAACATACCATTTCAGCTAATTTTGAGTCCACCGTATTTGCACGTTTTGTAGCCTGGGCGTTCATTGGTTTCAAAATTTGTCTGGCATTGGCGTTTAAATGAGGGAGGCATCTATTTGAAGGAGGCGTTAATTAACGTAAAACTGCCAGATGTAGCAACTCTATTCTTGGTAGAGATGTCCCATTAAGTTAGACACACCTGAGAAAGCTTGCACTGTGCCTCACTCAAGTAACTTCAAACACTTCATCCCAAGAGTATAATCACAGGTATTAAGTGAGTAGTCCTACTCTCAAGGTAATAAACATTTTCTTTTTGGTAATTATACAAATATTTAAATCTCCCCGGACGAAGTCCGAAGGGGGATTTCTTGCTTTGCTTCTGTCTGTCTGTCTGCCTGTCCATCCGTGCGTGCATCCGAAATAAACAGGCTGATAATTCAAAGACTACTTGAGCTACTGATTTGCAAATTGAATATGTCTTGTTTGAGGAAAAAAGTACCTCTCAAAAAATTTTGTTTGTACTTTGGCCTACTTTTGACGAACTTACGAGCGTTACATAATAAACCTTGTTAACACTCTACTGGGAGAAGTATTTGACCTATGGTCACCAAACTTCACATTTAGCTTCGTTGTACTACTCTCCAGAGCTGATTAGATTTTGGTGTACTTTGGCTTACTTTTGATGAAGTTACGATGTGTTTTTAAAAACAAATTATTACGTAATTGTGTTTATCTATCTCCTGGGAACCGTTTATGACGTATCATCACCAAACTTGACATTTGGTATGTCTATGTCACTCTCCTCACGTGATTTGATATTGGTGTACTTTGGCCTACTTTTGAACTTATGAGCGTTACGTAATAAACCTTGTTAACACTCTACAGGGAGACGTATTTGACCTATGGTCACCAAACTTCATATTTAGCTTCGTTGTACTACTCTCCAGAGCTGATTAGATTTTGGTGTACTTTGTCCCACTTTTGATGAAGTTACGATGTGTTTTCAAAAACAAATTATTACGTAATTGTGTTTATCTGTCTCCTGGGAACAGTTGATGACGTATCATCACCAAACTTGACATTTGGTATGTCTATATCACTCTCCTCACGTGATTTGATATTGGTGTACTTTGACCTACTTTTGAACTTACGAGCGTTACATAATAAACCTTGTTAACACTATACAGGGAGAAGTATTTGACCTATGGTCACCAAACTTCATATCTAGCTTCGTTGTACCACTCTCCAGAGCTGATTAGATTTTGGTGTACTTTGACCTACTTTTGATGAAATTACGATGTGTTTTAAAAACAAATTATTACAATTTGTGTTTATCTGTCTCCTGGGAAGACTTTATTACCTATCATCACCAAACTTGACATTTTGTATGACTATGTCACTCTCCTCATGTGATTCGATATTTGAGTACTTTGGCCATGTCCCTCTCCTCATGTGATTTGATATTTGAGTACTTTGGGCTTCTTTTCAAAAATGGCCTGATCAGGGAAATGGCCTGATGGGGGAAGGGGAGATTTACGGCGTTGCCGACGACTACTTGTCATATATGGGGTAGGTGGCAGGTAGTCAAAGCCACGATGTTCACAGTTTTAAAGATATGTTAACTGTTAAAATCTGATGGGGAATCACAAAGTTACTTGCAAAATACCTCATCGTGGGTTATAAACATCTATTCAGCTTGCCGATGGCGGTATCCTCTTTGATAAGCGCCGGCCTTGAATAGGCATTTATATGAGGGAGGCGCTTATTGATTTAAAATTGTGTCAACCCAGCGTTTATTTGAGGGGAGGCAACAATTTAGGCAGAGGCTACACAACGCGGAAATATGGTAATTTAACAAGGAAAGTGTAATGGCAATATATGTATAAAAAGCATCAGCAAGTTAGATTTCTGCTACATGTATTTGTGAACGTGCATAATCTCCACACTTTTCCATCATTATAATGCCAAGAGCATTACATATCCTGCTGGTTGAATAGTCCCATGATGCTTAATTACCATTTAGTATGTTTCACACAGCATCTCTTACACATAAGGCAGAAATGAGCCAAATTGAAATATTTTACAGCATCTCCAAAACAGATTGGTTTATGTACAATTTTAATAACTCGCAAGACTACTTAGAATGTGGAATGTATTATGTTAAACAGTGACAGAAAGCGTACTGTGAACATCCACAAAACGTAACAAGAGAAAAAATATTGCCTAAATCACTACGTAAATCTTGTCTGAAACAAGATTTGATTTGATGGCCTACAAGGTTAACATATTTAGTGTTATCAAGACATCCGCGCTAGCTATAAGGACCAATTTAGGTTAAACTATGAAATGTTCAAATGATTTAGTCATTTTTATACTATGTAATGTCCGTCCTAACTTAAGTATGGCAGCACATGATTGTATATCTTTTGAAAAGATGCTAAAAGGAATCTGACAATGCTTACATAAAAATATTTTAGGTAAAAAATAGGACGCAATACAGTAAACCTCCAATTAGGACCACTTCTGTAAGACCATTTCTCACGATCCCAAGCCTTCATAAAACAACATTACAAAGCTCCATAAAGAAACCACCTCTCTATTAAGACCACATGTGGCCTTAATAGATAGGTTCTACTGTATAAGATCAATAGCTAATGATAACAGGACCATTTCCTATATTTAAAACTTACAATGAACAACTACTATGCTTTAATTTTAATGATTTAATAAAATAACAAACGATGGAATTAAGTTTAAAAATCTTAGAATTACACAATAATTACAATAACAGGATCCCTGACGTCTATCCACTAAGTACAATAGTATAAACAAATCATACAAAAATATGTAATGGACGGAATACTCATCAACTACAGCTATAATACTGAAATTCAATGATATTTACAGTTATTTAGTTCCATTTACTTTATAAATAGGAATCTACAATCAATATTATCATCAAACAACACATCATCAAGCTCATGAATGACATTAAAGCACAACATAATTGAGAAGTACATTTCATTTCTCTTTCAAAACTTTCTAATCAAAAACTTTTAAAAGCCAATATCAGTACTCATTTATAATACATTATATGTAACTTCAGTTTTAAAAGTCCCACTAAGTATTAACTACATGTAACAATGATGAACACTGAAAATCTGTGGAATAGAATTGGATGGTTGGGTAGATGATATATCTGCAATTAATTGTTTCAATTTAGGTTTCAAGTCTAATACATGTAATGATCTTGGTAAAGTCCTACTCCAACAATCCCATTTTAAGATGTGTACCACAACCACCAAAGGCTAATTTTCGGCCACCATTATAGGTATCAAGGGCTTGTACAGAGTGTCCTAGAGGTATTTCTCCAATTACCTGACAAAGAAAAAACACAATTACATTACATTACATACATCTATATCATAGCACTAACAGCTTATTAAAATAATATGTATATAATTAGACATATGTATAATATATAATTGACATTCACATTTTCTAGATGATATTAATTTCTGTCACAAAATGCAATATGTTAAAATGATGGGATTTTTCTGTTTAAAAAAAAAGAGATACCTTGTCCATTTTTCGCAAGGACTAAATACACAAGATAGTCTTGCCATAAATTCAGCCCCCCCCCAATTATGTTTGTTTTGTTTTTATTTTTTATTCAATTACAACAATGTTACATTAACATTACAACTTTCAAATTCTAAGAATGTAATATAATAATAACAGTTTAATATTTCAATCATAGAAAGATACATCACTTCATGATTTTCTTTTGAGTGATCTTGTAAATAGGAGAGATTAGGCACCTGTGTGTGCGTAACAACGGATATGAGATGTCAAGCTCTCATTGTAGCAACAATGCAGGCCCTTCAGTGTACCCTTGCAACCCCACATATTGCTGATTGTCTGTGCTTGTTCAGGATTAATACATGCCAAATATTAACGGAATTGGACATTGTAAGACCGAGAATCTCAACATTTTTGAAAGGATAGGAATTCCCATATAAGTTCAGCGGCAGAATTGAAAAAAGAAATGTTACTCAGAGTTGTAATAATCAGAATAAAATATCAAAAGAGTAAAGTAAACATGAGAGAACTCCGACTGTTACTACAGCATTCGTACTGTTACTACAGCATTCGTAAATAAATGATGTTAAACATAGTTTATGTGATGTTTTAAAATACAAGATACATGTTTTATAAAAGAATTCATAACGGCGAGTTTTGGGTCGAATATTGACCATTAATGCCATAAATCATATAGGTCAGAGACTACCATATACAGGTTCACTGTTCAAGTAAACTGCAGTTCACATCTGCTACTCTGACTATTCTTGTACTGAGACATGCCTCAACACGAATTGTCCACCACCTACTTCCTCTCAAAAAAACTGTACGATAACAATTACTTCTTAAAAGTGACTGACACTAAAAACAAACCAAACAGATGTTTTCTATACAAGTCTGGCGAATGCTGTTATTGTTTTCCATTTTAAAAGCATATAAATTTCTTATACTCTTCTCTAACCCCCACGACCCCTACAAACCCTATATTCTTATTGACTTCATTGATTACACAGTCAACAACAGCAAACACCAATATTCATTCACAACTTTAAAATCAATTGCAATAGGTGACCTGCTTTGAACAAATAGCAAATGACGCAAACAGCATCAACTGTATAAAGTCAATCAATAAATCAAATATGCAATGTACATATTCCATGGAATCAAATAAAAATAAATCGAATCGTCGAAATGTGTTCAAGCAAAAAGCTATATCCGAGGATCGTAAGTTCTCATAATCACTTCTTTCATTTAATTACAAAACAAGGTGGCAGAAACATTCAAATATAAAGCTCTGTAATGGATTGTCAATTTGAATTGTTTGCATTCATCAATATCTTTACCTCAGTTCATAAGCAACAGGTGTAGATAACAGTGGCAAAGCAATTGTAAAATTAATAAGAATTTACAAAAAAGTGTTCCTCACCTTTTTGTCTTTTACACTGATGGCTTGCAAATTATTAGTACCACTGCCTCCAGCAAGAACAATCTCACCATCACAAAATTGACACACATACAAGAATTCCCCTTCTGGGCCATCATTAATCGGCAAAGTCTCGATGAGGCCGTTTTCACCATAATCCCACACTTGCAATGCGTCCTTTTGTGTCCATGACGCAGTCAAGATCTTTCTGTCCTATATACATAAACAATACCTTTGAAGAATGTATGCATAAGTAATCATCACAACATCTAATTTTATTTAGCACATTTAAAGCAGAGTAGATTACAAACTCATTAGAATAAAACACATAATTTTTCTTGTCTTTGAATTAATACAAAAGCCATTTTGGTCTTAAGCTACAGGCTTTACTGTAATTAACTTTTTACTTACTGTACTTACTGGGAAAAAATTAAACATTGTATCCGTAAAAAGCAAAAGCACAGTCACTTGAAACCAATTTTATGTGGTTACTACGTAACTCACAGTAAAAGCCCTTATTAAATTGGTTTCAAGTGACTGTGAGCAAAAGGGTCTTTTTTTTCTCGTTACCTTTATATCTAAAGCATCCGCACCACACACATGAGGACCTCCTATTGTTTTTACTACACCCTCGGGTGTTCTGCCATCCCAAAGCTGTTAAATATTATATCAATTGCATTTTCATTGTTAAAAGTAGATTAATGTACATTTACTGACATGATAGAATTTCTTATGCATCCTGTAACAAATAAAGGAATCTACAAATGAAAATAATTAGCAAAGTTTTACATTAATCATCTTAATGATAATGATATGTGAGCTTCGCTTATATAGTACTGTCTATAGAAAATTCTAAACACAGAGATTCTCATTGTGGCGATTCAAAAACATGCTTCTCCAGAATACTATTGGCCGTTTAAAATCTCAATCCCAAAATACTTAGGTAGCACTGTCTTCTCGAAAGTTGAAATGAATAACAAAAGTATTTTCTGCCTGTAACGGGTGTTCACACCATTCAAGGACAGAACAACTCTTCATATGAATGAGCATGGTAATGTAAGATTATTGATTTAGTAATCAACTGGTACATCAACTTTGTTGTCACTGTCAATTCAATTTCATAAAAGGTCAATTTTACATTGAAGGTAAGGTTAATGGAAAATACAATGTCAACAAATTTTCATGTCAATAATTTGAACTTGGGGATTCGTTGAGATAAAATAAAATGTATTTTGGCTCAGTGCAAAAGCCAAAGTTTGCATTATGACTTGAGACTTCCATCCTATGGCTATGCATGTGCACAAAAAAGCTGGGAATAAAAGAAAATGAATGAAATTGATACCTTTAGGTGGTTATCCCAGCCTCCTGTGATAAAGACTTCATTGTAATCTGGGTGAAACCGTAGGGCAAAGATCCGATGAGCATGACCTGCGACTCCTGGTGCTGTGGTGGAATGATAGCCAGAGAAATTCCTCAAGAGCTGAAAATGAGACAATTATGAACATGCCATAAGTACATAGGATAAACAGCTTTAAAATAAAATGGGTTCGGCTAATCCCATGCTCAGATGTCCTGGACAACCAACCACAAAAAACTTGTTGGGCAACCCTGGGCTTCAAAATTTTAATCACAATGTGAATATTTTTCTATGGCTGTAATGTAGCTGCAATAAACCATTTCTTAATATTATGAGCTAAAATTCCTATGTACTAAAAAACAGTGTTTGGTACACAGCGCTTGGTCTCATTTTGTTTTAGAATGTTCTTTTATGCTGTGTGTATACTTTACATACATATATACTTTGTACTGTATTTGCACTGTCTTAACTTGTATTTCTGTTTTAGTTTTTGACAAGGAACCTACATGGTTTGAAAATGTTTAAACAAAAATTCAAAATTAAACAATTGTGAATTCACACAGCATAAAAGAACATTCTCAAACAAAATGATATTATGAGGAAATCCATCATTCTAAGATAGCACCATCTGTCATGAATTGCATGATTATTGCAGTGTATAAAATTGTGTTGTCGGATTAAATACTATAGCTTATTTTCAGATTGTACATACTGATTTACATACTGATACTGATTGTTAATGAATTCATGACAATCAGTTTCAGTGTGTAAATCAGTATGTACAATCTAAAAATAAGCTATAGTATTTAATCCGACAACACAATTTTATACACGGCAATAATCATGCAATTCATGACACCATCTTCTAAATATTTCTATACTTGTTCATTTTGTAACATTTTCAATGTTGGATTGTGAACAACTTAACATGTCAATTGGATATATAAGTTTAACAATAGTTTTTAGTCAAGGATAACACTCAGTTCACACACTAAGCTTTCAATGGCATTCGCCATCTTGTTCACAGTGGTTGACGTCATTCGTCGTCACTGGGACCTCGGCAGATTGCCGGGTTGCGCGCCCCCCTCCCCCTCTCGGGTGAGGACATTGTTCCAGATGGAAGGAAGCTGGTACCTGCCCCCATCTTTATTTAGTGAGGGCTTGAGTTTTCTGATATTAATGGCCTCCTTCACGCCACGTTAAAAATATTTGGGTTCTACACATAAGATGTTGGTCCCTTCGAGCGAGACACTGTGTCCTTTACTGTCTGTGTGCAGGTGGCGAGACACCTCTGATCCAGCTGAACTGGGTCTGCGGTGTTCAAGGAACCTCGCTTTTAACGCGCGTTCAGTCTCTCCCACGAACGAGGCCTCACAATCCTGGCACTGGTAGACAGGTCCAATTACACGTTCTTTCTCCAGGGGGTCCTTGGGTCTCACCAGTAGCTGTCTAAGAGTGTTCACAGGTTTAAAGAACACCTGCACACTGTATTGGTTCATCACCCTTCTCATGTGTTCAGACACTCCTTGAATGTATGGTATCACTACCGGAGGTCTCTTGGGGCGATCCACCTGTACAACTGTATCTTGTGCAGTCTGTCTTCCCTTCGGCTTGCTCTTTATCCTCACACTTTTGGGGTATCCATTGAACCCTAACACTTTCTCCAGATGTTTCTTCTCAGATTCTTTCTCACTTGCATCACTAACCACACTCTCGGCTCTGTGGTTTAAAGTCCGGACTACTCCAGCTTTATGTTCCATTGGGTGGTTGCTACAGAAATTCAGATATTGGTCTGTATGTGTATCCTTTCTGTAGATGCGTGTGCGAAGAGATCCATCACTGTTCACTAGGATCAAAGTGTCACGAAATGGAAGGGATCTCTCAGCATTCACCATGCTCTCCCCCTCCGTGGTCCATTGGATACACTTATCCACCGAGTTCAGGTGGTGTTGAAACTCTGTCGCATGTTCTCTCTTCTGGATCACAGCCGTGTCGTCCACATATCTCTTCCACAATCGTGGTGGATGGAGGGCCGATGCTAGAGTCTTCCTTTCAAACTCCTCCATATATAGGTTACATATGATAGGAGACACGGGGAGCCCATCGCTGCACCATGGATCTGGAGATAAAATTCCACTTGGAAGGTGAAGTAAGTGCACCTTAGACACAAACCTAGCAATCTTGTTATCTCGTCGGGGTTGAGGGTGGTGCGGTTGGGCAAGGAGATATCAGATGTTAATCTCTCCTTCACTACCTCTAAGGCTTTCTCCACTGGTACACTTGTGAAAAGAGCACTCACATCAAACGATCTGAGTTCTTCATCTTCATCCAACGAATATGACCTGATCTCTTCAGAAAACTCCTTCGAGTTCTTTACATGATGTACACTCTGCCCTACCAATGGCGAAAGTGCTGTGCTCAGGTAACGTGCACATTCATAGGATATCGAACCTATAGAGCTAACAATGGGTCTCATGGGCATGTTGGTTTTGTTAACTTTCGGTAAGCCGTAGAATCTTGGTGGTTGATCTGTGGTTGGATACAATTTCCGATGGAGTGCCACATCTAATGAACCTCGTTCTTTCAAATCACGTAGAGCATCTACGAATTGTTTCTTGTAATTACTGGTTGGATCTCTATTCAACTTCTTGTATGAATCTCCCGAGGTCCCAGTGACGACGAATGACGTCAACCACTGTGAACAAGATGGCGGATGCCATTGAAAGCTTAGTGTGTGAACTGAGTGTTATCCTTGACTAAAAACTATTGTTAAACTTATATATGTTATATCCAGGATAAATGAATTTCCATCAAAAAAAATGTCAATTGGACAACCAGATTCTGACATCTGGTTGCCTACTGGGTGAAATATAAGGAAAAAAAATTCAAACCCAGATAATGGATGGTATTTCTGAATATCAGGGGCAGGGGAGAATTTATGAATTATTTGGAAATGGAATGACATACCCTATAGTTACTTGCATCATAAAGTCGAACATCAAGATCTTTACCACCGGTGCCAAATGATGTACCATCTCGACAGAAGTCGAGACAATTGATCTCGTTATGACCCTCTAAAATATAAACATAAAACATTATTCTAAAGATGGATGACGAAAACGTAATAAATTAACACTTTTATATTCAAACCCAATATTTCTCTTCAATAATATTTAACTCATTTTGAATTGTATTTTTTTCATGAAATATATTATTTATTTTCAACCTTTTATTGGTAATAAAATGTTAATGACCATTTACAGGGGTCCTGCGCAGATATTATTGGAAAATTTGATCCATATTTTTCATAAGAGCGCTGCACAATTTATATACATGCATGAATGGTCAAAAAGGAATAAAAAGCTAATTCATTTTCTAAATTTAATAATCATTCATTATCGTTATCTTATTGAACTACAATCTAATGTTAAAATGGGTTGTTCCTAATTTTGCTGTGATTGGTAACAAACATTAGGAATATTTAAATATCATAATTTCTCATTTTTTTTATTAATATTTTTAATTTTGATTTCATTCCTATTAATGCTAAAAATAATAACAAAGCTTGAGAGTAAACTTTAAGTTTTGTCATAAACTGAAAAATGGAAAGAACAACAAAAGACAAAATCTTAAGAGAGAAAAATAAATGAAGAATTTATACGTATAGCCCGTCCTCGAGAATAATAAATCTCCATCATGTCCGCTGTTGGAAAAATAGGTAAAGTACATCAGCTTTATAATAAAACTTATTTTCAACAATGAGACTGCAAATGCATGAATCAATATAGATGTGGAGATTTGATTCAGTCTCTTAAAACCATGTAATTGCAAACATTTTTAACAAAATGTTGAATCTATTTTGTTGAAAGTACAAATATACAGTACATATACATTCTTCACTTATGTCCTACAAAGTAAAAGGGAACAAAACACTAAGAAAAAAAACATGCCTGACAATATGTTTGTTTAAAATTGTTTATATGATAAGGCTATTGCAATTATTTTTACCATCAACGACATCTTGTACTGTGGTATCTTCAATATTACAAGCATGAACATTGCCCTCTGAAGTAGCTGCAAGTAACAACCCCTGATTTTTGGGATGAAACCTCAAAGCGGAGACAGCAAATGCACCATACCGGTGCTTCTTAAGCTCCTTGGAAAGCTTCCCATCAGCGGCATTTACAACCTGTAATATAAAATAAGATAATTCTATAAGAACCACATCTCCAAATTACAGTGTTTAGAGTCCCTTATATTATGTTTAAAACAGTAAAAACTTTTCAGGATTTCAAACCTGGGAAACAAATTCATAAAACTAATGGGAAATTAAGAATAGTTTTAAATTTGTTAATAGATATAAAAGTTACTTCAATCCCTCCATCTCCAAATCCAGCAGCTATAAGATCTCCATCGTATGAATACTGAACAGTAAAGATGCCATCTCTCTCACTGCCATATGTATACGTCTGTTTGGATTTTATTTTCTCAAAGTTCGCAGGTAGAGGTTGAGCTAAAAATAAAATCATAATGAAGCCTTATTTTATGGTGGGGGGTGGGATAAACATGGATGTCTGTTATTGCAGCCTAGAATAATGCCAAAAATAAGCTCAAATTTACCAAGATGGATGTCTGATTTACAGGATCCCTGATTTTAACCAAGAAAGATATCTGATTTACCCTCACAGGGTCAGGATTAAGTGGGAAAGACTCTCCTCCACATGTTGTCCGACAGGAATGCCACGTGTCGGATTGTCACCACAGTAACATCATCAACAACTAAGTCACTTCAGTCGAAAGTCCCGCGATGGTGATCGTAACGTCAAGTAATTCGTTATTCACTAGGTGGTAGTAGTGTACATAAATAAAACACTGAAAGGATATCCCTACTACTAACAATAGTCTACACAAAGATGAGTAAAACTTTGTGGAGGACGAGACAGAAGTTTTAGCAGCTTGTCCTTTTGCCAAGTAGCAAATTCTGGTCCATTTTATACACATATACAGAGTTTTGTGCGAAAAAGATGAGTGCATATTTTTTGAGGACGAGTAGATTTTTGAGTGTTACTTGTTTTATGACATGTAAAACTTTTCCACTTAATCCTGACAATGTGAGGGTATATCGGACATCTTTCTTAGCTAATTTGAGCTTATTTTAGGCTTTATTCCATGTGGTTGATGGTTCCAATAGAAGCACCATTAAAAATTTAGCAATTAACAGGTTGCTATACACATTATTTTTCAATTGGTATGATCAAATTAATTGAAGTATATTCATCAAAATCTGTATTCATATATCATACAGTGTCATGATTATTATTTGTCTTGTCTTGTGTGTATATATCCTTGTGTATCCTTGTTTTTTGTAAATTTTTCAGTACAAATGTTATTATAATAAAATTTACTACTTATAGTTGTTGTATGTCAAAAACTTGTATATTTACTGAATATGTTGGTAGATCGTATATATGTTTTGTTTAAGAGCTGGTATCTATTTATACTATAAACAGCACATAATACATATACATGTAACATAATTGGAAATCATTTTACATAATACTGCTTGAATAATGCACTCAATTGTGGCCTCTGAAAACACTTTCTTTACAAAACAAAAAACAAGTGACATTTATGAACTACATGTACATAATTGATTCCTAGATTTGTTTTTATATAGATATTCATTTTACTGTATCTTCACTCTTACCTTCTATATCAGAAAGAATATCTAAATCTATTACAATAGTTTTCTGTGCAGCATTCATATCCATTTTGTACAATTTAGAACAAAATTATATAATTATGAATTTTATTTGTTAATTACTTGTATAGATATATAAAAAAACAAAGTGAATCTACAAAACAAAACTACTAGTACAGGCATTTTCAAACACATTGATTGTTAGTTGGAACTTCCACCTAGTGCCAGTATTTCTAACTGTGACTTTGCATGACAAAAACATTAAGGTGTTTGGGTGAATTAAAGGAATTGGCATTTTATCAAATAGAAACTCACAATTGCTTTTCTCACGTTAATTCTTCATAGAATAGAAGATGAAGATTACATTATTAATTAATGAAAATGTATGATGTAAATAATTTATATAACGTATACTATGAAACAAATTGATTCGACTGACATGATTAGTAGTTATTTTTCTTATTTCAATTTAAATACAGATCCAGGTAATAAGTTCATATTGTATGTCCTTATCAGTTAAAATACAAATAAGAAGCTATTTGATAAGGAAAAACAAAACAAAAAAGCTTACCGCTGTCTATAGCCTGTCCTGCTCTTAATGCATTCTCCAATCTTCTTTTCGCCATTTTAATACTGCACCATTTCTGTTAAATGAATTATTGATAATGTTAATAGGCAATGTAGTAAACTAACCAGTCCTAAGCATATGTGCGAAAAACCCATAAAAACAGTCTCATGAAGACAAACATATTGTTCCTTCATATATATTGATCATGTTATAACTGGGCTACGTAATCATTTCTTTTTATAGTGATCAAATGAAGTTCATAGTTGTTTAAGGATCTTTGAAACTACTTTATAGTTCAATAATATTTAGTCTTGATAGCAAATTATAACTTAGGGAAGAAAATATTAGGTCACAATCAGCATTTGAGATTCTGTTTTCACTGTAGTTTTTTTTCTCCAAAATGTTTCGCATTAATTAAACTTTTTCACCAAATTTCAGTTACAGAATATTGATATTAAAAATATCTTAAACTAATCTGTACCCTAATATTGCCTAGATATAGATCAAATAATTAGTTGAAAAATAAAAAGCAAAAAAGATTCATGTTCATGCAGAATATTGACGATAGTTTTTTCACAATTTGACTACCTTGTTTTCCTCATAAGATAATGATAAAATAATATCAAAATGAGTAAAAAATCCTAAGATTAAGAAAACAGATTTTTGTGATGGATTCTCAAAGAATTTTTCTAACAAATCAAAAATGCAGTTGTAGGCTAACTAGGCTTGTCCCCTTCTTCTTATCTATTACCCGAAATGACATTTTATTACAACTCTTATTTTTGCGGTACTGTGTCGGAGTTGAGATTTTAATTTTATTCTGTGTGCTGACTGAATGCACAAATTCAATCAGCACAAGGTCAAGGTCCTCCGGTCCAACACCCACATGACCTTTTCCATTAGTTTGACCAGTATAGTGACTCAGGCAGCCCTTCTGTCTTCCAACCTCTCTAGTCCGAGGTTTGCCAGTAACAATGGCACAGTGGCTGTAATTTCCTGAGATCAACCTGCCAGCCCTGCACTGAACTGCTCCCAGTGTGGTTTTGTCTTTCTACAGGTGGAAGTCACAGATAGTGGCACTTGACCAAACCAGAATGAATCATTGATCGCTGTACACTAGTTATATACTGACGTTGTCTTTCAGGTTCTTCCTTAGAAAGCTTATATCAGCGTCAAAAATAGTACTAGTGTAAGCCTTTTCACCTACTGACCTGCAAAATAACCTCGAGGTACTTACGAACCTCGTATACAAAGTTAGTAAACCCAGTTGGTTCAAATTTGTGGACTGGAACGTTTACCAGGCCTACGCCAGGCTAGATTGACGGCCCTCACGGGAGGGTCTTTGCACCAGTGCTCCCGACACGAGCCTCGTAAGGCGCGTACAGTTCACCTGAAACCAGTAAAACGTATCCACACGCACGCACGGGTGCTTACGTATGCCTGCGTTAGACTGGCAACAGTCTGAATAGCGTGATAGGGCCCCAAATCTAGTGATTCGGGGGTGCTGATCCCTAATGAAGTGATCGCTATCACTGCTAGATTCAAACTGAACCGTCAACGAGAATATTAATATTCGATGACGTGTTCTGTGATGTCATAGAACGTCAATTCACAGGACGGGGGTGACGCACGTAGTACGCCGAACGGAGAGCGTAAACGGTGGACGTAACCTGACTGCACCCGGGGCAATCAATTTACTTAATCGCCTTGCTAATTGGGTGTTCCTACACTAACTACTTTGCTTACACTAGTCTTATCATCCAAGATGGGTATCAGTGTTGTCTGGATGAGTAAAAATAAATTTTGCGTGGACAGTGGTCAGGCTATACCTAGATATAGTCTCGTCTTGTCGTATGTCTCTTCAACATTCCTCCAGGGATCTCAAGATTAGGTTCTGTAGCATGGACGTTATGCAACTGCGCCATCAGCTGTCACTCCTCATAAAACAAGCTGCTTGATGTCCTTCTTGAGGTGTGGGTCCCAGACTGAGGCACTATGTTCAGTGATGGAGCGGAGTAGGGTGGAATATGCCTGCTCCCACACCATTCGGGGACAGAATTGGAGGTCATGTCACAAGAAGCCGATCTTGGAGTTGGCCTTCCCTGCGACATTGCTGATGTGAGGCGACCAAGTCAGATCTCTGTGATGGTGACATCCAGGTACTCCGCTTAAGAGACTTGCTTCAGGATGACACCTCCAGTGAGCACACCCTCATGATCTTGCACTTGGATTTGTTGAAAAACATGCTCAACTTGGCATCCAAATGCTCTAGACTCCTCAGGTCTACTGTAGTAACTCATCAGCAGAGTGGATTGGACAATAGAGCAAACAATCATCTGTGAACAGTCGTACCTGCATGACAGCGACAGGTCGTTGATGCGGAGTAAGAACAGTAGGGGGCCAAGTACCATGCCCTGGTGTACACCGGAAATGATAGCCAGGAGCACTGGTTGAGCGGGAGCTATCCACTACAACAGTCTGGGTGTGGTCCTTGTACTAATGTAGCACAGTACTGTACTATTGAGGAAACTGGAGATCCAAGGGTGGATCATGGCATGTTGCTGCTGATACCGTAGAACTGGAGATCACTCAGAAGCTTAGTCATGAGGAACGGTACATATCAAAAGCCTTTGTGAAGTCAAGGACGGCAATGTCGACTTGGGTCTTCTTGTCCCAGTTGCTGTAAGGTTGCTGTGGGTTTTGCAGGATGGTCTGCTGCAGAAAACATGTAGAGTGAACAGGATATTATGTACATTATTGTGATAAGACCCTATATAGAGCCACAGGTGTGGTGTGTCATCAGACTATACTTAAGACAGTAAAGTAGGTCTACTAGAACAGCAGTCTGCTGTGTTATACTAATTTCAGTGTCAGTTACACCAAGACGTGTCATGAATCACAAGTCTGACCCTGTTTACTAAGTACGTGCCAAGATGATATTCAGAGCTAAAAAGTTTGATCATGTGACACCCCTTCTAAAAGAACTTCACTGGCTACCGATAGAACAGCGTATCATTTTCAAAATACTCCTCCTTGTGTATAAATGTCTTCATGGAAAAGCACCATCATACTTGAGAGAGCTGCTAGAGGCATATGTACCATCTCGATCCCTTCGTTCTGCATCAAAGGGCCTGCTCCGTATGCCAGAGAGACATTATACCAGTACAAAGCGGAGAGACTTTGCTCACCGTGGGCCTGTAGAGTGGAATAAGCTCCCTAAAGTCATCAGGGACAGTGATAGCATTAACATTTTTAAACGTAGACTCAAAACTTACCTCTTCTGTATTGTTTTTAGTAATTAGTAGCTGGTAGCTAGTTTTAAGTAATTTATTTATATTTATTTGTCTAAGCGCCTTAGAACACTTAGAATAAGGCGCTCTATAAGTCATATTATTATTATTATTTATTATTACGTTAAATCACTGCTGACAATTTCAACCCAGATTATTTTTGTTTGCAAGAAACATAGCTATATAAATTTCAACAAAATCATTTTTTGAAAACTATGATACACATTCTAAATCTCACAACCAATATAGCACAGGTTCCTTATTTAAATTACATGGTGTTACTACCTTATGGCAACAAAAATGTCAAGTTACAGAATTAGAATACGGTGGTCCAAGGATTGTTGTCGATCAAATCCTAACTTTATTTGAGGAGGCCCTAATTATTTCTCATTCAGAGGGTGTGGTCTGGTTGCCCAGTGTGCATCTCAATTGTCCTCTCCAAGCCTTTCGGTCACCATGCCCAAACGTACCCGGATCTTTTGCACGACAGCATCTCTGTTTTGGTCTTCCCCTTCCTTTCCTTCCTTCTATTTCAAGTTTTCTTACCTTCGTAATCCAAGCCAGAACTGCGCTCAACATGACCTACCCATCTCAGTCTCCCTTTTATAAAGCACACTTTTATCTGTGATACACAGTTTCTCCATAAGGGTGTCTATACTGGTATCATTGTTAGACTTCACACGGTTTCATCTCATTGGTCCCCCATCTCATTGGTCCCCATCTCATTGGTCCCCCCGTCTCATTGGTACCCCATTCAATTGTTGTGGTATTAATGTTATAATTGCTTCAGCTTCTGTTACTGCTGCTTTTATGCACAGATGGCGTTTTTATTCTATATTGCTAAACAATGCTGGACCACAATACAAACTTTTTTATGGACATATTTATGACCTGACATATAGGGTAGCCGTCAAGAATCCTGTGCAGGTTTCATAGTCACATCTAGACCCACCCTGCTGCTGCTTCACACTAACTTCAAATTATTAAAATTCAAATATACTCCTACATATAAAGTACAAACTAAGCCTGCACTGGCAACCACACCCATACCAAAGAGCCTGCATAAAACCCACAAAAGCCTGCATACTTTCTAAGTAAATGGTCACACTCGCAATTCATTGTTATTATGCTCTAGGCATTGACATTCACACCATACCATTGGCATCCTTAATTGCCTCACCTGTACCTATTTAACGTGTAAGTACAAAGGAGCAGTATGCAGCCTGTTAAATATGAGTTTGCTAACACCCACATCAGACCAAACCAGGAATCAAAGCCACGACTTTTACGTCATACGTTCAATTTTGTACAGCTGTCCATTCGACCACCGCAACACATGTAGGAATCACAATCAGATGGACAGCACATAGGCAGATCAAGGGGTGGGGGTGGCCGCAGAAGGCGTGTACCCCCTTTTTCACACTACAAAATTATTTTCATTGTTTTGTTTCATCTCTGCAACCCTGCACACATACAAATCCCATGAATCATGATCTGGCCTTGGTTTGATCAAAACCATGACTTACTAGGTCTAAGATGACAATAAGATTATACCTCCACAAACATTGCTTCGAAACCGCTTCGGTTTGAAGTATTGAAATTGTTTTTTTAGTGACTTGCAATACTTGGTGCGTGCATAAGACCTGGTTGTCCCAGCTCAATGATGTACAATGTGCTTGTATTGAACACTATTTAACCCATTTTATTGTTCCTCATCAGGAAACCTGACTTGATCAGTAGATAATGATCAGGTAATATGAGCATAAATGGTGTCAGGGTGGCTGTTTACGCACCCAACATATTTTCTCATGAACTTTGTCAAAAGTTTGAGCAAAGTAAAGGCATAAATAGATCAATAGTCTATTTACATCATTTTCATTTACTTTGATTTCACTCTCTACTCCGCCAATTATTACACTTTATTTCAATACTCATCCAACAACATAATCTCCCATTACTCCTAGTGATTATAACACTTCTAATGCTTTTGCCGATAGCGTTTGAAATATTACTCTAAATGCAGTAGATGGTCTATGGGGGTAGCGACTGGCCGTCCCCAACCCTCCCACTACCTGCGAGCACTCAGAATTTCTAACTTTCTGAGGGCTTGGGGTGGGGTTTTACCCTTTAACACAAAGCTCTCATTGTCAGCACGTAAATCCACCCCTGAAATCTTAACCATAAATATTACAGTATTCCAATAAGATCAATATGATGCGGGGACTAATGAGATGGGGACCAATGAGACAGGGGTCCAATGAGACGGGGGTCCAATGAGACGGGGGACTACAGAGCTGACCCCCTTCACACCATACATCCAGCGGATCATTGCTTTGTCATTTCTTCACAGGCGATTTTCAGTATTGTTGTAAGTAAAGAAAATAATATTGTAATTGTAAAATCACGCTTACCTTGCAGCATGAAAATTTGAAACTACTAATTGAAACGGCAGAATATAGAATTCCTGATGAGCACTCAAATAACTCCCCACATCATCCTCTGCTACTCCGTATAACTGTTGATCCTGAAAAATTGAAATCTACATGTATATCTATGCTAAATGGAATAAATTGAATTCATAACTCTTAGAAAGATTACAGGAATATCTCGAAACTGATGTTGAGCGTATAAATACCCCCTTATCTCCAGCATAAAGCAAACTGGAGCCATAGCAATACGATTGACAAAACCGAAGATCAAAATCTCCAGCATAAAGCAAAATGGAGCCATAGCAATACCATTGACAAAACCGAAGATCAAAATCAGCCCCTGGAATACTGAAACAACGGGACAATGAGGTGCTATATCGTTCACCTATCACCATTTTATGCACTTTTTTGTTGTGGTAATTAAATTGTCTGGTTTTAGTTATTTTTTTATTGTTTGTAACTGTACTTGATATCAAAATAGTAGTTCATAAAAAGATTGTTGAAAGACCCTGGGGCTGGTCCATTTCCCACCCCCAGGGACATGATTAAAGAATGGAATATTGAATGAAAATTGACCTAGCTATGGTGAAACTTAATCTGTTTCACATACAATTGAAACAGTTGTTAATAAAAACATTTTTGATGGACCTCTTGGGCAGGGTTAACGGTCCACCCAAGTCAGGGCCATGGATAAGTACACGTCCTATCGTCCGAGACGGGTATTTGTGTTGTCAGGATGGGTAAAAATTTTGAGATACTTGCCCTATGGACAAGTATTCTCAGACATCCCAGATATCAGTTTCAATTATGTTTACATGATGTTCGTTGATTTGGACATGTAAATCTTAGTTAGGACGGGTATATCATTCAGGTTACCCTTCCTATGGACAAGCATGATTTTTTCTCTTATTCGTGGCCCTGCCCAGGGGCATTAGATTCAACTATGGGATAATGATCATATAGATATACACATCATAAGTAAAGTTGGTAAAAAATTACAGAAATATGACCCAGCTATGGTTTATAATAAAACAAATTTGATGGACCCCTGGGGCTAGGTCAATCTTAACCCCGGGAGCATGATTCAAGTATGGAATGATTATAGACATATACATCATGAGTAAATTTGGTGAAAATTGTAATATGACCCAGCTATGGTTTATGATTAAAAAAAATGTGGACCCCTTGGGCTGGAACAATTTTAACCCCAGGGGCATGATTTAACTACGGAATGATGACCATATAAGCATATACATTATGAGGAAATTTGATAAAAATTGAAAGAAAAATGACCCAGCTATGTGTTATACTAAAATGTTTGCTGGACCCCTGGGGTGCGGTAGATTTTACCCCCAGGAGCATGTATCAACTATGGAATGATGATCATATAAGCATACAACTTCTGTGAAAGTGTGATGAAAATTGAATGAAAAATAAAGAAACTGTTGTGCAAACATGAAATGTGAACAGACGGACGACGAACAACAGGTGATCACAAAAGCTCACCATGTCTCCTACAAGTGAACTAATAAAACTAGCACTAAACAAGAGTAGAAAAGCTGACGCATTATAAAAAGAAGCTAAAACAAATAATAATGACCAAAACACAGTTGATGCACTTTATAAAGAAAGCAAAAGAAAAAAATCTTAAGATGTACACAAAGACTTCAATTTGCTAAAAATAGATAAAAAAATATCACAATGATTCATCAGGCTCAGTCTGCATATTAGCGTTGTGCTTCTCCACAGCTGAATACTGTGCAGCAGTGTGGGAAAGATCAGCCCATGCATCAAAGGTAGATGTAGAGCTCAACAAAGTCTGCCGAATAATTACTGGAAACTTGAGAGCCACTCCAATCCCTTCGTTGTACAGGCCCACCTGGCATACGTCGTGCAGCTCTAGCCAAAGCAGAAAGAGAAAAACAGCTGAACGATCCCCGTCACCCCATGCACGGACACCAAGAGGTTGCAACAAGGTTGAAATCAAGAAACAGTTTCACCAAGGTTAAGTGCGAAGACACACCAACTGATATGTTCAGAATGGCAATGTGGAACAAATCTGACCAAGGCAAAAACGCAGCTCTACCCCTACCAAGTGAAGCACTTCCCCCTGGAGCAGACCTTCCGAGAAGACAGTGGGTAGCACTGAATAGAGCAAGAGCAAAGGTGGCAAAGACAAGAGACAACATGTGCCGATGGGGATTTTTCCAAAACGAAGCCTGTCAGTGTGGTGAGGACCCACAGACCATAGAACATATCCTGCAGGAATGTGAAATGAGCACACACTGTTCAGACTTTGACCTGAGGGACGCAAATGAGACAGCCCGACAATGGTTGGAGATATGGTGCGACAAGATATGATGATCAGGCTCATGCTAATCATAAAAAGATCTTTTATCACTTATTGAAAAAACAAAGGCAGACTATAAGTATGACCACTAAAGAAGTAATGTTTAATTATATATTCTATCACTCAGTGCATAAATCATTGCCAATACTCTACTCTGATTGGTTCAGGGGCGTGCTCAATTATACGATTGACTGCATGCTAAATTATTCACACTCCAACAACACAATTTAAGTAGGTAACTGCTTCAAACTGACGCAGTCCCGCATGAGACTGTTAATATATGATTTTTTGAAAATAAAAATGAAGCAGACACTTGTTTAAGTGTGTATTTTTTCATGAAAGAAATTTAGCATGCTGATGCTTGATTGACACTCAATTCGTTCATGTCAATTGCACTTCGACACTAGCTAAATTTTATGATTGACACTCCAATCTCTTGGTCAAATCATACATTATACAATGATAACTTAATTATTGAGTCGACCTGAGAGAATCTTTGGACAAAATAATTGTTGTGTTTGTGACGTTAATGTAAATGTTAAACGTTGCTGCGCAGTTGTGCACCAGAGTTTTGCCAAGTCACACTAAATAAAGTAGTATCTACCTTCTGTTCATGATCGTCTTTCATTTTATTTCAAATTCTAGCTAACTTACAACATGGGGTCAGATAACCTACGCCCATATGAATACTCAATAAACAACAAGGTTAGTGTTCAAGTGTTCATACTCTTCAACAGTGACTACACACTGATTCAAGATATATTAAACTTCAAAGATAGTGCAGACGATAGATCGTGGAGCAGCAAGAGTTGGAACTCCTTTCTTTGGTCCCAATATGGTGGTGAGGGGCTTATGATCAGTTACCAACGTAAACCTCTGACCGTACAGATATTGATGGAACTTCTTCACTCCAAATTTCACTCCCAATGCTTCCTTTTCAATTTGCACGTAATTTTTCTCACTGTCTGATAAAGTTCTGCTTGCAAACGCAATTGGCCTCCCCTCCCCATCAATAACAAGAGATATAACAGCCCCGATTCTGTAATTTGAACTATCACATGCTAATTTAAGAGGTTTTTTCGAATCATAATGCACTACCAATTTGCTGTTCAGCAATATCTCCTTACTCTGATCATATGCCTTCTGACACAGGGATGACCAGTTCCACTGAATATGATTCCTCAGTAATTCATGCAATGGATGCAAAATTGTAGACACGAGAGTGTAGTGTTCAATGTTCAGTGTTCAATGTTACTTGTTTTGATCAGCTCCCCCTGGAAGCTGAAGATATACGCAAGGCTACGCAGAAGGATCCAGTTCTAGCAAAAGTTATAGATTATGTGTTGTCAAGATGGCCAGGCCATGTGAAATCTGATGAGTTACGGCCATATTTCATAAGAAGAAATGAACTGTCAGTTGAGAATAACTGTTTGTTGTGGGGTTCAAGGGTAATCATTCCTGCACTGCAGCACAGCATAGGCAAAGGCTTTTAGATGAACTGCATGAACAGCACCCTGGGGTTATGCGCATGAAGGGATTGGCTCACAGTTACATGTAGTGGCCTAATATGGACAATCAGATTGAAATTCAAGTTTGTCAATGTGAAATTTGTGAAGCTTACTCATGCACCAGTACAGCCCTGGCCCTGGCCTGTGAGGCCATGACATGCTCAGAAGGGAAATGATTATTTTTTAGTACTCATTGATGGACACTCTAAGTGGATAGAAGTTACAATTTTGAAGACAACCACCACCAGTGCTACAGTGCAAGCATTACGAGCCATATTCGGCTGGGTCTGCCCGAAGAAATGGTGTCAGACAATGGGCCCCAGTTTGCCTCTGAAGAATTTAGTTTATTTATGGCACAAAATGGTATTAAACATACACTTGTTCCACCTTACCATGCTGCATCGAATGGAGCGACAGAACGAGCAGTACAAGTGTTAAAGAAGGGGTTAACCAAACTTGGTAAAATGAACATTACTTTAAAACATAAAGTTGAGATTCTATTGTTTTCATATAGTAGCACACCTGATTCCATAACAGGAGTGTCACAAGCAGAACTTTTGATGGGAAGACATCTCAGAACAACGCGTACATTACTGAAGCCAAACCTAGAGAAAACAATGGAAAATAAGCAAAGGAAGAACCAGAGTGAATAATCTAGACGATCATTTTTAGTTGGTGACATGGTAAGAGTGCAGAGCCATCATGGTGGTAAGATGGGAGATTGGAAATGTAGTGAAAGTGTGTGGTCAGCGTAACTACCTAGTGCATGTTCAGGGGAGAACACGATATGTTCGTATTGATCATCTAATTCGTAGCCACGCATCTGTTCCACGCGAAGATGTTCATGACAGGATAAATCCATTGTTATTGCCACAGACAGTGGATCCACCACTAGTCTCACAAAATGTTCTGCCTGAAGTGTCAGTACCAATTTTGCCATCTCAGGAAATCCCTGCAGTGGTAACACAGGATATGCAGGATAAGCAGACCACAACGGCACCAGCTATTCCTAGGACACCTGGTCCAAATGCAGCATCACCAAAAGTGTGCAATCCATTGGACATCAAAACCACACAATCTGGACAGGCTGTGAAGTGTCCACAAAGACTTGATTTCTAATTTGTTCTTGTATGTTTATAAGATATCTTTCTATAGTAAGTCACCCTTAAATTGCATTCTTACATTGTATTGTTGTCACATTGTCGTATTACTATGTTATAGGAGGGGGAGGAGTGTAGTGTACTTGTGGAAGTAGAATAAGTATGGTTCGCTTGGAGATCTATACCTCCATTAAACCACGTGTGGCTAACTTCATCTGTTCTATGCTTATTTCACATAAAATACATAACATAATCAAATGCAAAGAAGAAGAGCAAGTGCAATCGTGACAGCCTCTAGCTCTAATAGATATAAGGTCTTTTACAAAACCCTAGGAATCCCACTGTTATCAAATATACAGCCTTAAAGTAGAAGCAGCAGCATGCATGGGTGATTTTTCCAGGTAAGGATTAGCCAAGACAGCTGCTCTGAAAATAGATTGCTGTTCTAAAATAGTAGCCATGTGCTTTTAGTTAATCACGTCACATTTGCAAAACTTTTAGCAAGAGTTGCATCACACAGAAACTTTTAGAATAGGCTTTCATGTCTGATCATTTAAAGGCCTTATGATAGGCTAGGTCTGAAGCTCAAACTCACTCTGCACCACTTAGCCTCTGGTTCAACGTACAAGCACATGTCATACAGCTGGAGGGTTCCCCCACAACACCATCAGTAAGATCATCAGAGAGGTGTGCACAGTCATTGTGGCTGAATTCTCAGACAAGCTGCTGAATCTACCTGAAACTGAGCAAGTTTAGAAATCCATGGCTGAAGACTGGTAAAACAAGTGGCAATTCCCCCACACCAACACATGGCAATCAAGTGTCCCTTGAAAGGTGGATTAGAGTACAGAGATCTTCTAGTATTTTTAACTAAGCACTCATCAATTCTGGATAGCACTTCCTTGTTTCCCATGCAGATTGTTTACGCATGTTTGTAAACATTGATGTTGTATCACATCCTGTTAACCAGTAGTTGTTTGGAATAATAAATTTCCCCCTCTTCAGGCCCTTTTAGGTCAATCAATTTTAAAATTAGTAATTCAAATACATTGTACATACATGTATAAAGAATATCGTAGAAAGGCAACACATCTAATCATGAAAAGCGCCCCCAGGGGGACAAACCAGTGTTTAATAAACTGGAATGCCAATGTCTATATATTGGCTTTGTCATGTTGATTATTGATTATAATAGCAGCAAATAGCAAAAGGCTCCAATGAGTCTATTTTGCAGCTGATAGATTTATTGATCTGTCATTGTGCATTCAAATAGTAAATATTCCATAAATTTTTCAAAAGTAGGCCAAAGTACTCAAACATCAAATCACGTGAGGAGAGTGATATAGTCGTACAAAATGTCAAATTTGGTGATGATTCGCCATAAACTGTTCCCAGGAGTAAGATAAACACAAATTCGTAATAATTTGTTATTAAAACACATTGTAACTTCATCAAAAGTAGGCCAAAGTACACCAAAATCAAATCAGGTCTGGAGAGTAGTATTAGGAAGCTAAATATGAAATTTGGTGATAATAGGTCAAATACTTCCCCCTGTAGAGTGGTAACAGATGTTAACACGTATTGGCCATAAGTTTGTCAAAAGTAGGCCAAAGTACACCAACATCAAATCAACTGTGGACACTAGAATGGTGAACAAAATTGTAAAGTTTAATGACCAGAAGTGAAATACTTTTCCCAGTACAGTAGTAACAATCATTTTATTCGAATATTCCATAAATTTTTCAAAAGTAGGCCAAAGTGCTCAAACATCAAATCACATGAGGAGAGTGATATAGACATACCAAATGTCAAGTTTTGTGATGATACCATAAATTGTTCCCAGGAAACAGATAAACACAAATTCCTAATAATTTCTTTTTAATCAAAATACTGAAAGTACTGAAAGCCGGCATTAATAGAGGAAGCAAAATTAAACCATTATAATATGACAAATTAATATGTTTCATTGGTTGTCATAGTATCTCAATTTTTATTTTCATATTTAAATGAATTTATGTTGAGAGAATACAATGGAATAGCCTCAAATACATGAAAGATTCATAATGCAAACCGGAGTTTTAGGTGTCCACTTAAATTGTTATATTGTATATTAATTTGTTTACAAAGTTGTTTTAGACTTCAGAGTATTGTTCGAAATTTTGACAAAGAGCGTAGTGAATTGTGCACTATATTGTGATATGCAAGTTTATTTCAGGGGGCGGGGGGGGGGGGGGGTATGGTTGGTTGTGAGGAAATGAGGTGAAGGGGGGAGCATTTAATCTGCTCCAGATCTAATCGGTTGCAACCCGAGCAGTAGCTGGCTGGAACGGGTATTTCCATATACATGTAGTATGTGTATGGCTATGACTTATGCCAAAGGGAGGAAGGTGATGGAGGTGTATTCTACCCTTCACAGACCTGTATTCTGGACCTGGTGTGAGGAAGGGGCACAGAGGGAAGGATGGGAGGAAGGAGGATTTAATGTGTTACGGATCTATTCTGTTTCAACCCGAGCAGAGCCGGGTAGACAGCTAGTATACTATATAATATTTAATCTATACAACATTGTATATAGACTGAATTGTGAGGACCCCCAATGTAATAACACCTATATTGGAGAAACTAGCCAACCATTGAAAGAGAGGTTTAAACAACACCAGAGAGCCAGCATTATTTGGTACTCTTCTGCGATCTACCATCATATTCAGCAACACGAAGGACATTCTTTCAGCATGGAAACAACAGACATCCTGGACAGAGAACCTAGCGGGGCGTAAGACAGGCAATCTATGAGAGACTCCATCAACCTTTCTTAAACAGAAAAGGGGGACTTGAAGTGGAACTCTACAGCGTGGGACCCAGCCCTGGCAGAGCAGCACCCTAGTAACCCCGCCCATCTTGGGGTTACGTCAAAATATAGTATATTGCGTCGTACGTCACAACACTGAAGAAATATGGCTGATGCCATGAAACATCTGTTTTTCATGGTACAGATGTATAGATTAAATATTATATAGTATACATTGTTACTACTTATATTTCACACAATCAGGTTTATTCTATATTCTATACTTATCTAACGTCTTTTTAACTTTGTTTGTAAGTATGTTCTCTTTGGGAGTTTATTTGATTTCATAAATGGATTGTACATAATATGTCTGAAAGTAGTTAACAATGTATAATTATCATTTCAGAATATGTCAATCATCTTTAGAATAAACATTTAATTTAAAAGAAAAGTCTTTCTTCAACCAGTAGCCAGAAAGGGAAGGTAAGAGTAAATACAATAACCATACAAGGTCAGTGTCATAAACCTTAACAAAAAAGCTATTTTTTCCTTCAATTTTCCAAATAATGTTATTAAAATTTTGTTTAATTGTTAGTTGTGCACTTTGACCACATATTAAAGAAATAAAAGGGAATCAAAATGATAAGTATTAGTCATTTCATGAGCTGAAATAATCATGATACATATGTTTTTATTAACTTCATTTTTTACCCTTAGTAGTGGAAAAAAATGTTATCTGATCGTGACCAAAAAGTCGTGACAACCAATAAATATAATATTTGATTAAAAATAGTACCATATATGACCATCAAAAATCATATAGGTGTGTGGGTTGAAACCTAATATGGGTTTTTTAATTATTTGAAATCTTTCTTTTATGGGTGAAGGCATCGCTGCATCAGCCGCGGTACCGTTGGAAGATCAGTATGATATCACTATGGTGTTTGCTAAAGTTGACTGTTATTTTGATGTGCATAAATAATGAATCATAATATTTATTGTAGAGTCTTTATCATTTCTCTTTAGTGAATATCTATTTATTCGTCTTTTTATTATAATTGTAGTTATACAAATGATTTTACATCTTGTAGTCTTTTCACTGTCTGGGGCATGGGAATGAGCAATCAGCTTGTCCCATCTGGTGACAATGAAGAATCCGGATGGTAAGAAGGTATGAGTAAATTTCATTTATAATTATAACCATACAAGGTCTGTACTATAACTATTATATATATATCAAGAGTTGTGTTTTTTAGCCTAATTGTTTCCTGTTTTCACATTGATTTTATATTAATCATGTATAAAATTACATCTAATCTTAATCCTTGTTATTTATAAAACATAAATTCCAACATAATGTTGGTAGCTCAGAAACTTACATCATCGCAACAAAGAACTACGTTTCGGGGCTAAAATAAATATACCTCTTAGAAAAAAGAAATAAAAAAAAATATTGGGATATGATGAGCGCTGAAAACGGCACTAGTGTCAGGCACAGCGCGGCTGCATACAAAATTCATGACACTAGATGGAAGAACGCTGATGGACACCCATGCAGAAGTAGTAGCGAGAAGAGCTCTAATGAAATAAATGCAGCACATTCATGTGCGTGTCTCTCATCCAATGTTTTATTTCTATTATTATAGTAAATAAGAACAAGCATTTTAGAATTCAATTATTATCATTTTCCCAAAGATAGCCGTGCTTTTAGTTTTTAAAGTTGTGTTCTTGCAAATATTTGATTAAAAACTAGTACCATATACGACCATCTAAAATCATATAGGTTTGTAAGTTGAAACCTAACATGAGTTTTTTAATTATTTGATGCTCATGATGTCTCTATCAGTGTCTTTCATGGGCCACATCTGACTTCTATAGTCTGAGCTTTCTGGTAATAGAGACAAGGCTGTGAGCAGCCTGGCTGTTATGGCAACGAGGTAGGGTAACAAAATACAGCTTCATTATTAGTTATTTTAAAGAACAGTTTAACTTTGTGATCTACAAATAGAGAGTTTCTGTATGTGACATAGAGTATTTTTTAGCAAAATTTTTTTTTTACAGATTTTAAACAATAAGTATAAAATTAACAATTTTTAAACCAACCTTGTTTTTTAAAAAAAAATTTTCCCCCTTTTTTTACTTGAAATTAATCATGAAAAATTTCAAAACCTTAAAAAACCTCTTAAAAGAAATAAAAAATTTTGGGACCCAGAAACCTTTTTAAAAAATGCAAAAAAAGTACCCCGCTTTGGGGGGAAAAAAAAATTATACCCTTAAAAAAAAAAGGGAAATAAAAAAAAAAAAATAAGGGAAAAAAATGAAAACCTTTGAAAAAGGGGTGTTCGGGACAAGCTCATTTTTAAAATTAAAAAAGAACAAAATTTTTTTGAACCTTATTTAACCCCAAAAAGCGGTTTTGTTTTTTAACCGCAAAATTTGTTCAATTTTAAATGCCCCAAAAACATTGGTTTTTAATTCCCAATGTTTTAAATTTTTATTATTATGTCTTAAAAAGTGCCTTTCTAAGGGGCCAATGGG
>CM032669.1:32295203-32331941 GCA_019095985.1 Streblospio benedicti | reverse complement strand
CAGACCAGCTCTGTGTTTGTATACAGTGGAAAGGACGTATGTGAAGAAATTTGTTGGGGAAATGTCATATTTTATGGATTATGTAGAAATGAAAGCATTTATAAAAATCCACCAGTGGTAGGCAGATGTGATATAGATTACACAAGGAAAGTCTATTGAAGGTGCGATTTGCCTACAATAAGAATTTGACAGGATGTTCGGAGGAGCAGTTGACAAAAAAATCACAAAACAGATATTGGACCACGTCTCTATTATAAGTTGTCGTATTATTATATAACTTTGATAGAAATAATCTATAGTAATATGCGATTCCATTCATATGTATAAGTCTATGTAATTGTTTGTCTACTAAGGATCATAGTTCTATGTCAACAATGGAAAAATTGGTGTGACCTAGTCTACACTCGATATGGTTTTGTCGAACTCAACATCCATTGAATGCCCACTTTTGACCCTCAAAGTTTATTAAAGAAATATGCTACTAAATGTTCATAATTGATATGGTTAGAAACGCATAATACTGCAGATTATTTCCATCAAAATTATATATTAATACGACAATGTATAACAGAGATATGATCCAATATTTGTGAGGTGTTTTTTGTCAGCTGCGCTGAAGTGTACACGAAGCCAGTGCCCTGTCTCACTTTTGAACCTCAAAGTTTAGTCATAAAATATGGTAATAAATTTTCATAATTGATATGGCTGGAAACAATTACTTCTATAGATTATATATACATAATAATAACATATTTTTAGCTTGGGTAAGGGCTGGTCAACGAAGCAAAATCTAGTGACACTTTCAGTCCATTCACTTGACAACTCCTGCGGTCTCATCAAATTGACCATCGAAAATATGCACATTTTGGTTACCAAAGTTTGATAATAAAATCTCTTGCAACTGTTTCATAATTGGTATGGTTGGAAACGTATACTTCTGTAGATTATGTAAGTAGTAATAAAATATTTTAAGCAGTGGTGTTTGAGGAGGTACGAGGCTGAACTTATTGCAAGGGTTTCTAAGGGTTTGTACAACCTTTTTTTTTCTTCACTTTTATGAATCCGGCACACCTGTTACTAAGAGGAAAAGACAAAAAAATCAATGAACATCAAAGGGATCGCACAGTACCTCATATAATAGGTACCTCATATAGGTAACTGTAGTGCAGAAGTAGGACCATATCATGATATGCAAGCAGAGCTGTGGATTGATGTTGCCCATTTTGATCATCAAAGTTTGATAATAAATTGTTCTGCTAAATTTTTATAATTGATATGGTTGGAAACGCATACTTCTGTAGATTATGTATGTAATGATAAAATATTTTTAGCTAATGTATAGACTGAGGTACGAGGCATAATTTATGACAAGCTTTTCTAATGGTTTGTACATGATGCTGTCGAGACTTTCCCAAAGTATTCTGGTCATGATGTCACAGAGGCTATTTTTAGAACACTAACCAAATCATAGAAAATCGAGCTGGCATGAAAGGTTCTTATTTTAAAGTTAAATTATTCATTAAATTCAGTTTTGAGACATACAAATGAATGCCAGTTACATCAGAAATGACATATCATTTAATTTGATATAAAACATAATTAGATAACACGTTTTGTTAAAAAATACATAATTCATTTGTTAGCCCTTTAATATTTAACCTAGCAGAACTGTAACATTAATTATTTGAGTATTACTACTTGCTTTTGTGCTAAAAATCAGCCAAACCTGGATAGCTTTCACCAATTCCATTGGCTTCATCAGTCCTAATGACTTGCCGCCAAAAGGTTAATCGTCACGTGATAGTGGTTTGACGTCGGAGGCGGCTGGCAGGATGTTGCTGTAGATTGCCGGCAGTTCCGCGGCCCCCACATTCTTGTTGAGGTCCGGTTTGAGGCGTCTGATATGAATGGCCTCTCTAATCTTCCTCTCGAATGTGCACGGATCACGGTCCAATATCTTGATGTTGTCCATCGTGATGGTGTGGCTTTCTCTGTCCGGTTGATGGAGGTGCAAGGATACATGTGATGAAGTGCTGCTGGGGCGCCTATGTTGGTCAAACCTCGTTTTCAATGTCTTTGAAGTTTCTCCCACATAGGTGCTAGTGCATTTCTGGGTCCTGGTTCCTCCACAGTTGATCTGATAGACCACACCACAAATCTCTTCTTTCCTGGCCGGGTCCTTAGGAGAACAGAGTAGTTGGCGTATAGTGTTTCTTGGTTTGAAATAAACCGTACAGCCGTAGTCCTTCATAATTCTCTGTATTGCCTCGGATAGATCTTACCACTATCACGTGACGATTAACCTTTTGGCGGCAAGTCATTAGGACTGATGAAGCCAATGGAATTGGTGAAAGCTATCCAGGTTTGGCTGATTTTTAGCACAAAAGCAAGTAGTAATACTCAAATAATTAATTAGATCTTGTGCAGATGAGCATTCAGTCTAGCAGAACATGATAAAATCTATATATATACCTGCAGCAAATTAATATAATCAATATGCATGATCAAACCAGTATCATTCAACACATGCCCCGCATGGTTGTTTTTTTATTCTGAGGCAAATCCATGCCTTTTAGGCCTCTTGGCGCCGATTTCGCTGTTGTTGGCTTGTCAAAAGCTTATTTTGAACTTCTACGGTATTTTGAAAGGTGGATATGCCGTGATAAAGTGCGTATATAGTTTTATTTTTGAGGAGATAGCTTTACAAATTCAGTGTTTTCATGGGTAAAATGTGGTGCTATGTCGGCCGATTGCTGATTGCTGATTGTTGAGTCTATGATTTCTGCTGCCGTTAGCCGCGTGGTCGGGTGCCGTTTGGTTGGATATGTTTAAAACTGCTTATAACCACAATGATCCACAATCTATTTGGAAACGAAATACACCTTTGTTCCAATTTATTGATGCTCTTTCTATTCACAGTGCGAAAGCGACTACCGTTACGGTAGTCAATGATATGTACTACTTTGCACATGTTCTCTGCATGATGCATAATGTCATTGAAAGTTCACTTGATAATGGTATATAAAATGTATTTAAAATTTGCGTGGTGACTCCCGTAACTCTCGAGCCTAACTACCATAACTCTGCATCAAAAAAATCATTGATTACCGTAACTCAGCTTCTCTGATGTTGAACTAGAGGTTACAATCAGAACTTTTATTGCAGATAATAACCATGGAATGAAATTATATGTACTACTATTGTAAAATATTGAAATTACAATAAAATAGATTTTTCAACATACTATAAATGACCATCGTGATGTGCTTTTAAGTGCAAGAAAAAATGCCACGTCACTGGGGATTTCATTTAACAATCACTCCATTTCATTGTGATTTATGAAAAAATCACGCCGAAATTTTCAAATGGCTACAAAACGTTTGTAGATGAAAATGATGTGACCATCAGATTTAAAAGAAGTCATGCCCAACATCCAAGATCAAGCCAAGGCGTCAATAACCACTTTCTAAGTATCAAGTATGATTCAGGTGCAGCTGTGTTCAGAACCATATAACACCAATCGATGATTATGAGAAAGTCAAGACACTAACTGTTACTCGCAGAGTATAAATTTCACTTTATAATGTACTTGTTTGTTTCATATTGTTTCATATTGTTTCATATTGTTTCACATTGTTGTAGTATTACCTTTTCCCACCTTTTTTTCTTCACTTTTGTCTGGAGCACCCATGATAACGTCACAAATTTCTGTAAGTTTAATTTTTTGTTGGTTTTCTATATTACTTATGTTCTGTATTTTTTGTATTTATATTTGATGCTAAACGTTTGTATATTATTTGTAATTTTAGTGAAACCTGCTCTGCAGAGTGTAAAGAAATTTTTGTCTAAATAAAAATAAAGCTCCACAAAAGTCACAGTTTCAAGAAATTTATCAAAAATCACAATGTCAGTGGAAGAACGAAAAACTGTAAAGACAAAGCTGACAAAGGGTGGAAAGTTAGTTATACGCTTAATGGCTGAAGGAAAAGTAGAACAAGTTCAAAGGGCAAAGGATCAGCTAATAAAACTTTTCACAGCTTTTGAAGAATGCCACAACGCTATTCACAATCAACTCACAAAAGAGGCTGAAATAGAAACAAGTGAAAAGTACTTCGATGAGGTAGAAGACCAATATGTGGAAGTTTTGAATAAGGCTCAGAGCTGGCTAAGAGACTCACGAAAATCTGAAGAAATCCCCAAGCCCCAACCTCTGCTCTCCATGGAACTAGCAGGCATATTGAATCTCCCAAAGATAGAATTAGAACCCTATGATCGAAACCCCATGAAATACATGGAGTTCTTCTCATTGTTTGAAGAGAGTGTAGCAAAACATACTTCTGATCATCAGGTTATGCTTACCAGGTTGCTGCAGTATACTTCAGGTGAAGCCAACGATGCTATCAGGTCATGCTCGATGATTGGTGGTAAGGAAGGCTACGAACAGGCTATGAATATCCTCGAGTCACGATTCGGGAATGGTGATCTCATTTCTGAAAGTGTTATCACGTCTATACGAAGTAAGAAAGCCATAAAAACTCCAGACGAGATGAGAAAGCTTGCTGATGGCCTGGATAATAGTTACATAATTCTCTCACGACTAGGAAAATTAGCTGAGGTGGAATCTCAATCATGTATAATTGATATAGTTAGTCGCCTCCCTGCTTATGCCATAAAGAAGTGGAGAAAAATCGCATTGGAAACCAAAGACAAGGTAGGAAAGTACCCCAATTTCATTGAATTAGTAAAGTTCATAAAAAAGGAGGCTAGTGAAGCACTTGATCCGGTGTATGGCCATAACAAATTAAAGCATTTAGGTGTATCCTTCCAATGTGATAACTTTTGTACTACTGCAAATACACTAACTGACTCTCATGCTAGTGGCCAAAGTAGATATATTTCCAAAAATAAATGTGTTGTATGTGAGGAACCACACCCAATATGGTTGTGCTCCACATTCAAGTCGATGAATATAAAGGACAGGTCGGATGTTGTCACTAAACATAATCTTTGTAAAAACTGTCTCAAAATCAACCACATGGCATCTCAATGCAGACGGCCCTCCTACTGCACCCAAACAGGTTGTAAGACGAAGCACTCAAAATTTTTACATTGTGACAATGACCTGCATATTCCTACGGTTGAAAACAATTATAATAGTAACAAAAGTGAGCCACATGCATCCCTCGTGATCGATGTTGAAGATTCTGTCAATTATGGCCAAACGCATGTATATCTTCCTATAATACCAGTCAAAGTAAATGGAAATAAAGATACCAGACTAGCCCTTCTTGATACTGCTTCCAACACGACTTTTTGTACAAGAAAATTGCTGAGGGATCTCGACATCAAGGGGCTCTAAAGTAGAGTATAGATTGAACACACTTGATCAACCTGACGTGCCGAGGCAGACTGAAATCGTAAAAATGATCTTGTTCTCAGAAGACGGCAAATACTCCCTAGCCTTGAATAATGTTGTTTTTGTAGTAGACACCATTCCAATAAAGAATAAAAATGTTGACATATCTTCATATCCTCATCTTCAAAATTTACCAATAAGCTCTACGTCATCAGAAGTAGATCTACTAATTGGTCAGGACCATTGTGAAGCACTCATTCCCCTGGAAATTAGAAAGGGTCAGAGAGGTGAAGTATATGCTGTGCGAACTTTATTTGGTTGGAGTTTGAACGGACCCATCTCTACCCCTAATATGCCTGACAAACAAGTAATTAATCTTTTTATTACTGCCACAAACTCATTTCATGGAGAAGTATTGCCCGGAGATGTTGTGTGTTGTCCTGAAGATGAGAGAGTGGAGAGAGATGAAGAGCTAGACAATGACACTGAGGGTGATGTACGTGTGGACGATTGTGTAGTGGTCTGTAATTCTCTCACATCTGACAAAAGTTTGAGCCTGTTATCTTTAGTTTCCTGTATAATTTGTGCGTTTTTAATGGTTTGTGTATCATATGGTTTATATCACAATCACAGATTTGGTCAGGATTGTGTTAAACTTGAATTTCTTTCCACCAATGAATTTGCTGTTGATCGATTTACTTATAGGTTATTTCCCAGTGAACGTTCTACTTTGTTCTATGAAACAGTGTTTGTTCAAAAGGATATGTACTTTAAACGATGGAAGTATGTACGATTTTTTGCTGAACAATTCTGGAGACGCTGGAGTAAAGAGTTTTGTTTTTGTTTTGTTTTTTTTTTTTTTTTTTAATTCCAGAATGATTGTGTTATGTAAAAAAAAAACTGCTTTTCAACTATCTGATATATACGGGATATAATGTTTCTAACTGATTATTACTCCAGGATTATTGTCATGTTTTTAAATGATTTGATGTGTACGAAATCTATGATCTATTATGTTTTTAAAGTCCCTATCATGTAAACTTTTACTATGTGTCCATTATGTCTTAAGTTTTTTAAGTATCATGTAATGTGTAATTGAATCAAGGATTCAATTGAGGCGGAGTGTTACTCGCAGAGTATAAATTTCACTTTATAATGTACTTGTTTGTTTCATATTGTTTCATATTGTTTCATATTGTTTCACATTGTTGTAGTATTACCTTTTCCCACCTTTTTTTCTTCACTTTTGTCTGGAGCACCCATGATAACGTCACAAATTTCTGTAAGTTTAATTTTTTGTTGGTTTTCTATATTACTTATGTTCTGTATTTTTTGTATTTATATTTGATGCTAAACGTTTGTATATTATTTGTAATTTTAGTGAAACCTGCTCTGCAGAGTGTAAAGAAATTTTTGTCTAAATAAAAATAAAGCTCCACAATGGCTGCTCCTGTATGCTATTTTTGTTATAAAATCGCCAATACACAGGCAACAGGACCATCATGAGGTCCAGAGAGACAACTTACAATACTACCCTGTCCCATGAATGATCGCTCGTAGTCAGATCACACCTAACTAGTCACGTCTAAGAGGAGTTCACTGAACAAAGTTCCAAAATTCAAAGTGTATTAACATAGATACCTAATAAAATCCTAACACCTCAGTAAATTATAATGCACACATTGACACCATCAAAAGGATGCTCAACATTTACAAACAATATGGGAGGGGAGAAGACCTTACCGTTGTTTTGAAAGGGCTAGCGAATCATACAATTCCAATCAAAAACGTACTTAATAAACTCATTAGAATACTCCACTTCCATGAAAATTAGAAGAATAAAGAAATTACACCTCAAAAAATTTCCGCCCTTGGGAGTGATTTGAACCCAAAACCTCTGGGTTGAGGTGATAACTGACTAGGTATGTAGGCTGGGGGTTACAGAGACAACGGTTCGTCTGTGTAACATTTCAACAGTCCACTACTTGGGATGATGGTTTCATTCTGGTTTCTCAATAAAACATTGGATGCCTTAATTTGCAAATCAAAATAAATGTGAGGATTGCAAGGTGTCTTTGGACGGTAAAAAAAATCTTATGGTTTTGCCAAGTCGCTGGGGGATTATAGTCACATATTGAACACTAAGACAAAACACCCAGACAAAAGTCACACCGTAATGTTGATTTAAAGCATATAAATCAGCATTAATGACGTTTTGGCTGTCTCATATTTATACAAGGTCGAAGTTACGGTAGTCATGTATGTGAGTTACGATAGTAATCCATGCTGAGTTACGGTAGTCACTTGGCTGGCTGTTTTCAATCAAAATATGTCATAATACATTTGTTATACATTAAAACTACATGCTGTCTAGAATCAATATGCTAAAATCTACACCGACCCCATGTGATATCATGACATAAGTACACAGAAAAAGCACAATAGTCGGGTTTCTATCATGAATCTGGGACGGTTGACGTCGCCATTTTTGCTGAGTTACTGTAGTCGTTTTCGGAGTTATGTAGATCGCTTTCGCAGAGTGCTATTGGTATATAAAGTTAAATGAATTGATTTGTTTTTAAATATGATGTTTTAAAATTTTACACTAAACTCATAAAAGCCTAAGCCCTAGGCAATCAGCAATACATCATACCCCTCTCGGCAGTAATCGCGTAGCCTATCAACAACCGCCTGCTGACTCCGTTCATGTCATCACCGTAACAAGAGAATCTGATAGAGACTACCTGTTGGCGTCTCCTGGCCATTTTGGAAAATTTCAAGACAGGATAGTTTACAAGCTGTGCATATTTTCTGATTTTTCTACCTATAAGACAGAATAAGTCATTGCACACTAAATGCAGGTGTGACCATGATTAGTTGGAGAAGCAGGGAGGAACATTTGGAGGATGCACGGGTAGTTAGAAGGCGTGTCATTGCCTATTAGCGTGACAGTGATGTGGCAGCTATTTCGTCTGGCACGGTCTGCAAAATTATTACAGATCTACAGCTGTAAATTCTTGAATATAACTCACTCGGACTGCAATTCATACAATAGCAGCAAGGATACAAACATACGAACTATACAGGACTTTCTTCAGAGACATGCAACAAAAAGTTTGGCAAATCTCTACTTTAATACGACGTCAAGTTCCTTCTGTCTATCCAACATTATTAAAAAATCATCATAAAAAAAACACACACACAGAGCCAATATTGCGAATTTTTCATTCACTTCAACTCTGATTCCAAACAAAATCAATGACTTCCAACAGCTGGCTCATAAGTATGGGCTGCCTACAACCCACTCCTTCATGATGACTACAGCTTGGAAGAAATTGGTAAAGAGGAGTGTCAAAGCTTTCTGGGTAGAAAGACTGGAGAGATCAGCAGCAGCCTCCACTATCCGTATCTCACAAGTAAGGCCCACCTGGGAGCATGTGGAACTGAACCACCGAGCTGTCACCAGAGCAAGGCTCCAAGCCAGGCTCCTCACTGACACCATCACCCTCCAAAAACACAGAGCCAAGTTTTACGGCGAAGATCCTCGCTGTAGACTCTGTCACAAGGAGGAGGAGGATGTCGCTCACGTACTAGTGAGATGCCCAGTTCTGAACCAAACACGGCGTATACTTCTCCAGCCCCTCTTTAAAAGAATGCAGGATGGACCCCCACAGTCTGAAGAGGAGGTTCTACAAATTTTACTAGGTTTTTCAAGGGATGCAGTTGCTTACAAATTAGGTAGCACTGCATGCTTCTCAATCATTCACCTGCGTAACTCCTCTATCAGTACCCCCATCTATGGATTGCAAATTTTCAATTATTACTCCCTCTTTGTACACCATCCCATGGTGTTATTCTTATCTTTTTCCAAATTCAGCTACTAAACTTTTCTATTTAAGCCATATTTACACCACCCCATAGCGTTAGGTTTATTCTTCTTTTTTTTTTTTTATTGTCAATTAAGCCACTAAAATTTCATTTATTAAACCGTTTGTCTCAACATTTCAAGTAGAGCCCAAAACATTTATTAATATATATTATCACGTGCAGGTTATCACAGATATAGATAGATAGATAGATTTATTATTCATCTTTTACTGCTCAATTGAGAGGTGCCTAAACAAAAAAGGCAGCTTACACAAAACAAGAACAAGATCAAGAACCAAGAAAATGATAACATCAACCGAAATTTGTACAGCTGTAAATTCTTGAATATATCAGGTAGATTAACTCACACAGACTAAAATTCACACAACAACAGCAAGGAAGCAACAGTAAGGATCAAACATCCGAACTACACATAACATGAACTACACTAACAGGAGCTCCTTCAGACAGACTCAATAAAAAATGAGGATAGATCTCTGTTGTGATTTCCAGTTTCCATGTTCATTGTTGCATAGACAGAAAGTAATATGACTGCCGAAATGTGATTCCCACACCTCTGTTACAACGTCTATCATGATAATAGATAAATAACTGTACAATTATGTTGATTGGCAAGTCCAAACCTTGTTCTTTATGGATAGTATGGTCAAAAGTCCATATGAAAATATTATCCTCAAATATTGTTTTGCTGACATTGTCATTGCTCAATTAAAGCAACTGCAACCAAGAATACCTTTCTCTTTCTTTGGGATACAAAAAAAAAAAAAAACTTAAAAACAACTTAATCCTGGACTGTGTTTAAAACCATTGGTCAAAATTCAGTGCATTATGTTTCACGCAAAAAATTCAAATAAGATGGATTTTTTGCATTTATTTTCACATTTTTATTTCCATCATACAAAAAATAGGCTCCGTAGGAGACGGGCCAGCTAGTATATATTATATGATATTATATATTATTTGTGGCTGATTACATAATTGTGTACTTGTAATAAATCAAGATTTCTAGAACATTTGAGTCAACTTTTAACAGTTGTACCGGATTAACAGTTAAACATACATCAAACGATGATTGATTGTGACACCATGCTTATCAGATGCAAATTCCTTAATTTTCCCCAAACAGTTTTCTATACATTTCTAACCTTTCCTAGCCTATATAGATCCTCTACTGACTCTTTTTCTTTACGACCTTTTGCTTCACTATTAATCTCTGATTAGACTAGTCAAATAATAATTGATAAACAAGATTTTCAGGACTCCATTTAACGCTGCAGACCCTGCAGCTCTGCATGCTTGACGTGCATGGCTTCCACTAAGAGAGCTTTCCTGACATGGCTGTCAGCAGCCTGGCCTTTATGGCAACCAGGTAGGTGACAAGAATGCAGCTTCATTTATAGTTATTTTAAAGAACAGTTTAAATTTGTGATCCATAAAGAGAGAGTTTCTGTATGTGACATAGAGTATTAGACATCATGATGAAGAGGACCTAGAATAAAGAAAAATAAAGACTATAAAACGGACTAAAGGCCTTCAAAGAAGGACCATGTCTGTGTTAGGAAGAATGACTAAACACTTATGACAGTATATTTGTGCAGTGAAAATAACTGGATAAAAGAAATATACCTCTTAGCAAAAAAGAAAAAGAAAAAAAAATATTGGGATGTGATAAGCGCTGAAAACGGCACTAGGCTCAGGCACAGCGCGGCTACATACCAAATGCCTGACTCTTGATGGAAGAACGCTGATGGACACTGACACATGCCGAAGTAGTAGCAAGAAGGGCCTTAATGAAATAAATGTTGGTAAGAGTATTAATGTTTCGCTTGTTCAGCTTTCCCCGACACGGCTGTGAGCAGCCTGACCGTTATGGCAACCAGGTAAGTGATGAGAATATAGCTTCATTTATAGTTATTTTAAAGAACAGTTTAAATTTGTGATCCATGGAGAGACAGTTTCTGTATGTGACATAGAGTATTAGACATCATAATGAGGAGGACCCAGAATAAAGAAAAAAACGGACTAAAGCCCTTCAAAGAAGGACCATGTCTGTCTAAGGGAGAATGACTATATACTTTCATAGATAACCATCCAGATAAATTGACCATGAAATTTATGCATCAGGAATGGGAACTAGCAACCAGTTATATATTAGGGAAGGTAAGAGTAAGTCCGTTCTGGCAACCAGGTAGGTGACAAGAACAGCAGCAGAGACCATCAACAAAATAAAGACTATTTGCTCTCGTCATGGCATCCAGCAACTTCTGATAAGTGATCACAGCTCAGTACATATGAAGAGAATTTACTAAATTTGCAAATTATTGGGGTTTCCCTCATTACATAAGTTTTTTTAGTAGGCCTCATCATCCCCAGAGGAAATGATTCTGCAAAAGCTGCAGTAAAAGTCATCAAGTCCATTTCTAATAAATCATCATATCCATATTTAGCTATCTAGAACACCATAACACACCAGATTCATCAGGATTCTCTGCAGCACAAAGACTCAACTCAAGAAACTCAGAACCACACTGCCAACAAAATATTAGTCCTTTCATGAGCCAAAATGTATATATTAGCTAAAATAATGATAATATATACCGGGGGTATATTGTGACTAACTTCATTTTTTACCTTCGTGAAACACAAAATGTCATCTAATAGTGAACAAGGAGTTTGGCAATTAATTAAAGTGATTATAGACAGACCAATCAAAGGTGGACCAAGGAAAGAGCAAGTATGAAATAAATCGAATATTGCAGGTGCTATGATAATATTTTATTTTGTCTCATCAGTATTAATTGTAGTTGTGTTTGAATTATTTGCAGCAATTGTATTTTCAGGTGCTATATGTGTATACCTGTTCCATTCTCAAAAATTTGTAAAGAAAGAGGATGCAATGTTTATCTTACGTTTGTACAACGTCACCTTAAGTATGTCATGTTTGTGTGTAATAAGTCACACCCGCCCGCGCAAGTGCAATAAAGTCAGTTCATGCATGGTACTCTTTAGGTCTGTCATCAATATATCACGGATGATATTACACCAAAAACCCAGATGTTGAAGAAATCGTGGATGTTTCTGGGTTTGCATGTAAAAGCAACCAAGTCAACCAACTGGTGCTCTCTCTGATTTATTTGCAGATATTGTAAACAATTGTGCTTGTGCTTAATTGTGCTTGTAAATTGTTCGCTTTACACGTAGTCGTGTCGCACGTCAGACGTACGGTGTCATAGCAACAGAATTGTTTACTTTTGAATGATTTGAGCAAGTGAAGGAAGTTTAGAAATGATTTTGATATTTTGAAATATATACACAGTTAATGTAATTTATATAGTAATTAATTGAATAAATATTGAAGAATACTTTCATAAGTCATAGATGATGGATAGAGTGAAGTCAAAATTGGAATAGGAGTGAAGTTACAAACTCAAATGTGGCGATTCAATTTGAGCTCAGCCTAATTCCCTTAATTCTTAGCAAATTGGATAGACAACCTAACTAACATGGAGTTGAGACAGAAACCAAAAGTAGACTATACTGCATTGTCGGGGGGAAGAAGTGGCCACCTGGAGGCGGAGCTCATGCAGGAGTCAACGCAGGAGTTAAGTGAAGTGCAAGACGATATTCGCAAATCCAGTCAGGACCGGTTCATGTCAAGATTGGCAGCCAGTGGTGGGGGCACTAGATCTAGATATCACGAAGGTGGCAGGTGAGAATGATGTATATAGGCTGCAGAATGAACTGAGTGAACTTAAACTTTGTGAATCAAAAATAGATATTCAACTAGCAGTGGCGGAGAAGGCTTCCATTAGAGAAAAGGAACGGAGGTTACAAAAATTACAAGCATCAAGCACTACCATGAACCCAGCAGAGTTTGACGATATCACGGACCACCTTTTCACACGGACAGACAGCAAGGAGAAAAACTTGTATTCCGGCAATGGTAAGAATTTAAAGTCTGGCTATTCTATTAGCAATCAGTCACAGAGAATCGTCATAAAAAAAATAGCCACATGGGTTTTTAGACAAGATCAGTAACTTCACTGATACCATCCAGACAAGCTGGAGATATACACTTTCTTTTTCGGCTACTGTGAAATTTTACTTACGACAACTTGTCAGGGTCGTTTGAAGCATGCTCAGCAGATTCTCAAGCATGCGATTATCAATGGCTGGGAATCAGCAAGGAAATTCCATTACCTAGTTTTGTACGAAATTGAAAATCTGGATTGGAAAGACGCTAAAGGGATGCAGATTTTTTCCCTGTCTTCCGCAGAAGGAGCGAAGCGTAACGTGGCACGCAATAGAGGCAAAAGTGTGAGAGCGGATAGCAAGGTAGAATATGACACTATCGCGAAGAGTGATGCAGTTCGCCAACCTTCGATATTTTGTTATATGTACAACAATATGGAGGAAGGGTGCAGATTCGAGAAGAACGAGGGTAAGTGTAAAAAACTGCACGCATGCAGTTTCTGTGGAGAAAAGGGTTACATGAATCACCACATAGCAGCCTTTGAGTGCAAGTTTGCAAAGAAGTGACTATACCTGGAAGATAGTTTTGAGAGAGAGAATGTGAATATCCTAGTTGTAAATACGAAGTTGCCAGATTCTGAATGTGTCTCAGTTATTGATGTCGACGTTCAAAGTGTAAATAGTATTGAAGAATTGTTAAGAATTCATGACGCAGTAGTTAAGTCGTGTAGATATAATTTCCAGAGGTGCAGGATTAGCATAAAATCCGGCTTGAACATGAAGATTTGGAGAAGTAGGCTTGTAGATTATTCAGATACTGTTGTTGTAGAATTTCTAGAGTTTGGCTGGCCGATTAATTATTGTAAAGCCGAACCACCAAGTTCAGCATGCAAAAATCATCCCACTGCTGAATCATACCCAAAGGATGTAGAGGAATTCATTAGTGAGGAATTGTTACATAAGACATTACTAGGTCCTTTCATAGATATTCCATTCAAAAAGGCCTCTATTTCGCCGTTACACTCAGTCCCCAAAAGAAAGAATAACTTGGATAAGAGACGAATAGTCCTTGACTTGAGCTGCCCTCCCGGTCACTCAGTCAATGGTCGATAAATTATCAGAAATTTGCGAAAAATATAGTTCTTCAAAGATAATTTTAGTCGGTGATTTTAATGTTGACATAGGAAAATGTAATGATTCAAGAGTTAAATACCTTAAGAAAACTTTGGCATCTTTTCACCTGTCTGAAGCTCTCCCATTGTCATCACCAACCTTTAGACACCACAATGGACAGCATAGATCAAAGATTGACTTCATCTTTATGAATGATCTCTTAAGAGAGAAAGTGAAGTCTGTGGAATATAGAGTACTTGAGCATGACCCAGCAAATGTGTCTACACATGAACCACTCTTGTTGAAAATTGAGATGGAAGGATATACCAGTGATAAGAAAAAAATACCACCAAAAAGACAGTGGATAGGAAAGCCACTGTGGCATAAATGTGACCCTATTAGTTATGAAAATGCTCTCGCAAAATGTTTGGAAACTGAAATTGTACCATCATCGCCTGATTTAGCAATTGATTACCTAACTAAATGCATTGTTAAAACTACAAAAGAACTTGTGCCATTTTCAAAATTTAAGCCAAAAAAGAAACCTTGGAATCCCCACATAGCAAAAATGTTGAAAGAGTCAAAGAAGGCAGAGATGCCATATGGAAGGAAGCAGAGAAACCACCACCACCTAGCGTACTATTTGAAAACAGGAAAATTGCTAAAAAAAGAGTACGATCAGCACAGAGAGTTCAAACAGCAATATCTAGATTAAGACATATTGAAACTTTAAACGCAGCTTCATCTGATGACTCAAATTTATTTTATTCCATCATTAAACGCCAAAGAAAATCCCAAAACTTAAACACAACGGAATTATTTTATAAAGGAACTCTACACACTGATGATTTACTACATGTGTGGCAATCTCACTTCTCTTCTCTTGCTACCCCATCCATACAGCCAAATTACACAATGGAAAGATTTGATAGAGCCTGTAACAACATTAAGAACATTAGCAACATCATTGGGAATTCAACACCTCTGACTATCCCTATCACATTGGCTGAAGTGAAACATGCTATGAGAATACTGAAAAAGAAAAAGGCAAAGGATGGTGCAAGCCTCACTGCTGAGCATCTTCAAGCAGCAATCCAACCAATAGCAGCATTCTTAACACCCATTATAAATCAAATCATTGGCACCTCCTACATCCCAAGATCACTGAAAGAAGGAATTCTACACCCAATTCAAAAGAAAGGAAAAGACATTCTCTTGCCAGGAAATTACAGGGGCATAACGATTTCTGCTTTGATAGGTAAAGTCATGGACTACATCTCATTACAACATCAGCGGTTTTCAACTCCACGTCGCCTACACCCTTTGCAATTTGGTTTCACTGAAGAAAAATCTGGCACACATGCTGCTTTTATTCTAAATGAGGCCATAGCAGAAACAAAAGACAGGGGCATTAATTTATATGCAGCCAGTCTGGACGTTCAAAAAGCATTTGACGTCGTCCGTCAAGAATCCTTGTTAGACAAACTTTATGAGCAGGGGTTAACCGGGAGATGGTGGAAACTGAAAGAGGAATCATATAGCAACAGAACGGGAAAAGTATTGTGGGAAGGAGAACTGTCCAATAGCTACAAAATACTCCAGGGAAACCAGCAAGGTGCATACCCAAGTCCCGATGATTATCTGAGCTACTTGGTACAAAACCTGGAAAACTTGTCTCTGACCCACCTAGGCCTATACATTGGTACTACTAATATCTGCTCACCAACGTGCGCTGATGACATGTTAATTTTGGCTACCAGTGTGCTGGAGCTCCAAATACTCCTCAATATCATTACACACTATGCTAACCAAGAACATTATGTCATACATCCCGAAAAATCTCTGATTATGCCTTTCAATATCAAGTCAGCTGCACAACTAGATTACCTCACTCAGAAGAAACCATGGGAGATCAATGGCTCCAAATTACCCGTCATCATGTTAGAGATGACTCATATTGGTATCCTACGAAACCATACAGGAATCGATCCTACTATAGAGAACAGGATTTCCCTAGGCAGAGCTACTCTGTACTCATTAATGGGTGCAGGTCTACATGGCCTCAACGGGTTACCAGTCCCTACTTCCTGTCACATATACAAGACTTACGTCCTACCCAGAGTTACTTACGGTTTAGAATGCCTGAAACTCAGAAAGGACCAAATCACTGCAACGGAGATATTCCATAGATCTACTCTTCGTGCTCTTCTAGGTCTACCTGACAGAACCGCAATCCCAGCTCTCCATATTTTGACAGGAATATTACCCTTTGAATGCATTATTGATCAGAAATCTATAACTTTTCTCCATGCACTCATTAAGAAAGAGGGAAGCACCAGAAATATTATCGAGAGACAATATAATGTGAAAAAGAAATCATCTAATAGTTGGATAATATACATTAAGAAAATTCTCCAAAAATATTCATTGCCATGTATCTCTGACATCCTAGAGTGCACCCCCACAAAAGCACAATGGAAACGTATTGTTAAAAAAGCGATCGTCAAGAATGTGTCTGAACATTTGAAGGAGGAAGCTGCCTCAAAATCCACTCTGAGATACCTAAACCCCACGTTTAACATGAATGAAACTCACCATGCTGTGGCACAACCAAACAACCCAAGAGAGGTTACCAGATCCAATATTAGGATACGACTCCTTACTGGTACCTATACTTTCCAATCTTCTCAACAGACCTTCGGAAAGGTCCAGACGGATATATGCCAACTGTGTGGTAAAGAAACGGAGGACATCTGCCACTTCTTGTTAAGATGTACATTCCTTAGCAGTGAGAGAGTCATGTATATCAAACAGATAGATCTCCTCATCCCATATGTTTATCTCCACAGACACACACTGACCGAGGATCACCATATCTTCACGCAACTGCTACTTGACCCATCTCATCCGACCATCACGTCCCTTGTCGAACTGAATCAGGATACTCGTAAAGAATTGGACTATATCGCCACAAATCTTTGTTTTAAACTCCACACTGTCAGAGCCCAATATCTCATCTCTAGGAGACAATGATGTGAACAATCTCGCGTGGATAATTAATTACTCATAGCCGTTGAGAAATACTTTGAACTAATGAATATTAACTAACTTTTACTTATTTACTTAATTATATATATATATATCTTATAAATCCAGCCAAATGTGAACAATTATTATATACGAACAATTATTTTATTTCAACTCTAGTAAACTTTTAGTGACATATACTGCAAAAGAAGGACACTGTATTTTAAAATTTAAAATTTGTATGAACAATATACTGGCTCCCAGAAGGGAGGAAAAATAATTTGAACCAACATTCAGGTCCCTCTTCCCAAATAAAATACACTCCACATTGCATTTGTGGCATTTGTGTTACTCTGCTTCCCTTTCAGCACGTTCAATTCATGCAAATCAAACTACTTCAAAAACTTGCCAAAATGGGTTTACATGATCAAAATCGCATGCCCTTGCAGAATATGTACTTTACAAATGCCATAGTATACTCAGCTACCCTCTAATGTTTTAGGTACTATACTGAACGCGCAATTTCAATGACATGTAAATAATGCATATCAGGTCATTGGCATTTTTGTAAAAATTTTGATTGTAGTTTTTACGGCTGGAATAAAAATATTAAGATTGAACAGAGTCTGTTATTAATACTGCGAACATTACAGTAAAACACAAACATGGACACACACACACACACACACACACACACACACACACACACACACACACACACACACACACACTAAAAGAACAGTAAAACACGTAAAAAAGAAGTATGATTATAGTAAAAATAAATAGACGTAAAAACACTTTAGATAGGTATATTTTAGGCAAGCGAACGCTAATGTGAGTGATTAGCATGTCTGTGCTATGGTAGCGATGTGATGTATGCTCCCCGGGGAGTGAGAAATATATAGTGTGGCAAGGATGCCAATGACCTGGTGAAATTGTAAAGTTGCTTGAGCACGGAAAAAGTGTGAATGGCGACTGTAAATAAGCACATTTACATGTAAAGAGGAGTAAGAACACTGTTAAGGTCTAAAAAGAAGTAAGCACTCTGGCAAAGAGAAATAAATACAATAAAGGGGTAAAAGCATTTAACAATAAAATTGGGATTAGAATAAAAGATTTAACAAACGAAGAAAGAGTAATAGACTTGCATTTTTTGGAATTGAAAGACTTCTAAACAAAAGTGCTATTTCTATTGGAAAAGAAGCTTTACACAGTGACGAATTCGAAAATAACAAGAAACATTCCCTATGCAGTCCACCATTTTGTTTTTACTGTTTTTACTGTTACTGGGATTTTTATTCAACTGTTTTATTTGTTTATAATATGACATGCCGGATGCAGTATCGAGCCTAATTTAGCTGTTCGCAGATGATACCAAGATTTTCAACACAGTTATCCTCCCTGGAGGATCATCTGCTACTACAAGAGGACCTTAGGAATCTGGAGAATTGGGCAAGCACATGGTAACTACGTGTTTAATGCTACTATATATAATATCATGCACCTGGGATATGGCGACCTTCTTTATGACTATATAATGGAAAAGGATGTAGTTTTAGCTAGTACCACTAAAGAAAAGGACATTGGAGTGATTGCAGATAATGGCCTGTCCTTCAGTGAGCGTATAGGTGTTACGGAGTATGTTATGTTTAACATATATTGAGTGTGAGACACTCGGAACGTCGGGAATAAAGTAGATCTACTACGCTAACGTTTGTTGTCTTTATAAACACAAATATTATAAGACATACAAGACAATCTGGTGTCAGAAGCGGGATCTCTTTCATCATGGCAGGAAGCAAAGTCCCCCTGCTCAATATCACTGATGATATGATAACAAGTGTACAAATTTGGAGGACGAAGTTCAACTCCCACTGTATAATGCAAGATGGCTGGCGAGATTTGTCTAAACCAATGACGGACTCAACACATTGGAAAGAAAACAAATACACTCTGGAGATAGCTGCATTCAACCTAGGTTTGCCAGACACAGTACTGACAGATTTCCACACATCAGTACTACCTAAAATGACAGCAACAGAAAGAAATCAGCCGTGGAAATACCAAGAAAAGTTGGAGGAGTTCTATACCGGCCAGGACAATGTAATGCCCCAAAGACTAACGTTCTTCAACTGCCTTAAAGGTAAGAGTGAATCCGTTAGTGCATATGAGACCAGAACAAGAAAAATAATGACTAATACCCGCTACAAAGAAATGAAAGATGTAGAACAAGAGCTGATGCGTGATAGATTCTGCACAGGGTTGCACAACAGCTCACTGAGAGAACCACTGCTCCAACATTTCAAAGAAGCTGGAATAACAGCTTGGACATTTGAAGAACAATTATCCAAGGCTAAAGCATGGGAAGCCGCTCACACTACAAACACCACCATCGAAGGCATGAAAACAGAAGAGCAGGTCAACTACACAGCCCGTGGGACCACTGATGTCAAACCAAAGCAAAGTGAGAGATATAGAAGCTATGGCTGGTGTGGGGGTCCACGACACTCCAGAAGAGAGTGCCCAGCAAGAAAACTAGGATCATACCGCACAAACTGTTTCATGACTGAAAACCACTTTGCCAAAGTATGCCACGCAACAAAAGACAAGTTCAAAAAGGACTTCTTTGAAAAACGCCAACAACAACAAGCCCAGAGGCAGTCACAAACAACCTACTCGAAGCAAACACACGAAACCGCTAATCAACTAGAAGATGATGTGAATCAACCAGAGGGCGACTACATTGTGCACTCTTTCTCAGCATATACTATAGAAGATGAAGCAGAAAGAGAGAATGATAAGGTTTTTACATGGCTACCCATAAGTGTAACACCAGAAAAAACTGTGAAGATGCTGGTTCAAGTTGATTCTGCTGCAACGTGCAACACCTTGCCATCTCACCTATATTGTCAACTAGCAATGAAAACAGAACTGCAAAAGTCGAATGCTAGAATAAAGCCATACTCAGGCAGCCATATACGGCCACTGGTAAAGCAAATATTGGCATGTGAAGGCGTAGACAGTTTTCACCCTCTCGAATTTGAAGTCATTGACTCAGCAGACATACCAGGAAAACCTGGCCTCCTAAGTGGAAAAGACAGTAAAAAGCTAGGGCTCATCGTGTTTGACCACAAAAAAGTGTTTTCATCACACATATCTGACGTTAAACCCCAAAGGCACTCTCAAGAAACATATGTCCATGCAATTTCAAGTGGAAAGAAAACAGCAATGTCTGATCTACAACCTGGCACCATCACTGTGGATGAACTGAAAGCCACCTGCAAAGGAAATTTTGAAGGCCTAGGTAACATTGGTGCCCCAGCACACATAGAAGTTGACCCAAGTGTCCGTCCTTTTCATGCAGCCATGCACAGGATTCCGGTAGCAAAACATGCAAAAGTAAAAGCTAAGATTGACCAAATGGTATCCGAAGGAAAGCTTGAAAAAGTAGAGTATTCTACTGATTGGTGCAACAACATGACAGTACGTGAAAAAACACTGCCTGATGGATCGAAAAAACTACGATTATGACAAGACCCCAGTCAGACTGTGAACAAGGCAATTATAATACCAAAATATCAGATACCAACAACTGCAGAATTACTGCCACACCTATCTGGTAAACAATTCAAGACCTTCTTAATATTTGATGCACTAGATGGATTTACCCAAGTACAGCTTGACGAAGAATCTAGTCACCTTACAACTATGCACACACCATGGGGAAGGTACAAGTGGTGCCGACTAGCTTATGGACTGAGTAATGCACCGGAAGAGTTCCAATTGAGCATAGATGAAGTGCTAAATGGTCTGAGAGATGTATTCTGCATTGCTGATGACATACTGGTGTTCGGACAAGGCAACACAAAAGAAGAGGCTGACAGGAATCATGACGAAAACATAATGGCTCTTATGCAGCGAGTCGCAGAATAAAACCTGAAATTGAACCCAAAGAAGATACAGTTCAAGCTGCAAAAAATAACGTTCATGGGCTCCGTCATCTCTGAAGATGGCCTCCACCCAGACCCGCAAAAAGTGAATGCCATAGCAGAGTTGCCCACTCCGGAGAACAAAAATGCAGTTATGAGGTTTTGTGGTATGGTGAACTACCTGAGCACTTTCTGCCCCAATCTGTCCACTGTCATAAACCCCTGTATGATTTGACCAAGTCTGACCAGCCATACATATGGTCATCTGTGCATGATACAGCATTTAAGACAGCCAAAGGTCTCATTACGCAGGCACCATGTTTATCATATTTTGATGTAAACAAAGCAGTTTACATACAAGCAGATGCTTCACAGACAGGGCGCGGAGCCTCCCTGCTTCATCCAAATGATAGTGGCAAGCTTCAGCCTGTAGCATTCATATCTTGTCAAATGAGACCTAACGAAGAAGCCTGGGCACAGATAGAAAAAAGAGTGCCTGGCCATTGTGTCAGCATGTGACAAATGGGATCAGTGGTTAAAAAAAGCTTTTGAGTTCAGCACCACTGCCTGAGACTTCAGAAAATGATGATGTCAGACACACTGGCAGGTACAATATTAAAGTGGTATAAAAAGGAAGTATTAATGTCCTCACAGACACCCTCTCCGCAATTCATAGCAAATATTAATGAAGTAAGGAAGCAAGTTTGAAATATTAACAAGTAGACTTAGAAGATGACAAAGCCAAAATGAAGGCATATTGTCAAAAACATGATGAAACTTAGGCAATTTACCATGAAGGACTCCACCATGAAGGGGGTTGGCAGCAGTCATCGTTACAGGATGGCCAGACTCTAAGTATAGATTACCACAATCTGTCTCTCCATACTGAAACATTTAGAACAAAATGACAGTTCAAGATGGAATAGTGTATAAAAGAACGCAAGTCGTCTCCCAAGATGAGAAGCACAAAGTTGAAGAAAATTCATGTCAGCCCACCTGGGTGCAGGTTCAAATTACCAGTATGATTTTATTCTGGCCCGGCTTAAAACTGAAATACTAGATATCACTGCATGTTTGTGGTGCCCAGTTACATGTCAGAACAAAAGCCAATGAAGTCTCCCGATACATTATTTGGGAATTCATAAGCCAGGATTATGTATTTGAGAATACACACTGCCTGGTAACTGCTTACCACTCAGACTTCATAGAATAGAGGTGTCAGACACATGGCAGCCACAATGGGGTTCAGCCAAAAAAACTGATGCACACATCACACCTAGGGGCCCCATAAGTGCTGGCTCTCACAAACAATGGTCCGCAATTCACTAGCAACAGAATATACAAATCTCTGTGCTCGATATGGTGTCAGTTCTCCCTATTGGCCACAAGAAATGGCAAGGCAGAGCTTCTGTGCTACAGAAATGTGAAAGGCAATTTACTAGCTGAACTATAGAAACCCCACAGGAAGGTCACTGTCCCCAGCTCAAAAGATGCATGTGTCCCAGAACAAAAAGGGTTACTGCCAATCAGTAAAAAAGTCTACTCATCTCCCAAGCAAGCCACAGTTAAGTCTATTCAAGCCAACCAAGCAAAAGGTATGATAGAAAGGTGGGAAATAATGAACTAAGCCATTTGCAGATTACATGTATCAAATACATTTTTTGTTTGTTTTTGTATTTTTCTGTTTCTGTTTCTCACCACACAACAAAGGCAAACCATGGGTGCCTTGTCAAAGACGTCCCAAACACCTAGGTCGTATGTAATTGATACACCATCAGGAGTAGTCAGAAGAAACAGAGTGCAGGTGAGACTGATGCTGCCCCCACCTCCAGAAGCCAAAGTAACATCTGGAAGTGAAAGACGCGAATATACAACCAGGTCAGGTCGCATATCAAAAGCCCCTGACAAAATGAATTTGTAAATAGGACTCATGTACTGTTGATGATTTTGTATGCCTAGTAGTAATAAGTATCTTTATGTTGTTAAAAAGTTCATGTTTGTTTTTAGCTTTTTTTAAAAAAAGGGGGAGATGTTACGGAGTACGTTATGTTTAACATATATTGAGTGTGGAACGGCGAGAATAAAGTAGATCTTCTACGCTAACATTTGTTGTCTTTATAAACACAAATATTAGAGGACATACAAGACCCAAGTCAATAAACCTAATAAAATTCTAGGGTTGATAAGAGGGTCCTTTGAATGGACTGATAAAAATACAGTGAGAACACTATAAAAGTCTCGTTAGGCCCCATTTTGAATACTGCAACGTAGTTGCATAGTGCTCACCCTAGATTTATTAGGGATGTTAATTTTTTAGAAAGTGTTTAAAGGAGAGCCACTAAGCTAGTACCAAAATTGTAATTTACCCTATGCTGAAAGATTGAAGGCTCTCAATCTTTTAAGACTTGTATATAGGAGACAGGACCGGGATCTGATTGAAGCATACAAATATGTCCATGGTAAATACAAAGTATCGTCATTTGCTTATGTTACATGTGGTGTATGATGTGGTGTAGACTAATGATAGTATTTTCACCAAATAGCAACAACCTACAACAAGAAAAAAATATGCTGATCATGCAGACATTTATCCACTCTGTGCTGTAAGAGGTCTCTCCATCTAAGGTCCAATTCCTAAGGTCAGCGAACAAATGACCCACAGATGATATGTTGTGGTATCGGACATTGTAACGCCCCTCGAGCAACTCTTTGTCCAACCTTCTCAAGGTTTGAAGACTGTTGTTTGGTGTAGGAGTCCCATACTGTGTTGCAATGTTCCTTACTGGGTCGAACTATCACCGTATAAGCTTTCTGCTTCATGTCCATACTCTTGACTATGAGGTTTTTTTTCAAAAAGCCTATTTTACTGTTGGTCTTAGAAACCACCTTCCAAGATCTTTCAACGATTAATTGGATGATGTAGACTCGAGGCCTCCTTCAATACAGATCAGTCATGCGTGTGGAGAGAGATCTATGGCCTTATTATGAGACAAAATGTGGGATCTCAACACATCAGACATGCAATGTCAGAATTGCGTGAAACTCGAACGAGTCTTTGGAACGGCACTGAATAAGCAGACTGGACTTTTCTATTCACCACAGAGCACAGCAATTGTATAAATAGTCACAATATTCAAAATATGGCGGCTGTCAAAGACTTTTTAGAAAATATAAATGTAGAAAAGTGGAAAATAGCTCTGTTTAAATACAATGTCACGCTTAGTAAGAAAGCAGACAAGAAGGCCAAACCAACTGCTACAAAAGAACTTCTAAAATTAGATAAATGGTTAGCGTTTTCTCATCCTTACAGGCTGTGCCCGATTAAGGGTTGGTGGTGGGGCCCCAGGCTGTGATTCAAAGTGGCCCCCCTTTTAGCAAGTCACAAGTCGCGAACTTTGTGTCTATTCACGACACAATTATCTAGGCGTGCATGTGTAAATTTATCATTCAATAGAATACATGATAAAAAAGGTCTTGATTACAAGCTTATCCTAGTTAAACAGCAAGAAAATTAAAGAGATATGGGCAGGTGAATTCCATGTCATAATTATGCCACATAAATAGTACTGCTGAGCCATTTGTATACCGTATACGACCATTCAAGCGCACAGGGCCGTTAAATTGAAAATTTCTTAAACTGGGGGGTGGGCTGTTACACGAGAGTGCAGTTACTACATAATTCTTAAGGACATTTAGGAAAATGAGTGGGGAGGGCTGTTACACGAGGGTGGGCACTAGGATGTTCGTATAAGGTGTATACATTTTTATCTATGTGCAGTGTTTCATTTCTTCCTAATTAATCATTTCTCTTTACAGGTTTCATGAACTGTACCCAAAAATTATGTGTGTAAACATTGAGTTCTTATCAGCCATAATAAATGTTTCTGACCAGCTAACTTTGGCTTTTGGCGCACGGGTGATGAGGCTGCAATTTCATTCAGGGCTCTTTTTCCAGGGGAGATATGGAAGTGATAATCATTCTGGCAGTCCACTCTTTTATGGGTATTGATATTTCAACAAGATGGATACTAATAATTGTAAAATCATAAGTTATGAGGAGAAATGTGTTAAGTGTATCAAAAGTTATTAATTCAATCTATCCAAGGAGGCATTTGCTGTGCATGTCCTTTTATATCAGTCTGTCAGTAAATAATATATAGCATGTTTTCGTACTTTTTGTATAGTGAACTGTTGTCAATAGTGGATTCCCTCTAATCCTTTCATTTCCGCTATCGTAACCAGCATCAAAACCAGGTTAACCCTTTCGTACTGGGATGTCCCTCGAGGGACATTTTTACACACGATTTTGCGCAGAAAAGTACCTCGCTTTATTGCCATTTTTCACATTTAAATATGATACCTTCACATTTCGATGTAAATTTTGTGGAAGATGTTGATGATGTTTTCATTTCGTTGTACTTGTTTCTGTGTACAGACATTATTGATGACGTTACTGTTTCCCGCGTAATTATAGCGTCGATAAATTGTACGTTGCGTGTTAGTGCTCCAATAAATGCTGGATTATTTCCTATAGTGTTGTCTGCTTACCTCCACAACAGTGGTGAATGATTTCAGAAGTGGAAAAGAGAGATGCAGATTTACATGGAAGCAACCGAATTGATAGATAAATCCAAGAAGAGACAGAGAGCAGTCATCTTAGCATGTGCAGGTGCGGACATTATTGAAGCAAGTGATCATTTCACATGGTTGATAGCAGATGGCACTGAAATGACTGATGATGAAAAATGTAAACCTGAAAATGTGTTCAAGAGGATAGAAAACTAATGCATCCCGAGACAATCTGAAGTACTCATGTCATTCAGATTTTGGAATGTGGCGTAGCAGACCCCATTTGACACGTTTTTTACACAGCTTAAAAGACGTGCAGACGCATGTAACTTCCAAGAGAGATAAAATGATACAGGACAAAATTGGTTTCATAGCCAAGGGTAAAGTTCAGGAGCTATTGCTCCAGGAAGCAAATCTGGACTTGCCAAAAGCAATTGACGTGTGACGTGCTCATGAACAAAGCGTAGCTACCGTGAAGGAATTCTGTGAAGAAAACATAGCCAGAATTGATTAAGTGTCAGAGAATCGAAAGCCAGGCAACAATGGTATGTGGAAGAACAGACCCCCACATGAAAGAGGTAACACAGAGTCAAACATTGTTTAAGACTGTGGTTTTTGCGGAGGCACTCATGCAAAAGGATGCAAACACTGCCCAGCTGATGAGAAAATATGTGCCGGCTGTGGCGGGAGACATCACTTCAAGAATACTAAATATTCATTTTGAGAAAAATTCTTGCTTGATAATCAATGTGGTTTGTATGCCTTGTTGCCGATGTAGAAATTTGACAGGCGATCCATATGAGGAACAACTTTGAAGATGTTTTTAGTGAAGTTTATCATCCAAGTACGGTGTTTAATGTGAAGTCTCATACCATTTACATGGTATTCAATGATGATAAATAGTTATATTATTATACAAGCAAGAAAACGTCTAGAAATATATCATGTCAAAGTTGTGTCTCAACCAGTCATTTTGGATCAACAGCGCTGCCCATCAAACGTGTAGAAGATATTCTACACAGATATCCATAATAATTCCATCTGATGGTGAAAGTAAGAAACTAGATGCATTTCTCAACACCCATATACAACTTATATAATGAAAAAATAAGCATTTATAGAGGCTCCAGAAAAGTTATTGTCTTGGACGTAAAACTGTCGAAATGACCATGTATGTCACCATTTTTATTGTGTGATAACGTTCTCTTGAAAGTGTTAAGATCTGCCACCACAAACTAGTTGGACTGACATACAGCCCAACTAAAAGTCACTAGTGTTTCGACCAAGACTAAAAAATCAATAGTTTGTGACAACCATGTCGTAACCATGTCTGGGCTCTGCGCAACCATTTTCAGTAAAAAAAATTGGCTAAGTCCGAAAAAATGAGAAATTATCGGGAAAATTAACCCTCTCAATGTTGCTTCGGTGGAAGGCGCTTAAATGGCGCAGTCACGGCGCAACGCGATGTCAGACGCTCTGAAAATAGGCTCCGTCCCAATGCCGCGCCCGCGCTGCCTCTAAAAATCATGCGGCGGGACACTGCTTCCTTGGATAAGTGTTTTTTTGACACCGTGCGACCACTCCGCGCCACAGGGGGATTATTGATCTGTATTGATAATGATTAAATTCCCTTTGATCTTTTTGATGTCGCGTTCCAACGCGAGAAGCTGTTTTTCTGAGCGCGTTACATCGCATGCCACCGTCCAGCGTTTAAATCAGCGCCACCGTACGTCGCTCTAGGTGTTGTGGCGGTGTGTTGCCATGTCCCGCGATGCGTGTTTTAAGCTGTCGGCGGATTCGGGCATTGTGCAACGCTGTTCGAGTTTATAATGGGATGGTTGGTATTACTGTGTTAGGCGTTTTAGTCTCATTATGTTGCTGAGGGAAACGGCTTGTGGCGACGTTGGATTTAGTGTCCTGCGCCGCTGTGTAAACGTATTGAAGCGTTATTATTTGGTGATGATCATGTTCAATAAATTATATCACTGTTCATATATTTCTACACGTGAGCAGAAACCACACCCACAATGGTAGTTCGTTGTTTACTATAAAGCAGAGGGTAGACCCGAGTGCATAATATCTACAATTTATTCCATCATAACCAACACAGGAATGTGAGAGTGCAGCTCACTTGGTGTTGTCAGTGTTGGTGACCAGTACATGGTAGTGTTCATGATGTATTTTGTAATGTAGATAAATATTATATTCATTCAGCAGGAATTAATTTCTTATCTTATAATTACCTCTACAATGTGTGGTATGTAAAAGGTATCACTTTAGTAAAATTGATCTAAACTAACTTTGTAAATAGAGCACATAGCGTTTGGTAATATGGGCAATTTTTTATTTTCAATTATGATACTTGGTAAGTTCATGCTGCTGATATGTTCCCATTACATTCTACCTTGTTTACAGATTGACTTCTGTCATTTTTAGTGATGAAACAAATCATGTATAAATGTTATATTAACAACTTGTGATGTTTTAGTAACTTCCGTTGACGTTTATTAGTGCCCTATAATTGAAGTTAAATTATAAGAGATTTCCTTCTAAAACCTGGGATACCTTATGAAATAACTTTGTTCTTATGCCATGAGACCCAAAGACACTCGAGTCGGAGGCCACAGCCCCCAAAACACAGTACTCTATGAAAAATCAATAATTCTAAAATGAACAAAATATATGCGAGAAAAACGCTACAAAAAAACTGATACAGTCCCGTTGTTTCTTAAAATACACTCTTACATTTTGATACTGCCCCTTCATATTATATACTGTTGGAACCGTCAACGTTTACACTTTCAGATTGTGGTTTCACATATTGATTTTTCTTAGTACCAACAACTCATGATTTTGTGAACTTAGGCACCAGTAAAAATCACTCCCCCGAACGTTCTCAATGTTTGGTGTTAAATTGCAAAAATGCATCCATCGAGACACATCTTGGAAAGGGTCTTAATAGTAAGTTTAACCTCTTGTCTACAACATATCAAAATATTAATGTTTTTGGTCAGTGTGCATGGTCCGAAAAAAGCAAAGACATTTTGTAACTTTGAAACTTAATCGGCGTGGACAAATTTTATTAGTACAATATAGCTCTTTGAAAACGTTTTTTCATGTAGGATGGCATTTCAGAATATTAAGAATCGAGTGTGCAAGCATCGTATTTTGTTAACAAACTTGGGCTAAAATGTGTATTTTGATAACAAGCCGAGCGCACCTGCAACTTCCAGGAAAAGGCTGAACTTCAAAGAGATCGCATGCTGCTGCTGGCGTAACTGTGTAATGACTAACGTAAAATACTGGAGAAAACCTGATCTTAAAATATCATTACAGGGGTATAGAGTGGTCTCGGCCTGAAAGAGCAAAATGAGGGACGTGCTTCGCTCTATACCATTACTAAAACATATAGAAATACTGGTGTAAAGATGGTTTCGGTCTTGAATTATGACAGAACTATTCAAAACATTTGAAGTCTGTCACCAGGTGATCTGCTCATCTGAGAAGGGTGCATATGGCATGACTTGGTATTATAAGTATTAGTTGATTGTCCGGTTCAAACACTGGTTGGTATGGGTCAGTTTCCTTTACACCTTTTAAAAACTTCAGATTACTAAATTCAGATACATAACGATTATGATATAACTAGCTGGCCCGTCTCCTATGGAGACTATTTGAGTATGATGGAAACGAAAATGTGAAAAACACTGTCTAGATTCGTATGTCTCAGTCAATGAGGACTTTATTAATCCTTGTTGGAGGTTGGTGGAACGTCCAGTGCTAACGCTGACACCCATGTATAGCGACTGAAAAAATATTTACAATATCATTTTGTGTGTTTATATTTTTGATGGAAAGCCTATCGTCATGCCCATTAAAATATCATCAACACGACCCGCGATGTACAATACCCATGATATTGTACCCATGGACGATAATAGAAACATAACGCACGCAGCATTTCTAAGCCCGTGAGACAGACACACGCAGCAACAGTGAAACATAAAGCAATAAGTACATGTATTTGGTAATAAACCTATATTAATGTTGCTTATATACTGTGTTTAGGAGCTACAGCGCTCTGTGTAGTCTTCAAGATTTAATTGTCAAGATAGATTCCTGATGTTTAGTTTTATTTAGATTAGTTTGTTGTTAGATACATTGTTGGTCAACTATCTTTATATTATCGTTGGTGTGAACAATATTTAGTCCATGAGCTTAATGTCAATAATTGCTTAAGGTGGGTAGATGTTGGAACTTTGTACGAGTTAGGGGATTTGGTAGAACAAGCCAAAGAGCTGATGTATAAGTCCATCCACCGAGTTGTGGACTGGAATCTGCAGAATTCATGCAGCTTTCATTAGTTGAAATTTTAGACTATTCTTTTATGGTTTACAAAGTAAGAAACAAAGAGGTGCTGCTTCAGGCGTGCATCGACTGGATTAGATTTGACAAGAAAAATAGATTGGAGCAAGCGAGTGATCTGTTGAAGTGTGCAAACCCAGCAAAGTGCTCTAATGACTTCTTAAAACAACATGCTAGGACAAACAATGATATCGTGAACAGTGACGTACATAAAATTATTGCTAATGTGATGCTTGAAAGAAGCACACAAGAAGACACTTCGCCATCTCCTTTCATGAATGAAAGTAAATGTGTTATTCTCGCTGGTGGCTTTTGCAATCATGGTGCTAATTATTTTCAACCAAGAATATGCAACAATAAGCAACATTGGAGTAAGTTGGCGTCTCAACCAAAGCAGAAGTCACATGACAGCATCTGTGCTCTGAGCATCTGTGCAGTTAATGATGGCCTGTTGTTAACTGGAGGTGATGGTATTGATTCCAAGAAATGTTATTTATACTGGATTAAGTACAATGCAGGGAACAGGGTGGCTGATATTCAATTTTCAAACCATTTAAACTTATCATGACTTCACAGGTTTCCGCATTCTTTTGAAGCACTTTGACTTGAATGATAAAAAGATGGTATTATTGTAAGCATGTGTGGCAGGAAGATGAAAATGGTTATGCTTTTGAAAAATACATAAAAAAGCAAGAAATACTTATGAATCAAGACATTATTGTTAATTATCGATGAATATAAAGTGTGAACTATTTATGTGAACCAAGTTGAACTTCTACACCATTGCAGGGACTTATTTCTGACCAATAGTGATGGATGGTGTATCTCTGCAGCACAAGAGTTACTCTGGCCTTTAGTATAGTCCTATTTGGGTCTATAATCTGTAGCACAAGTACCATGGTCCACCAACTGGGCCTTCTTGCCAGCTACATTTGGCAGTTTTTCGACGAATTCTGACTGTGGTCCCTTCAGATGCACTAAGGAGTCTTGAATCCACTCCTTGTATGCCTTATAAAGGTGTACCAATTCCCCTCTCTAACGTTTCACCATTTGGCACTGAAAGGACCATCATCGACTCCGACTGTCACCTAGTATACCTGATGGCACGAGTGCAAATTGATTCAGTTAGGGGAATTAACCCAGGAACAGAGAGACATTGTATACCATTTCACAGTTGGTTGGCATGGTGGTGAATATTTCAAATGCTTCCTGCTGGCAATAGTGGAAACAGCTCTCGACTATCACATACCCAGGGGTGAACTTCTCATTTGGCATCCACCCTCAGTAAGGAGAAACTCCCACATCACAGTTCTCATCCAAGTTGTGTGGCTATTGGTGAGTGTGTCTTGGACCTAAGTCATTCTTCTCATTCATCAGACAATGAGGTCCTCCAACATCAGCTGATGAAATTTTGCATGCATATTGAAGTCGGCAAAGAAACTTGGAAGCCTCTCGTATTCCATCTAAGGGGAAGAGACAGGGGGACTTACGAAAAAGTTCAAGAAGTAGCCCAAGATTAGGTGAGAGCACTGACACCTGATCATCAAATCACCTGCACTGTTTCAATGAAAGGCGTCATAAATAGCATAAATATTGATGATTTAGTACAATATTAGTATAGTAAGCAATAAAAATCGCAAAAACTATTTTTTTTAATACCCCGTGTCATGCCCTTGGGATGGGGATGGTGGAGGGAGAGGGAGGGAGGGAGTTTGTATGGAAGGTGAAGGAAGAGGTGCATTGGAGCAACCCCTCCCTCGGTCTCCAATGGCTCCATGTTTGACACTGCAATCTTTTAAATCCTTTAGACCTCGTTGGTTTATTAATACTTGCGTATACCCACCCAAAATCTGCCTCTAGAAATAATAGATTTCATTCTTGAACATCTTGTGAAGACAGAAGAGCTGAAGCTGAGAAGGTTTTGACAATTACAAATTTGAAGTCTGGTATACGATGTGGTAAGGTTGAATGTATCGCAATGTTATCGAGTATTATAAAGCACACGTCTTTGATACAAATGCATTTCATGACTGCTGTTAATGGCTGATAATGTTGTAAAATTACATAAAGTAAAACTTTTTTAATGATAGCATGGGAAATAGAGAAAATGCATCTGGTTGATACTAGAAATTTTTACTGAACGAGTTTGGCACCCGTATCACCCCGATTGTGCAGCACGAGGGGGATACAGGCTGACAAACGAGTTGATTAAAATTTGTAGTATCAACCAGAATGTGCGTTTTATATTTATCCCATAGCACTCCAAGATGGTTATTAAACAAGGTTTAGTCATTGTTCATGCATTTGTTTTTATCCTAATATATTTTTAATTATTTTGATATTTTCCTACACAAGTAAATGACCATGCGCATTTAAACCAGAATATAAACAATGAAATATAAAACTTCAAAGTACTAAGTAGGTTGTGTGAAAAAAAGATAAAATACTTGTCAAATCCTTAGAAAAGTCCAGTCAGGCTAGTAACACGATAGATTGCTTACTAGATATTGATGGAAATACTGTCACAAATAGTTGTGATATTTTAGAAAATATAGGAACTTATTATGAAAAGGTATACTCTTCAAATTATCAGTCACAAGACAGTTGAAAGATATCTGAAACAATTAGTTTTGATAAGTTGATAACCGAAGAATAAAGAGTCGTTGGTAAGTGCTCCATCTAAGTGCGTTTCTTAATGCAATAAATTGTTTTAAAGAGCAGAAAACGACGATCGTTGACGGTATCCCCATTGAGAATTATAAAAGTTGTGGTTAATAATTTTTATCTTTTACTAAATGACAGCGGAAGCTAAAGAAAAGTGAGTGCTTCCTGGTTCAACCAAAACCTTTGCTGATTTCTATGATTCGCAAATGTGATTCCAGGATGAACCTCAATAATTTTAGACCTCTCAGTATGACAAATTATATTTTAAGATTAAAGATAGTAAATTATATTTAAAAATATGGGTAAAAGAAAATATGTAAGATGTAAAAAAGTATGTAGGTGGCAGATGTTTTGATGCAAATGGAATTTATAAAACAATAGAAAATAAATCAAATATAGTTCAGGAAAATAAATAATTAAGAAATATGTACTGAAAATGTTTTAACCAAAGTTGGTAAACATAAATATTAAAGAATCTTACTGAATGTTAACGGGTAACAAACTTTTTTTGATTTGTGGGACAAAATAAGTAAATTCTTTCACACTTTCAATTGAAAATAATAATGTATGACCTAATATGGAGTCCATATATGCCAGAGAATTTCATTTCCAAAACAATAAGCAAAACTGGAAGTCAATATACTAACCAAAGTTATGTTTTAAAGGCTTTAATGAAGCAACATATTTCAACTTCAAAATAAACACATAATGGAAATGTTTAAATAAGTGGCAAAAGAATATATCAAAATATTGTGAATTATGTAAAGAAAACTGAAACTAAAATATGCTGTATGATTGTCCACATAGAGAGATATTTCTAATGTTATTGATAGTAATATTAATTGGAAATCTATTTTATGGGGTTTTACAAATGATAAATTAACAGATAAAATATTTGCATATAATTTTATTTCCTTATAATTATTATTACATTACAAGGACTAGTGCGCCTTGTGGAAAACTTCACATCGCTTCGCATTCTTTGACGCTCACCATACTTTAGAAACTCAATTAAGTTCATAAACCCGTGTATAGGTGTGAGGGTTATTTGCAAGGAGCAGCAATCCAAGATACCCGATTACATATCTCCTGCACTGATGTACATAATGTCCTGCTTACCATATACTGTATGATTTGTATGTATGTTGTATATAAGTTTGTATGTATGTAATATCACGTTTTAACCACATTTCAGGATAATAAATGATTTTTGACTTGTATGTGTCATATGGAGTCCATATATGCCAGAGAATTTCATTTCCAAAACAATAAGCAAAACTGGAAGTCAATATACTAACCAAAGTTATGTTTTAAAGGCTTTAATGAAGCAACATATTTCAACTTCAAAATAATATAATACATAATGGAAATGTTTAAATAAGTGGCAAAAGAATATATCAAAATATTGTGAATTATGTAAAGAAAACTGAAACTAAAATATGCTGTATGATTGTCCACATAGAGAGATATTTCTAATGTTTTTGATAGTAATATTAATTGGAAATCTATTTTATGGGGTTTTATAAATTAACAGATAAAATATTTGCATATAATTTTATTTCCTTATAATTATTATTACATTACAAGGACTAGTGCGCCTTGTGGAAAACTTCACATCGCTTCGCATTCTTGACGTCTCACCATACTTTAGAAACTCTATTAAGTTCATAAAACCGTGTATAAGTGTGAGGGTTATTTGCAAGGAGCAACAATCCAAGACACCCGATTACATATCTCCTGCGCTGATGTACATAATGTCCTGCTTACCATATACTATGATTTGTATGTATGTATGTATGTTGTATGTAAGTTTGTATGTATATAATATCACGTTTTAACCACATTTCAGGATAATAAATGATTTTTGACTTGTATGTGTCATATGGAGTCCATATATTCCAGAGAATTTCATGTCCAAAACAATAAGCAAACCTGGAAGTCAATATACAAACCAAAGTTATGTTTTAATGGCTTTAATGAAGCAACATATTTCAACTTCAAAATATTCAAACATAATGGAAATTAAATAAGTGGCAAAAGAATAAATCAAAATATTGTGAATTATGTAAAGAAAACTGATTAACTAAACTAAAATATGCTGTATGATTGTCCACATAGAGAGATATTTCTAATGTTATTGATAGTAATATTAATTGGAAATCTATTTTATGGGGTTTTATAAGTTATAAATTAACAGATAAAATATTTGCAAATAATGTTATTTCCTTATAATTATTATTACATTACAAGGACTGGTGCGCCTTGTGGAAAACTTCACATCGCTTCGCATTCTTGACGTCTCACCATACTTTAGAAACTATTAAGTTCATAAAACCATGTATAAGTGTGAGGGTTATTTGCAAGGAGCAACAATCCAAGACACCCGACATCTCCTGCGCTGATGTACATAATGTCCTGCTTACCATATACTGTATGATTTGTATGTATGTATGTTGTATGTAAGTTTGTATGTATGTAATATCACGTTGTGACCACATTTCAGGATAATAAATGATTTTTGACTTGTATGAGTCATATGGAGTCCATATATGCAAGAGAATTTCATTTCCAAAACAATAAGCAAAACTGGAAGTCAATATACTAACCAAAGTTATGTTTTAAAGGCTTCAATAAAGCAACATATTTCAACTTCAAAATAATTAATACATAATGGAAATGTTTAAATAAGTGGCAAAAGAATATATCAAAATATTGTGAATTATGTAAAGAAAACTGAAACTAAAATACGCTGTATGATTGTCCACATAGAGAGATATTTCTAATGTTATTGATAGTAATATTAATTGGAAATCTATTTTATGGGGTTTTATAAATTATAAATTAACAGATAAAATATTTGCATATAATTTCATTTCCTTATAATTATTATTACATTACAAGGACTAGTGCGCCTTGTGGAAAACTTCACATCGCTTCGCATTCTTGACGTCTCACCATACTTAATTCTATTAAGTTCATAAAACCGTGTATAAGTGTGAGGGTTATTTGCAAGGAGCAACAATCCAAGACACCCGATTACATATCTCCGTCATCCAGTGAAATCCCACTACATAAAATCGTTAGTAAACACCTGAGGAAGTTCAGGGTAGGAACGCTCAACGTGAACACCCTGAGAGGAAGACTGTGTGAAGTAGTGGAAACATCATCTCGCAGAAAAGTGGACGTCTGCTGCATTCAGGAGACCAGATACCGCGGTGGCGGCTGCCACATTATCAAGGGCAAAGACACCAGGTACAAACTCTACTGGTCTGGAAATGACAGGCACCGCAGGAGTAGGCGTGTTAGTGGCTGAAGAGTGGATCGAGTTCTTTGAGGCACAGCGTATCTCAGACAGAATCATCCTGGTGAAACTCAGTCGGTCAGTGTGTGTTTACGATCCTATCAGTGTATGCGCCAGAGTGGTCTTAGTGAGGAGGTTAAAGATAAGTTCTTTGATCAGCTTCGTGCTGTAACTGCCAAGATCCCAGGGTCCGAATACCTTATTCCATGTGGAGATTGGAACGGTCATGTAGGCCGTGTTGGCTCAGGATATAGGGAAGTACATGGTGGAATGGGTTATGGCAGGCCTGAACCAGATGTAGAGGGGGAGAGAATATAGGAATATGCTCTAGCATATGATCTTCTTCTTGGAAACACATGTTTCAAGATGCGTGGCAGTCATCTCATCACATACAAATCAGGAAATCCACCTGTTGCCACCACCAGTTCAAGTAAGCTTTTGAAGCTTCTCGCCTTGAGCACCTTGAGTTCATTCTGAAGGAGAGAAGACTCCGTGGTATGGCCACGTGGTGCGGTCGAGAGGGGCCATCAAGACTGCATGGGATATGCAAATAA
>CM032669.1:32252760-32295103 GCA_019095985.1 Streblospio benedicti | reverse complement strand
CCAAAGAGAATATTTTAATGTTTTTGATATAATATTAATTGGGAAAACTATTTTTATGGGTTTTTATAAATTAACAGATAAAATATTTGCAAATAATTTTATTTCCTTATAATTATTATTACATTACAAGGACTAGTAGCCTTGTGGAAAACTTCACATCGCATTCAGTCTCACCATTTTAAACTCTATTAAGTTCATAAAACCGTGTATAAGTGTGAGGTTATTTGCAGGGAGCAACAATCCAAGACACTGATTATATCTCCTGCGCTGATGTACATAATGTCCTGCTTACCATATACTGTATGATTTGTATGTATGTATATTGTATGTAAGTTTGTATGTATGTAATATCACGTTGTAACCACATTTCAGGATAATAAATTTTTGACTTGTATGTGTCATATGGAGTCCATATATTCCAGAGAATTTCATGTCCAAAACAATAAGCAAACCTGGAAGTCAATATACAAACCAAAGTTATGTTTTAATGGCTTTAATGAAGCAACATATTTCAACTTCAAAATATCAAAATATTGTGAATTATGTAAAGAAAACTGATTAACTAAACTAAAATATGCTGTATGATTGTCCACATGAGAGATATTTCTAATGTTATTGATTAATATTAATGCAAAATCTATTTTATGGGGTTTTTATAGATTATAAAATTAACAGATAAAATATTTGCACATAATATTTATTTCCTTATAATTATTATTACATTTACAAGGACTGGTGCGCCTTGTGGAAAAACTTCACATCGCCAGCATTTTGGACGCCTCACCATACTTTAGAAACCATTAAGTTCATAAAACCATGTATAAGTGTGAGGGTTATTTGCAAGCAATCCAAGACACCCCACATCTCCTGGGCTGATGTACATAATGTCCTGCTTACCATATACTGTATGATTTGTATGTATGTATGTTGTATGTAAGTTTGTATGTATGTAATATAATGCCAGAGCCACATTTCAGGATAATAAATGATTTTTTTGACTTGTATGAGTCATATGGAGTCCATATGCAAGAGAATTTCATTTTCCAAAACAATAAGCAAAACTGGAAGTCAATACCAACTAAAGTTATGTTTTAAAAAGGCTTCAATAAAAACATATTTCAACTTCAAAATAATTAATACATAATGGGTTTAAATAAGTGGCAAAAGAATAAAAATATTGTGAATTATGTAAAGAAAACTGAAACTAAAATAATATGATTCAAAATATTTCTAATGTTATTGATTATTAATTGGAAATCTATTTTATGGGGGTTTTATAAATTATAAATTAACAGATAAAATATTTGCATATAATTTCCTTATAATTATTATTACATTACAAGGACTATCGTCTCATTCTTGTCTCACCATACTTAATTCTATTAAGTTCATAAAACCGTGTATAAGTGTGAGGGTTATTTGCAAGGAGCAACAATCCAAGACACCCGATTACATATCTCCGTCATCCAGTGAAATCCCACTACATAAAATCGTTAGTAAACACCTGAGGAAGTTCAGGGTAGGAACGCTCAACGTGAACACCCTGAGAGGAAGACTGTGTGAAGTAGTGGAAACATCATCTCGCAGAAAAGTGGACGTCTGCTGCATTCAGGAGACCAGATACCGCGGTGGCGGCTGCCACATTATCAAGGGCAAAGACACCAGGTACAAACTCTACTGGTCTGGAAATGACAGGCACCGCAGGAGTAGGCGTGTTAGTGGCTGAAGAGTGGATCGAGTTCTTTGAGGCACAGCGTATCTCAGACAGAATCATCCTGGTGAAACTCAGTCGGTCAGTGTGTGTTTACGATCCTATCAGTGTATGCGCCAGAGTGGTCTTAGTGAGGAGGTTAAAGATAAGTTCTTTGATCAGCCGTGCTGTAACTGCCAAGATCCCAGGGTCGAATACCTTATTCCATGTGGAGATTGGAGCGGGTCATGTAGGCCGTGTTGGCTCAGGATATAGGGGAAGTACATGGTGGAATGGGTTATGGCAGGCCTGAACCAGATGTAGAGGGGGAGAGAATATAGGAATATGCTCTAGCATATGATCTTCTTCTTGGAAACACATGTTTCAAGATGCGTGGCAGTCATCTCATCACATACAAATCAGGAAATCCACCTGTTGCCACCACCAGTTCAAGTAAGCTTTTGAAGCTTCTCGGCCTTGAGCACCTTGAGTTCATTCTGAAGGAGAGAAGACTCCGGTGTTATGGCCACGTGGTGCGGTCGAGAGGGGCCATCAAGACTGCATGGGATATGCAAATAACTGGTAGTTGAGGGACTGGTAGACCAAGATTTCATGGCATCAGGTGACAGAGAGGGATAGGAAAGACTGTAGTCTCTAAACATGAATTTATAATTGGAAGAGTGGTAGCCATGCCGCGAGATATGCACGTGCGGTGTCGGGCGTTGTATTCTGATCATGTGGCTGCATGGTCCGCCATGGGGAGTCATGGATTCCGTGCCGTTTGGTGCCGTTGTGGGGCCATTTCGTTCTGCGCAGTTTTGAGCATGCTCCCAATAGTATATAAAAATGGCTGCGTGCTGTTGTTTGTCCATTCTGTCAAGTTCACGTGCAATTATCATTAGTACATGTATTTAATTTTTTTTTCAAATGTATAGACTGCAATTATGGAATATGTGATAGTTTAAAAGTATTTGTAAACTGCAAATTGAAAAATGTTTAGACTGAAATGTGAATTTTATTTTAGACTGCAATGAAATATGGAATATGTGAAAAGTGAAAAATATATATAGACTGCAATTATGGCATATCTGAACACTGATTTGATGTACATTAGACCTCTTTTGGAATACCAATGGGCAATCCCGTAGAGATGTGTACAACCTCGGCATCCAGTGGATAATGTTGCTGGCGACAAAGGCGCAGACAACATCCCAAACAACAACCACCAAGGGCAACAACCACTGCGAAGAGGGGGCATAGGAGCAAACAGACGAAGGGGCCGCCGGCCAAGAAGACGTAGAAGATGGCATGTTCGTCCATGGTCTACTGGCGAGCAAGGGGTACTGTTTGGACATTTTTCAAATCTCATGGATGAACTGCGTGTTGAAGATCCGCAGAGCAATTTCAATTTCCTACGCATTTCACCAGAATTTTTTTACGAGATTCTTTACAGGGTTGAACACACAATCCAGAAGCAAAGCATAAACTTCGTTAAGGCACATTCTGCTGGTCTGAAGCTGGCAATCACCTTAAGGTTCCTTGCCACAGGTGACAAGTATCCTACTTTGTTGTACGATTTCAGAGTGAGCAGACACACTATTGCCGTAATCATCCCTGCAGTATGTGCTGCCTTTCATGTAGAATTTGTGGATGAAGTGGTTCAGTTCCCCAACACACCAGAAGGCTAGTGACAAATTTCTGACAAGTTATTGGCCAAATGGAACGTCCCTCATGCCCTTGGAGCCATCGATGGCAAACAAATTAGAATCAGGAAGCCTAACAAGTCTGGTAGTCTTTATTACAAGTGCAAACACTTTTTCGCGGTAAATTGTGATAACCCTAGGAGCATGTACCTGATGTGGGATGACGTGTTTTTCATGCGTTATATTAATTACTGGCTTGCATTGTGAACGACGAAACTGTGTCAATATCTGCCAACAGCTAAACAATTTCAAGGAAAAGTGCATATTTTCTTTGAAACTATTGGATTCCAGTAATAAACCTATATCCCGGACGTAATGAGTACTGTGTCTGTCATATAGATGTGTAGTATCTTATTTATTTCTACCTTTCACTTCTGCCGCCATGTTAAATCTGAGTATTATTACCAGTCCCGACGTCATGTGCGCAATTTGTTTTGATATTGAACCATGTGTTGGCATTAAGACCGACTGATGCTTTGACGATGCGCCGTTTACCGGCAGTGGAAATAATTACATTTTTAAAATGGCGGCACCCATGCAAGCGATAATGTTAGTAATTTTGTCTAATGAATATTTAAAAAAATACAAAATCAACGCCTTTTCCCCCGAAAATAGCAAAATTATATTAAATTTAAGATTAATACCTGACTTCTTGGTTCAAGACCTGTATTCCCAGCTCTTCCCGGTACCTTTGGGAACCCTGCCTTCCCCACTTATAGAAGGATTTTGATACAACGCAGCAGAATGGGGCTTTCAGCATCACTTCTGATGATGACGTGCAATAGGAAGACAAGATCATCAAGAATTTACCACCTTTTGTAGTTGCAGAATCATAAAATGTGTCCAATCAATATGATTATTTTAACTAAAATTAGAATTCAATCTACAAGAAAGATAGCAATTATTCTTTTCCAGAACTACACACAAACTTTATTCAGGAATGTGAACAGTTTTATCTAAAGTATTCTAATATTTTAGGTTTCAGAAAGACTTGCCTATCACAATTTCAACAAGGAAAGAAAAGTACATTGATCGAGAAGAACTTGTTCAGCTGATGAAATGGAAACTTGCAGTATGTACCATTGATGATAGTTTTCATGTATTGTATATTATTTTGATTGTATTCAATTTTCTTATCGCTTCATTATTGTGAAATTTCAGAGGGGAAAATTTCGTCCAAGGTTGGTTGACTTAGCTGGAAGTAACAGCGCTAATGAGGTTTACGAAATAACAAAGTCTGCATTTAAGAAAGCAAGCACTGGCAAAATAAAGGCTGCCATTGAAAACCTGACTAAACTTAGAGGCATTGGTCCTGCAACTGCTTCAGGTATAACTTTATGAATATGTGCAGTCATTTTTGAATTGAAATAAATAACTTGAACTGTCGCCTAATGATATGGATACCTAGACAAGATGGTTTGAATACTGTGTGTGATAGTTTATGTTGGAAAGCTATAGAAAATACCGGTATAAATTGTATAGTTCATTTAGAAATATATGAAGTTTGTTGTGTGGAAATATTTTTTGGTTTTATTAACTGTACAATATTACAATATAATTTGTAATAATAAACGTCTTGCAGCAATTTTGGCAGCTGGATGCCCAGATGAAGCAGCTTTCATGGCTGATGAACCAACTGCAGCTATTCTTGGTACAACAAGCCTCAAATACACCTTGGCTGAATATTTGGCATACAATCAAGGGATTCAAAAATGTGTTCACACTTTGCGGGATCAAGGTACATGTACAACATAAATTATACATTTTCCTATAGAATTGCCAAAGCCAAGACTGGCCTAATAGCAGTACCAATTTATTATAACTCAACTGCAATTTCGCTTGTATAAATCAATATTTCAATAGAATAGAATTAAACATTTATTGGAAAAAGTGGATTGTAATTGCATCGCTTCAGCAGGTCAAGCGCAAGCCTTGTGTTCGTTGCGTCGCTTCAGCAAAGCCTTGTGTTTGTTTTGTTTGTATGCATGTATCTATCTATGCATGTACATGTATTTATCATGCTTGTCCGATGACATCCATACCTAAATTGCGTTTGGGAGGGCTTCATATTCAAATGAGCTTTTTTGGTACTATTGGTAACCCTATGACTGGTTCCAGTTTCAAAGAAATTCTTGAGCTTCACTTGGAAATTTATGTAAAGAAGTGACTAATTACTGAGGCTCCAGAAAAGTTAGAGTCTTGAATCTAAAACTGTCAAATCAGCTTTTTTCATGGGCATGTATTTTTCTGTCAAGCCAATTAAATCGGCGGTAGAGTATGGACAATTTATTTCAAACTTTTGATGTCAATGTGACAGCTCGATCACTACCAACCTGCATTCCATAGATTCATATTCACAAATCAGCTTGCTGATTAAAAATTGACCTTCATAATACCATGTTCATGTTCATAACCATTATGTATTCTTTGTACTGTATTTGCACTGTTTTAAATTGTATTTCTATTTTAGTATTTAACTAGGAACCTACATGGTTTGAAAACGTTTAAACACAGCATAAAAGAACATTCAAAAACAAAATGAGACCAAGCGCTGTGTACCAAATACATAGGATTTTTAGAACTTTAAATGTATATCTAAAAAAGGCAAGTCTGTGGTTGACTACTTTGTTACATCCCCTTTAGGGTTAAAGAATGTGTAAGTGAGCTTAACCATCCTCTGCACATATAAGGTAGTTTCCAATGCTTTAGCTGATTGCATTGTGTTTTTACATGCCTGTGTGCAGAATTGCTGCTGTGCGTTTGTCTGTGATGCTGCGTGCGTTATATCTCCGTACGGAGACGGGGGAAGCTAGTAAGGTATAATTTTGATTAAAAGGTAGAAGAAGCACTGAATAATGAGGAATGGAAAAGCGAAATATTTAAAATCATAGGTAAAAGAGATAACCAATCAGCAGTCTGTAGATTGCAGTTATAAAATGTTTACTGATTGTCTATTTACTGAAATGGATAAGTTTTACAGCTGTCACAATTCTAAAAATTCTAAAAAAATGTTCAAAACCCTTAAGGCTTATTGGAACGATGAGCTTGATGAGGCCTGGAACGCTATGAAGCTCTCCGAAGCTAACTATTTAAAAACAAGCAATAAGCAAAATAGACATAATAGGGTAAAAAATACATTATGCACTGATTATATTGAAGTGAGAAATAAGTTTGATAAGCTGTTAAGATTTAGCCAACGAGCATACTTTGCATGACTTTGTAAAACTTTATAATCCCCCTAAACATGACTTTAATAACACATTACTTGAAAATTTTAAAAATAATTTGACAGAAGCAAATGATTATGTTAACTAGCAGGCCTGCGTCCTACAGACGCAACAACCACCAAATAATGCTGATGGCACTCTTATGTCTTATGTACACAAAATAAAATTCATAAGGGTTAATTTGTTTGGTAAAAATCTTCTTATAATTTACTGAGTTTGTATTGTTACAAAGTCGTGTTCGTGTGGGAGATGGATACAGTGAAGAATTTCGTGTTATTGTAGGAGTGCATCAAGGTTCAGTCCTTAGTCCTCTGCTTTTCATTATGGTCCTAGAAGCCCTTTCTCATGAGTTCCGCACTGGGTCCCCTTGGGAACTACTGTACGCTGATGACCTCGTCATTATGGCCAACTCTGTTGAAGAGTTATCAGAAAAGGTGCACACCTGGAAGATGGGGATGAAAGCCAAGGGACTGCGTGTTAATATGGGTAAAACCAAAGTATGGTCTCTGGGTCACACCTAGACAAATTGCTCAAAATTGGAGAATACCCATGTGCTGTATGCCTGCGAGGGGTAGCGAGAAACTCCATCTACTGTGGCAAATGTCTATGCTGGGTGCAAAAACGGTGTAGTGGAATTGAGGGTGTTCTCAAACCTGATCCGGACTACATATGCCCATGATGCAAAGGTACCGCCAGGCCAATCGATAGCAGGCCAATCAAGATCTCAGTTGGCGAACACATGTTAGAGGTTGTGACAGAGTTTTGTTACTTAGGTGACATGTTGTCCAGTGGTGGAGGCTGTGATTTAGCTGCAACTGTCAGATGCAAAACTGCATGGGGCAAATTCCGTGAGCTACTACCAGTCCTCACCAACAGGCGCATTCCTTTATCTTCGAGAGGTCAAATTCATGAATGTTGAAAAAAATGTATATCAATGCATATTTGTTGTATTTGAAAACTAAAATCAAATTTTATTAATATTTCGAACTTTTTCTATTGATTACACATTTCTTTGGATGTATATAGGAATAAAATGTAAAAAGAAATATTTGTGGTGTTGGAAAGAAATGATGATTAGTATTGGACATCGCCACTGTACTGTACTGGCACTTTGTCTAATTTAGACTATGTTGAGTTTTCCCACACTACAAATATTATAAAAAAAAAAAAAAAAAAAAAAAAACATCTTCGAGAGGTAGACAGTATTCCACCTGTGTACGAAGAGCTATGCTTCATGGGTCTGAGACATGGGCAGCATCCTCTAGTACTATAAACCGCCTGAGAAGAAATGAAAGCTATGATCCGCTGGATGTGTGGTGTGAAGCCTAATGATGATACCAGTTCAGAGAGCCTTTTGAAAAACTGAGTATTACAGACATTGATAGTGTGCTTCGTAAAGGGAGACTGAGATGGCTAGGCCATGTTGAGCGCAGTGCTGGCTGGATTAGCCAAGTAAGAAAGCTTAAGATAGAAGGAAGAAAAGGAAAGGGAAGACCGAAACAGACTTGGGATGCAGTCTTGCAGAAAGATCGTGCAAGTTTGGGCATGAGTTTGGTAGATCCAAATGACCGAAGGGCTTGGAGGGGACGGTTGAGATCCAGACTGGGAAGCCAGGCCACACCCTCTGAATGAGGAATAATTAGGGCCTGTATTGGTGACTTATTGGTGACTTATTGGTGACTTATTGATGACAAACTAATTGTAGATCTCAATGATTTATTTACACACTTACAGCGGTAATTCTAGAACAAAAGAAAAAAAGAATAAAGAAAATATGCACATAACACCAGTAGATTCAAACAATATACATATAATAAAATAGAAAAATACTCACAAAAAACATGAAGATCTATACACTTGAAACTTTGACTGTTAACAGTTATTAAATAATACTCCTTTACACTAAATGTTCATGACACTTTATTTCCAACTAACATAGCCAACACAATCTAGAAACAACAAGAACAATCTAGAAAACAAAAATCAATAACGTCACATCCAGCATCATGTACACAGGTACAATGTGTTATAAAAAATGATATGACTTATGTTGTCCATAATAATATAACAAACAGTACCTTACAAACCAAATTACATGACATATATACACTATGTACACTTAAGGTGCAGCTTATAGTTTACAATAGAATGTGCAACATGGAACTGAATCTAACAGCCTGTTTAAAATAAATTTAGGATTTGATTGATTGATTTGATTGTATTGTTAAGCGTCCACGTATTTAAATTGAATATTAAATGTACGCACCACATGCTCGTTGCGAACAATGCACAGACACCCGTTTTACTTTAGAATCTTGCAATTAAACAGAATCAGAATCATTTATTTTTCATTTAGACGCCCTCTAGGAGGAGCAAGATACAATTTGTATAGTACATTATTGTATCAGTTGTGTGAAAATACTGATGAAACAAATAAAATGGTTGAAAATAGTACAAATAGTAATTTATCAGTCTTTAGCATGTATTTTCATTGGATATCGATCTCCAGAACTGCCTTGTAAAAATATGTTGTATCAGGGTTGTCCGTATACAGTATCAATAACCTGTATGGTCAGTTCACTACCGGGCTACTTTTGCCCCACTTTCAAGATATATACATTCGTCATACGTGGTACTAGGAAAAGCTCTAAAATCAATAAACATAATGTAAAGAAAGTGCTTCAGAGACACAATGCATCCTGCATTGATCACAGCATATCAACAAACGAAGTCGGTAGGATGCTTGTCTGATTGAGGCTGGCACAATGGTGAAGCTAAATATAGCGACAGGTGTCAGACAGTGTGGTTGCGCAACGCAGCATATAGGCGAAGTTGAAGTGTGTGTCCTTCGTCAGGGAAGATTAGCTCAGTCGGTAGAGCAACCGCCTATGACATATGACCAGTCTGAATCATGGACGGGAGACCGTGAGTTCGAATCCACGATCTTCCAAATTGCCTTTACAAGCAACACTGACTTTCGTTTCAATAAGAGATCGAACAGAACAGCGTGAGTAGCTGTCATGGCTGACGTAATTGTAGTGTAGAAGTCTGACCATATGATATGCATCGAGCGAGTGACTGCGCCGTGTTCTGTTATGGATTATGCAGTGTATTCCTACGCAATGTTGCATTTGTATTTATTAATAAGTTACCAAGTTAAATGTGTTGAATATATGCCAGTTTATTTTTAAACAGTATTGTAATTGTTTAGAAAAGACTGATGAATACAAAAACGTGTTTGTTGTGTAACAATGATTATTTTATTAGGTTCATTTTTGTGGTGTATCATGGCTCCCCCTTCGGGCTTGCTGTGATTAGATTTATTTAGAGCAGTACTAGTTGTAATGTTATTGGACCAGTAATTAGTATGAAAAGGCACCTAAGAAGTGTGCAAAATATATATATTCTTTTTAAGAAATTTTAATTTAATTTGTAATTTGATATTTAGCTAATTTGATATATATATATTTGAGCAACAAAGAGGATTAAGACATAAAGTAAAAAATGAGACCACATGTCGTTCACTACATCACAAGACTATATGAATACTTTTGTAGGTATTGACCAAAAATGATCGGCGACCAAATGGTGCTATCGTTCGTAATTATTGATTTGTTTTGATCATTAGATCGTGAGGTGCGATTTCTTACTGTGGAAAGTGTCGTAATGGTGGCCATTCTCGTTGGAAAATAAGCAGAGGAAAAAAAATTGTGAGCAGATTTGCGAACAGATGCGCACTCAATGGAGTTCTTTGTACATTGCCATAGGTTGATACAGGTAGGTTAGTGGTGCGTGACACCAGCTATGTTTCAAGTCACAAAGAGCCAACATGAGCTCCGAGAGGCAAAAGTCAACACTGCACACAACCGGCAAGGGGACGCGCCCCCTTTGCGTAATTATATATAGATAGGCCAATATCATTTGATGAAGTTGAAAAGATTATAAGAAAGTTAAAATTTCAATTGAAATAAAAAAAAAATGATGATGTTAAATTAGCACCATGGCGTTTATTTCGTGTATATTTTGTGTGTATTTTGAGACTTCTCATGTCCCGTCAGTGTGGCTAAAATCTATTATTCAACCTATCCCCAAAACAAGATCCCCAAAACAAGAAAGTGCAAAAAAGGATCCGTTGAGACCAATGAATTACAGGGGCATTACCCTGCAATACTATATATATATATAAGGTTCAGGGCTTTTTTTAATTCACAAATAGTGGATTATTGTGAACTAATTGATATAATGGTAGAAGAGCAAAATGGGCCTAGAAATAACAGATCATGCGAAGATCACATATACAGTGTAACAAGTATCATTCAAAATAAGGTTGAAAATAAAGAAAATGTGTTTGCGGCTTTTATTGACCTTGAAAAGGCGTGGTTTGTTTTTGACTGGGTTCATCGTGGTTTGCTACTGTATAGGCTAGGCGAATATAATATAGATGGGAAAATGTACAAAATTTTAAAAAAAAGAATTTACTTGCTTTCTAATGAAGAATGGTTCTCAGTAAATATTGGCGCAAAGCAAGGCGACTCAATCTCCCGAACCCTATCTTCTCTTTACATTAACAGGGCCACGGATAAGTACCTGTCCTATAGTCCGAGACGGTTATCTGTGTTGTCAGGACGGGTAAAATTTTTGAGTTACTTGTCCTGTGGACAACTATTCTCAGTCAAACCAGACATCAGTTTTAGTTGAATTTACATGGAGTTTGTTAATTTGGACGTGTAAATCTTAGTTTGGACGGGTATATTCTTCATGATTTTTTTCTCGTATTCATGGCCCTGCATTAATGAGTTAGGAAAAGATATAAAGCAATTGAATAAAGGAATTCAAGTCGGTAATGAAAATGTCAACATACTGTTATATGCTGATGATATGATTCTGCTGGAAGACAATGAAGTAACAAGAAATGTTAAATGTCATGAATGATTGGTGCAATAATTGGAGGTTAAAGGTCAATTTAGCAAAATCAAATATAGTACACTTTAGGCCATGTAGAAGAAAAAGGTCAAATGTTAAATTTAAATGTGGAGTAAATGAATTATCATATACAAATGAATACAAATATCTTGGTATCCTTGATGAACATCTTACATTCAAAGCATGCTCTCAAGCCTTATCTGATTCAGGAAGAAAGACACTTGGAGCAATTATTTTGAAGTTCAAATCTTTTAAAGATGTAGGTTTTGAGTCATTTTCTAAACTATTTGACACATGTGTTGTACCAATATTAGACTAATGCATATTTAAGCATTCTTTTCAGTGGACTATTATTGGGTTCCTGGTGGATGATGTTCACCGTGAAGGCCTTCCACCACAAAGGCTGATCAAAGGTCAATACGGGTATTTGATTGTATCAAGCGGCCTGTTAATAAACAAACAACAAAGTGGAATGTACACATGTCGGAGTCACTAGGGTTGATATCTATCATAGCAGGAATAAATGTCATTTATTCCTGATCATAGGCATAGATACTGTCTCAGACCGACGAGGATGTTCTCATGGTTGTCACATCTCCATATAGACTGACCTTAGTGGTCTATTGCAGTTCAACAGAAAAGATATTTTTCATAATCCGTCCGTAGATTCTGATGGACTTTTAAATTTAATAATAATGTCTGTAACCATCTTGCCAGAACAAGGTATCTCAATCATTTAGTTTACACTATGATAGATATGAATATATATGAACCCTGACCGAGGGAAGATGGTCTGTAACAGGAAGATTGTGATAAAGAAATGGCTTGAAATTTTCCACAAATGCATGGTAGTGGGAAATCTTAATTTGAGCAACAGAGGCAATTTATCATCAAACATTAAATTGGCTTTTGCAACCCTTTACACAGTGTTTGAAACTCGCAGGAAAATGTTCAGGTCCAGCAGGGCCCTTAACTTTGAATAGTTGGGGGCCCTGATCATAAGTTGAGGGCCCCGCTGTGATATGTGTTTGAAATGTCAGCAAAAGAAAGTGGTTGCTTTTATAGACACATATTTGAACATGATTAAGTATGGGATTCACTATGATTCACCAATATTCACCAAAAATAGTTGAGGGACAGCAGGGCCCTCAAGTCCTAAAAGTTAAGGGACCTGGTCAAAAGTTTGGGGCTCAGGGACCTCGGGCCCGCTACTATTTCAAACCCTGGTACATGGATAGACACTTTTTCACTTGGGTTTATAGCAGCAATTACTGAGTTAGCGCTAAACACATCTCGGGTTTAGCCGTTTGGCTAAACAACTAAATTCTTCTTTAGCCAATCGTATTATTTCAGCCAATTGGCTAAAGAACTAAATTATTCTTACACATTTACATTTCATACACATAGTCTATGTAAATTATATAAGACAAAATGTATAATTTTTCCCGCCACACGTTTCGGCCTAAATTGTTGTACGAAAATTATAGTTAATTTGGATTAATTGTGTGTGTAGAGTTTTTCGTTTTATAACGTAATCGTTTCGCAAGTTAGACATACTAACGTACTTTCAGTATCATAGCAACATTGTTGTTTACGATTTGAATTGTTGAACATAATGAGCTATTATTTGAAGTTTTTGAATATTTATTAGATATTATCATGTTGAATGATGGCAGCAATTCGCCGAAGTGCTAGGATTAGTTCCAAGAGTCATTTTGACAAGGATTTCAAGTTTGCGCTACCAAAGGCAATCAGAACAACTGCTGCAACAAACACTCCGATCGTCCATGAAATTGCCAGTGTTAGTACAGACGATGGTGCAGGTCACAAGGTCAGTGAGATTAGGAAGTTACTTGAAAAACTGGATAAGAGAAAAAACGATATTGAAAAGGATATTAATGTTAAATAATTAGAAAGACACAGATGGGATAAATGAGAGTTGAGTGTCCAAACAAACTGCCAAACACCAAGTGAAAGCAAGAGACCCAATGTCTCAGATAGCATGCAGTCAACAAATCTGGCAGACGATTCTGATACAACACACAGAGTTTGACGATATTTCACCTATTCACACAGACAGACAGCAAGCAGAAAAACCTATATTCTGGCAACGGTAAGAACTTAAAAGTCTGGGTATATGATAAGCAATCAGAGAATCGTCATTGAAAAATGGCCATATGGGTTCTTGGACAAGATTAGCAATTTCACTGACACTGATCCAGACAAGCTGGACATATGTACGCTCTTCTTCAGACACCATGAAATTCTGCTTACAACAGTTTGTCATGTTGAATCCCAGGGTCGTTCAAAACATGCTCAGCAAATTCTCAAGCATGCAATTATCAATGGCTGGGAATCAGGAAGGAAATTCTATTACCTGAATGTAAATACGATCAATTTATTTTTGTCGGGTGTGAAGAAAGTGTTGTGCACCAGAGTGAATAAAATATTACCTGTTACCTTACTAGGGGTCCACTAGAATACAGAATGAACAACTTACAAGCATAATGTATGATTTTTCCAGCCAAATGCTTCAGCCTGAATTTTTATATAAACCTTGTGTAAGTCCTCAGTGGCTCACTTGCTGAAAATATTTCTTTTTGATATTAGAATACATCTCATACATTAACGTAGCATGGAGATAGCTAGATGTATATACCTTAAAATAAGATATACCATAGTATACATTTATAGGGATATGTTATATATAACTGTAAGAATTACAAGTACATTTCATAATAGTTTTCTTCATAATGCACTCAAGTTTTAGAATTAACATTCTGTTTACATAATAATTGAAACAAATATCACAATTTTAGTGAAAAAAAAGGCCTTCCACCACAAAGACTGATCAAAGGTCAATATGGGTATTTTATTGTATCAAGTGGCCTGTTTATAAACAAACATCAAAGTGGAATGTACACAGGTCGGAGTCACTAGGGTTTACATCTATCATAGCAGGAATAAATGTCATTTATTCCTGATCATAGGCATAGATACTGTCTCAGACCGACGAGGATGTTCTCATGGTTGTCACATCTCCATATAGACTGACCTTAGTGGTCTATTGCAGTTCAACAGAAAAGATATTTTTCATAAACAGTCCAGGAATTCTGATGGATTTTTACCGTATTCCCGCGCATTAAAGCCCATGGGCTTATAACCGAAAAACAGCACTTTTTGGACCTTTTAAAAATGGAAAAAGTTCCCACTTACAAGCCCAGGGGCGTATATTCGTATACTACGCCCACCCGCTATTTGGCGATGAATAAGTATTGGATTTTGACTATATAGAGCCACCAAGTTTCTTAACCATGGGTTCTTACATGTTACTGTACGGTACTAGTCTACCAACGCGGGCGATGATGAGTGTACTGACTTTTGACAACGTGCACGATGTTTTCCTTTAATCATCAATGGTAATTATTAGTTTCATATCTTTTCTAGCAATGCTGTCTTCATATTCGTCATTGTCACAAGAATTTTCATAGCATGGTAACATCGTACAAACCTAATTTGATAAATATTTGAACTCCGGAAGTTCGCCATTATAAATCATACTCACGCACTGGAGATATACCGAAAGCATTTAACAGTTGAAGTCCGAGTCCGCTATTGATTTCTAATGCATTAAAACGAGGTTGCGTTGTGCAAAACTCCTAGAGAATCACGTTTCGTTTGCAACAAGAACTATGCCGGTAAAGTGTTTTGAAAAAATATATTATTTGTTAATTCTCACTTTGGGTGTATTCTAGATGCAGATTAACACAAATATATATCTTCAAACATTGATTCAAGCCCCCGCCGAAGGTTTATATCGATGTTCATTCTGAACCATTGATGGAAAATAGTGAAACGTGTCGGAGCTTCTAATATCGCCCAAAGCATGATCATGGTATGACCGTATGTGTACGCATACGAGCACAGGATTTCTTTAGGTGTGTTACCTTGTTTTCACGTGTCTTTGGTCACTCATCTGGGTTCAAGGTGCACGTAACTATCAATTTTCATCGATATTTTTGGCAGGGAAAAATATTTTTATTCTCACTTATTGGCCCATGGGCTTATATTCTAACATTAAGCCCATCTTCGATGTTAAGCCCATGGGCTTTTATGCGGGGGAATATGGTAAGCTGGCAACAGAGTTTCAAAGGCTTATAGCCGGCGAGTTCACTTTCCCGGAAGTTGACTGCATTAACCAATTGAATCAGTATGCAGCCTGCAATCAATCCCCGACGGCGGCCCAATCCGTGCATTAAGATGGGTTCGTTTCGGGACGTAGTATTGCCAGTTCCAGTGCTAGAGACACAAACTATATGTCTTTGGAAGTGCTGGTCAATGCGGACAATGTGCAATTCGTCCCGTTCCAATCCATCTTACGACAACTGAGGAATTGAGCCTCAAATTTCTGTTTTCATTTTCGGGTTGTTGGGGAATCCCCATGATGAAATACCAGCGAACTTGGCACAAAACCAAAACGGCATCCATTTTGTTGCCATTTTGGTTGTTGCATTGTGTTCATTCACTCCCGCGTTCGGTAAACATCGCATTTCATACTTTGCTGGCTTTTTCAGTACGCTAAGTACTTTGATTAATGTCTGTAACAGGAAGATTGTGATAAAGAAATGGCTTGAAATTTTCCACAAATGCATGGTATTCGGAAATCTTAATTCAACCAACAGAGGCAATTTATCATCAAACGTTAAGTTGGCATTTGCAATCTGTTACTGTTGGCTTTTGCAACATGTTACACAGTGTTTGAAACTCGCAGGAAAATGTTCGGGTCCAGCAGGGCCCTTAACTTTAAATAGTTGGGGGCATGTGACATGTGTTTGAAATGTCAGCAAAAGAAAGTAGTTGCTTTTATAGACACATATTTGAACATGATAAAGTATTGAGTTAACTATGATTCACCAATATTCAATAAAAATAGTTAACCCTTTGACTGTCTGTAAGGCATTTATGCCTTAATGCATGCCTAAAAATAAGCCTAAAATATACGTTCTTCAAACCCTCGTATCTATCAAAGTGTTTGCAACATCAATTGTACAAGACCACGTGGTGAATCAAAATCAATTATTCGGCTAGCGCTAAACACATCTCGGATTTAGCCAATTGCAGGGCTGCCAAGTAGTACAGATATGCCGGGTATTAATACAGATTTCTGACCCAAAATACCCAAATACTAATTCTACCTTCAAAATACAGATTTCCCCACTTTGTTTATTTTTCATTAATAATTACTTTTTATGAAGTAAAAGCACAGGAACTGCATCCCAACATAGATATATGTGCTTGTGATTGATCTTAAAAGCCCTGAAAATTGGTTACATTACACCAGAAATACATACATCAGTTCTGCACTTATGGATTTCTTTTTAGACCCAGTATTTTTGTAGACCGTTAGCCGTTCAACCACAGAATACCACTAAAATACTAATTTTGGGCATCTTGAGTACAGAAATGGCTATTGAGCGGTTGGCAGCCCTGCAATTGGCTTGACAACTAACTTCTTCTTTAGCCAATCGTATTTTTTCAGCCAATTGGCTAAAGAACTAAATTATTCTTTAGCCAATTGAATTTCTATTCACCCAAGCGAAAACCTATGTAAATCAATTAACATGGTAATGATAACACAAGCATCATTACTTTTAGTTAGTTTGACAATATTTCTATTTTAGATATTCTAATAACATCTGATCAGTGAGTTTAATTTTTCAGACGCTCCAGCGAGAACGATGAAGGTTTTATACACATAGTCTATGTAAACTATTTAAGACAAAATATATAATTTTTCCCGCCACACGTTTCGGCCTAAATTGTTGCACAAAAATTATAGTTAATTTGGATTAATTGTGTGTGCAGAGTTTTTCGTTTTATAACGTAATCGTTTCTCAAGTTAGACGTACTAACGTACTTTCAGTATCATAGCAACAGTGTTGTTTACGGTTTGAATTGTTGAACATAATGAGCTATTATTTGAAGTTTTTGAATATTTATTAAATATTATCACGTTGAATGATGGCAGCAACTTACCGAAGTGCTACTAGGATTAGTTCCAAGAGTCATTTTGACAAGGATTTCAAGTTTGCGCTACCAAAGGCAATCAGAACAACTGCTACAACAAACACTCCAATGGTCCATGAAAATGCCAGTGTTAGTACAGACGATGGTGCAGGTCACAAGGTCAGTGAGATTAGGAAGCTCCTTGAAAAACTGGATAAGAGAATAAGTGATATTGAAAAGGATATTAATGTTAAAGAATTAGAAAGACACAGATTGGATAAATGTAGTGTGTTACAGAAGGTTTATGCTCATTTATACCAGGCCACCAGACCTGGAAGTAAGTTTACCAATATGAAAAATATCAACCGCTATCTTTGTGTCTGCACTATAGGTCGTGATGGAATATTAGTTGTGCGCAAGCCCAGGCCATTTACAGCTGCAAGATCTACTATGCATCTGTGCTTTCATCATCCTAATGCTAGTCAGCTACGTAGTGTTCCACAGGTACTTTTATGCCCTAGATGCAGACTTACTCATCGATCAAGTCACATCCTAATGTTATCAATGTGCTGCACTTGCTCGGCTACCTTCAGAGTTGCAAGAGTTTTCTACATATGATCAACTGTTAGTTTTGAGCACAACGTTTGCATGCGATGTTCTACGTAAGGCTAGGCAATGTATATTTGTCATGCGTGGCTGTTTTTCATCATTCACAGTTTGTAAGTTGCTGCCAAACGAGCAGAGTGAGACACTCAGGACTGTGCTCATAGAGACCTCTGCACTACTGAAAGCACCTGGCGGCTGCATTGTAAGAGTTGATGGAGCTCCTGGGTTCACTAGTCTTGGCTCCGACAAACACGTTACAGCAGCTGGCATACAACTTGAGATTGGCAGGATGAAAAACAGGAATAAGAAACCAGTGGGTGAAAAGGGAGTTCAGGAGCTGGAAAATGAGCTGAAGAGAGTACATCCCGATGGAAGTGCTGTCTCTGAAAATACCTTAGCACAAGTCACTGCTACACTAAATTCACACGCATACGCAATAGGGGCCTCAGTGCAAAGGAGATAGTATTTCAGCGTGACAACAAAACGGGGGAGCAATTACACTTTTTGGATGATCACTTGTCAAAACAGCAGCAAATATTTTGTCATAATGCGCATGGACCTAGTGCCCGATCTCAGGCTAAAAATGGTCTTCCCTCACGAATATCCCCTGTTGAAGTCGGAGATATTGTATTCATAAAAGGTGATGTTGATAAGCATCACAGCCGTGAATGGTATTTGGTTGTGAATAAGGATAGTTCATTTTTGCCAGGAAGCTGGCTGGCACCCAGTACAGGTCATACGTTTACAAGCTAAAATACAATGAAGTTGTCGCCGTGCCATCGTTCTCCACGATTAGCCACCGTGAGAGAGGCTATGCTTCGGGGTCTGACTCTGATGATAGTGAAATAGGAGTCCCACGACAAGTGGAGGATGTACCGAGATCACCTACACCATCCACAGGAGCAATTTATAGAGATATGTTGCTGTTTTACTTGTCCAATCAAACCAAGCTATTCGCTTCAGGTTTGATTGGACAAGTAAATCAGCAACATATCTCTCTATAAATTGCTCCTGTGACACCATCAGGACCGTCACTTCATTCTGATAGTGCTGGCTCTGGCGATAATCAATCTTCACCGCATGTCACTAATACTAGGCGTTCCACACGACAGCGCAAGATTCCTGCATGTTTAAACGATTATGTGCTTGATTCAAGAAACACCAGTTCTGACTCGAGTGATTCTAATTAGAGTTAGCGTTTCTTTAAAGCTGTGCTAGGCGTGTCATATTCATATCCACTAATATGGTTTGTTCTTGATATTTCTGTATTTGTTCAGATAGAGGGAAGGAAAAGATGTTGCTCTATAATGACCTTTTACGTGTTTATTGTGTAATGTATCTGGTTTAGTTTTCACAATAATGCTGAGTTGAGTGTCCAAACACCAAGTGAAAGCAAGAGATCCAATGGCTCAGATACCATGCCATCATGCTGACGATTCTGATACAACAGACACAGAGTTTGACGATATTACAGGTCACCTATTCACATAGACAGACAGCAAGCAGAAAAACCTATATTCTGGCAACGCGTTTAAGAACTTAAAGTCTGGATATGGTCATTTTTATATCACAAATCATAAAATTATATTTGAAAGAATTAGATTTTTTCGTCATTGAAAAAATGGCCACATCAATCAAGGGGTTGAAATTTTGACAAGATTAACCAAGATTATGGCCACATGGGTTCTTTGACAAGATTAACCAAGATTAACCGCTCATGCGTGCAATTGGGGCTAGGTATGGGGTTTCTTTGAAATACTAACCTTAAATCATAAAGATGTTATTACAATGCACATAGAAATGTTCTTATCTGCTGATAATTTTTCCCGCCAAAAGGTGATGCCTGAATTTTTATGTAAACCTTGTGTAAGTCCTCAGTGACTCACTTGCTGAAAATATTGCTTTTTGATATTAGGATACATCTCATACTTTAATGTAGCATGGAGATAGCTAGATGTATATCTAAAATAAGATATCCCATATTATACATTTATAGGGATATGTTATATGTAACTGTAAGAATTACAAGTACATTTCACAATAGTTTTCTTCATAATGCACTCAAGTTTTAGAATGAAAATTCTGTTACATAATTGAAACAAATATCATGTTTTTAGTGAAAAATAGTATTTGCTTTGGTTTGTACATCATGAAATAAGTTATGATTACGTATAGTTTTGATCAGAAAACATAAAATTTGACCAAAGAATTTTTTGTTTGTTTTTGAACATAATGTTCTCATGCACAAGCCCATATCTATATATTTAATTTTTTCATCTTATAATACTAGATTGAATAAAAAACAAACGAACTTGGTTTGGGACAAAATGTTTAATGGTGTATTTACATTAAACAAATTCAAATGCTCTATACAGACCATACAAATGTCAATTAGAACTGCAGTAGCATAATAACAAGCCAAGACATAATATAATAGCAAATACTTAGGTTAGCAAGTATAAAGCACAACAAAGAGCCAAAGTAGCATAGCAACATCAAACAAATTAACAATATTAGATGATGTAGGTAATCAAGTAAGCCCAAATCAGTACATTTGTTGGAAGCAATGCCACAACTCTACCAATAGGGAGGGTGGGGTGGGAAAAAACAGCAAAAATGCATTCCACAAAACAACAAATGCAACGCGACCAATATTTATACACAAATGCACGAAATAGCTAGCGTCAAAAATTATTTATACACAAATGCACGAAATAGCTAGCGTTCAAAATTAAACATGTATAAAGGTGCACTTTATACAAACCTTAATTTTTTCATCTTATAATACTAGATTGAATAAAAAACAAACGAACTTGGTTTGGGACAAAATGTTTAATGGTGTATTTACATTAAACAAATTCAAATGCTCCAAACCCCCAAACCAAGAACGAAAACAAGATAACATATCAATAATCTATATACAATGAGCAGTCTAAGAAAGAAAGAGCAAAGCAACTGCACTAATAAAGTCACATACATGCCAACTTCTCTACCATGGCCCATTGCTGATCGAGGTCGGTGTCAACACAAAAAACACAAAACCACAAAAAACAACCACAAAACCACAAAAAACAGCAAAAATGCATTCCACAAAACAACAAATGCAACGCGACCAATATTTATACACAAATGCACGAAATAGCTAGCGTCAAAAATTATTTATACACAAATGCACGAAATAGCTAGCTTTCAAAATTAAACATGTATAAAGGTGCAGTTTATACAAACCATAAAGGAAGAGGCGATTTTTTGTGTCACAAAAGGCTTTTTAACCACAAGACATACACACTCCAAATTATGTATGTACAATCAGGACAACTTGGTGGTTGTTATAATATCACATTTAAAACCAAATAAATTGGATTTAATGATAAAAACAAGAAAAAAGAATTTTTAGAAAGGTTGCTTACAGGGCCATGTTTGTTAAAGGTACGTAATACGTTAAACGTTTGTATATAATATGTCAAACGGGTTACGTTGCACGTCACACGTACAGTCGTACAATGAGGGAGCTGTGGAAGGTGGTGATGGTGATTGAGGTGCATTTTATCTGCTCCGAACCTATTTTGAGGAGGAGTGTTGGCAGAAAGGGTGTGTTTGTCCATAAGGCAATGGGGGACACGGCTGGTGTCCACATGGGGTGGGGGTATGGCTGGTGGTGAAGCAGGGAGGAGTATTTAATCTGTTCCAGATCTCATCAATTTCAACCCAAGCAGCAGCAGAAAGGGGGTGATTGAGATGCACATTTAATGGTCTGCATGTGTTTACCAGGGGTTTGGAGTAGCTGGAGGGAGGGATATTAGAGGGATCAAGCATTGCCACATACATGTAGTGTGTGTATGGCTGTCACATATGACTGTTGGAGGAAGGTGATGGAGGTGTATGTAATCTTTCCCACACCTGTATAGTGACGGGAGCTGGTGTGAGGGATGTGGGACAGGGGAAAGAATGGGAAGGGAGGAGCATTTAATATCTTCCAGATCTCATCCGTTTCAACCAGAGCAGCAGCAGGAAAGGGGTGCATTAATTATGGGCCTGTTTAGATGGGGATGGGGTAGAGAGGGTTGGGGAGAGGAGAGGGTGGTGGTGGAAGGAAGGGTAGGTTTGAGTAGGACATTAATCTGCTTCGCACGTGTTTACCATGGGTAGCAATAGCTGGAGGAGGGATATTAGAGAGATCAATCATTGCCATATTTAGTACATTTAGTGTGTAAATGGCTGTAACATATGACGATGGGAGGACGGTGATGGAGGTGTATTTAATCTGTCACAGACCTGTATACTGACGAGAACTGGTTTGAGGGATGTGAGACAGGAGGAAGGATGGGGATGGAGGAGCATTTAATGTGTTCCGGATCTCATCTGTTCCAACCTGAGCAACGCCGGGTAAACAGCTAGTGTTTTATAAGTTGAAACACCTTTACTATGTATTCATGACTTTCAAGTAAGCCAACGAACTAAATACTTCTATGCAACACGACCATCAAAATGGTCATTGTGTGATCTGGGTAAGTCACTATCATTCTAGACTAAAACGACATATAAGGTCAAGTTTCATTTATTGTATGCCCTGTGTGGAAAGTACTTTCCTAATAGTATTTTGAGTGAGGATTATGAATCCGTAGCTGGATTTTAGTTAGCATGGAAATTGACGGTTATGGGCAAAAGACAGGTCTTAAAGATTATTCTCAGTGGCCGAACAAGTTTGCTTGTAGAGAAGCATGATGATGTGATCTGTGCATTCTGAAAGTTACTGCATGGTATTAAAGTATGTATAGCAATTTAAATACCACACAATAAGATGCCGGCATATACTTAACAAAACATGTGAATTCGCAAAATGTCATCCGAATGATTTTCGTCTGACGTAACTTGCACAGCGCACATAAGAAGCTATCTATCCCATGTTAAATATGATGTCTGCCATCAAAAAATCCACGGTATGTCTGGCGAAAATCATACAATTATGCAATATCATGTGACCTTGTGTTTTAGTTGATGAGACATGGAGCGCGAAAAAAATGCATCTTGTTTAAATTTTTTACTTTAAACATGATGCACTGCAATTTGACCCCCTCTCCATTCCCTTGTATTTAAATGTGACCTCCCCTCAAAGTCCTTGAACTGAAATTCTTCACTCTGAGATTAAATGCAATTGTAAATGGCCTTTTTAATAACACATAGCGGGAGTCTGAACGTTTGTGTCTCAAAAGTAAATAAAGAAAGATGAGTGCGCAGCTTTCCTGCACAACTTCATTGTGGGTTTCACGCTTTTCCCATTCACACAGCCTTCAAAGTCCGATGTTCATGGTATATATATTTTCAATAAGTAATAAGCCTGAACAGATAAGGATGGCGCAACTTGGAAGTGAAGAATTATTAAATTGCCCATGAGTCGACGTTGTTCTAGCGACACTGTGCTCTCTGACCATCTTTGATCTAGTTCTAATTATTTTCAGATGAATATACAGAATGGACTTCCCACAAAGTAGAACTGGCTCTTTGGACATTTGTTGTTGCACATTCATTAGGTTTGAATGTGATGGATGAAGAAAAAGTTTCTTCCAACAAAAGGAAATCCAATGACACTGTTGAAATTGATGAAACAAAAGGAAAGAAACTGAAAAAGTAAAGCTTGTTTAAGAGGCACATTTATATAAACTCTAAAAGATGTGTGTTACTCTATGGCTTGTGTCCTGGAAATCACAACTCTTAGTAACTCTGAGAAATGTTTGGGAACTAGTGACAACGATGGGGTGCAACGTGAGTCGGTGTGCACCCACATCCTGTGCATCAAATTTTTATAACGAAAATGAACAATGTTTTAGTAAACAATCTTCTCTAAACGTAGTTTTGAGTACCGGGTGTCACCATTTATATTGTTTGTTTTATATTATTGTTCTTATTCTGATATTTCTTTTTCTAGTGCTAGAATTTGTCAAAATACATATATTAAAATTTAGTCTAAACTGAGAATTTATTAACGTTTTCGAGCGCACAGGTTCCTTTTCAAATAACTTCTAATACAAAATTTATTTTAGAAGTTATTTGAAAAGAAACTGGTGTGTTAGAAAACGTTAATAAATTCTCAGTTTAGACTAAATTTTAGTATATCATATAAATATGTATTTTGACAAATTCTAGCACTAGAAAAAGAAATATAAGAATGAGAACAATAATATGAGACCAAGTGCTATTCACCAAATAAGGATACTTTTAAGTGATTGTTTGTTTTGAAGTTTTCATGTTTCAATTGTTTTATTATAAATAAAATAGTATTGTATGTGCGCTGCTCTATGTTTTTATAAAGTGCATTTGCAAATGTAGATTTTCCAAATACTGGTGGTTTAGAATTTAAGATTTCTACATAATTTATTCATAATTCTATGTGAAAATGGAACAAATCATGATTGTTAAATAATTCCACAGCTGTGCCAATAATGATATCAGAAGAGTGCATTTTCTGAATAGAAACAACAAATGTAGAAAGATTAACAGGGTCTATTGGTGTAGTATGTTAATCAAGTAAGTTGGAGTAGTATATGGATGTTGATTATTGTAAAAGGTACATGTAGTTCTAATCTGAGTTCAAATTGAATATGAAGTGGCTTGTGAATACTGAATTATTGATTATAATATTTGAAACATATTTATCCTTTCATATTTTCAGACAGTTCAATTTGTTTATCCTCATTCTGACACATTTTATATTATGATTTATTTCATGTTTGCAAAGATATTCTAAATATATGTACATTATTCATAGTTCCGAGCCACGCCCCTTTTTACGTCAGCCAGCCAATCAGCGAGCACCCTCATACAAACAAAGTGTCATAGTCTCACAAGTTTTATCTGCTCCCGTAGTAAACAGTGAGAAATTGTCAAGTTTTGATACCGGATTTTTGAATGAAAATGTGCTAAACGTCTTAATTTTTAAGTTGGGATGCACTACCTTTCCTATTTTCTACATTGTATCCAATGTATACCTCTCATGGGTGAAAAACTCTTATAAAAACATGTTCAAATATGTTTGTTGTGTGCGTACAGCATTGTTAGCTCTCAAATGTCATCATCGCCAATGCAAGCACAAACCACTGCGATTTTATAAACAATGCATGTGATTTGAGAAATATCCTTTTATCCATGTCTTCATAATCTGTTTATAATTGATCCGACGTGTGAATTCTTGATGGGTATGTTATTGTAACAATGATAATCCATTCGTTTCACAAATATATCACTATTTGGAGATTTAAAGGTGACGCCATTTGCATGGACACATTAGCCTTTATCACACGCCGTAATTTGTCAACACCGACCATAGCGCGATGCGATTAAGAGTAGCTGCTCAACGAACCTGTTATCACGGCACTTCATTTGGTAGTAGATGCAAAAAGATGGAAACTAAATGTCCTAGCAAATCTTTATTATCAATGATTTCTGAGAATACATCTGGTATGCTATAGAACAGAAGTTACCGAATTCATCCCAAGTTAAAAAAGTAAGAAGATTAGCACAATTTTGATTCAACACTCTTGTGTAGAAAGTCGTCAGTTTCTCTCTATTTACTACGGGCGATAGGAATGTTTGTGAGACCCACGTGGTAGCATAACCAAATCTAGAGTAAAAGGAGCGGGGCATCAGAACTATGAATAAGATCTACTGTATATTCATATTCTGTCGTTATGAATTGGAAACTAGGTAAGTTAGAAGATGAGAGTTTGCATTATGATTTCTTTACGTAATTTACGACCTTGGGGGCATGCATTAATTTTGTGTAAGGTTGCTGTAATTAATTTTTAATTCATGTAATTCATTTTTAAAAACACTTTGTATGTGTACAAATAAATGAGACATAATTAAAATGATTTTTGTTTTGTTATATTCCATTATTTTGAGAAGGAGCAAAATATAATTATTTGTGGCAAAGAGAAAATTGTATAAAAAATGTCAAACTTCTACTTTTATTCTACCGGACATGTATTGTGATAGTTACTTATTCTAAATGACTTCACATTTCAAGGGCCACTTGATGTAATTAAATCGAAGCTTATAGGGTTGTAAACCCTGTGGGCCACCTGTCTTCAGCTATGTCAATAGCGTGGTAGGAACTTGTTTGGAATGGAGATCAGAGAGAGAGATATATATAAATTATAGAATCTTTTATGTGAAAGATGCGATTGTTTCAAATTCAGCAAGTAGAATTGCAGAGTATCAAAGACACATAACTAGATAATTCTTCACAGAATGTAAGTTTGTATTGGGTTCCATTATATAAACATACTGAAATTATATAGATACCTATAGGAACCAGTCATGTTGTGTCTTTGGTAAGACTTTCGCTCTTATCGCAAGAGCTTCGTCGGGCCTAATGAAATGATCCTCTCACTGGGTCACATGACCACCACGGATCTGGCGATCATGTGTCAGTAGAGACGTGTACGCCACAACATCGGTCGAGGTATACCGTAAAGCTTTCCGGGAACATGGGATCAATACATACCACAAGTCGGTCAACACCATCAAGTCAATGCTGCCTTCTCCCAAGGACAAGGCTCCAGACAGTGCCAAGTGTGGCATCATCTATGAGGTCAACTGCCCTCAGTGTCAGGAGACGTATGTTGGTGAGACAGGCAGGACCCTGAACACCAGAGTCAAGGAACACTTGAACCCGAAACGTGTTCCTACAGCAATTGGGGACCATATCAAAGATACAGGACACATGATCAGCCTCAGTGACTTTAAGGTGGTAGCACGCGAGGAAATGGAGCTGTGCAGGAAGATCCGTGAGGCCATCGAAATCCGAGAGCGCCGACCCCGGATGAATCGCGACACCGGCTATGACTTGCCCCCCGTGTACACGTCTCTGCTGTCACATGATCGCCAGATCCGTGGTGGTCATGTGACCCAGTGAGAGGATCATTTCATTAGGCCCGACGAAGCTCTTGCGATAAGAGCGAAAGTCTTGCCGAAGACAAAACATGACTGGTTCCTATAGGTATCTATATAATTTCAGTATAGATAATTCTTATGCATGTTTTTATAATCATCCACATCATGGGCCCCAGCATCATAGGATGGATGGAGTATTTACGTGTATACTATTATGAGTTACAATCGCTATACCATACACATTACTACTATTAAATAGAAGGGTAACTGACAGGCACAAAGATCAGGGAAGCCAGGGCTATGATATGGTATGTTACAATATGGTTTCATTTCTTTTTGTTTCTATTTTACTGCTAATATGTCCAAACATAAACTATCAAAAGAAAATTATTATTATTTCTTTTTTTTAATTTAAATTTCGAGTACATATACTCCTTATCAAAAATCCAAACCATTGACCAAACCATGATTTAAATTAATAAAAAGAAATAATAATAATAATAATTTTCTTTTGATATTTTATGTCTGGACATATTAGCAGTAAAATAGAAACAAGAAGAAATGTCTTGAGTTTGTCTTATAAACATTTCCCGAAAAACTTGCAAAGATAATTGAATATTCATTTTCTGACACGAGTTTACAAATTATCTCCTATAGTTTGTAAGGTCACCTTCCACATTCATTAAAACATTGCGTAATCAATGGTAATGGTAATGAAAAACTTCTCTGCACTATATACTGGACATTCTATAATAAAACGATAAAATGAAATTAATTTTCTATGCCTTTATGACAGTTGACAAATACGTTGATCTTCATTCAATTTTGATGTCTCTTCCGTTTTTAATGTAAAGGCCATGTGAACTGAAACCTTAACTTTGGACATGCATAATCTAAGTTTGTAGTTTAGTTTGATAAGTAATAAATAATTTTCTATATCTAGTATGGGTCCGTAAAACAGGATACATGTAGATCTATAAACTTTCCATACATTCAGTTTCAATTTGTTGGAAAAGACTACGGTAGATTTTATTTGGTTTGTGATATCAATCTCAAGTTTCTTCGTATTAAATAATAAATATACATACGTTATCATTTATATACGAAAGAGAAAAGATTTTGTCGGCCGTGACTCTCATGCAAACATAATGCAATCAGTCACACCGAAATCAGTTCCTAAAACAACTCACCTGCCCACTTCATTTGGGTACGTTATGCTTATTTCTGTCCTTCAAAAGTTTATTAGAAAATAGTTCTTAAAGGAATACAATACTGATCAATATGCGATATGCACAGTTTTAATGTTTATTTAAAGTGACATTCATGATGATAATAGGATTTATCAAAGTTAACAAAAAAGTGATATATTGTAAGATACTTCTATATCATTGCGCTTCTATGAGAAAACGCGCATGTACATTCAAGTTATGCGGCTCAAATGAAAACATGGGGTCAAGAGAGATGCTGTGTTTTCTTTGCTAGAATTTCGGTTTACTGTGTATAATGAGGTCCGGCCAACGTATATAGTAGTTTATTGGATAAGAAAATGTAGTGCTATGGATTTGCAGTCACAATATTAATATGTTTGACAACATACCGGTAATGGAACCTGTAGATCTAAACTAATTTAGAAAAGTAGATTATGATTTTCTGGGATTGACATGCTTTCTATCCAACTTTTTAAAAAGGATTCTAACAAGTTAAATTTAATTGGTATATTTGTAACGAAGTATCATTCATCTGAGAGTTTTAAAATGTCTTCAAAATCGGATTACAAATATGGACGTGACAAATGCTGTTTTTCAGCTAGCTCTAATTATTTTAATTTTAATTGATCTGATTTATATTAGGCATTATGGATTATGAGATAAGTATGGCATCTACAAATAAGTGTAGAAAATTCCAGCCAAATATATTCAACAAAAGCAAATGTCAAAATTGCTTTAAACCAAAGGAACAACATTCGGCGGAAGCTTTAGAAAGTTGTAAGGTATGTGTACAATACTGCATAATAAACAGTTACATGCTATAGTCACTACCTTAATTCAATTTAACATATGATATTAATCAAATTCATGTTATGCATGATTGCATTTATTCAGTAAGTACTAAGTGCATATGATGTTTATTAGTTTGGTAAAGAAGAAATACAATGCCAATTAATGAGTTCCAATGTTTGCAGGCAGCAAGAAAAATTTCGAAATGTGGGTATCTGTTCGTGGCTCCAGAAACTTTCGACTTTTCAAGTCCACTTGACAAGTCCAGAGTAAGTTTTTATTTAGCTTTGAATTGCTTGCATTATCTTACCCATCATGAATTTATGTTTTGCTTTTAGGTGTGATTTCGTTGAATGTCCTGTTAAATGTACTTTTCTGTGAGTGTCATGATATTGATAAGTAATAAATAGTGTTCCCACCCATATAAAATATGGAATTAAAGTTCAACTATGTACTATTAGATGCAGATCTGTGTGATGATTGTTTGTAAAGCACATCTTTGGAGAAATCTAGCAGAAGTGATTGTAGCTTCTATAACACAATATTAGTCCTTTTTGTGGTCCATGGATATAGAATTATGGATAGATGTAAAACAAGTTAAGATACCAAGTGCTATATTCACAGCTGGTTTACTAAAAACATATATATATATTTATTTTATTGTACATGTATTTATCATTATAAATTTATTTTGAAATAATAAATGATACTAACAACAAAAATAAGTTATTGTCAGTATCTACTAAACATTTATTTAGTCTGCGAATAAAAAGGGACTGGTTCATATAGTTCTATCGTGTATAAAAATAGAAAGTGCAGCAAACTGATTTCTCCACTTCTTTTTGAGCACAATTGTATTATTGCCACTTATCTGATTCTATTATCTGTCCACAGTTACAAATAGCTCCCTAAAAATAGAAATGAGGTGAGATTTCCCTGCTATTTTGCTGCTCATGAGCAATATTATAAGACATAGTTGACCACAGTTTCTTCCAATATGTTTCACGGTTATCACAGTAGGGTCCTTGAACTGGTCAGGCTCTAAAACAGATTTGCTGCTTTGTCTTCACGGGGACGATTTACAAAGTTAACCATTTACCAAACTTACGAAATGAATAAGTTTGTTTAACTTTAAAAGATAAAAAATTGTTTATTTGTTTTTCCTATGAAATAGATTCTTTAATAGAAAGTGTTTGCTCATTTTAAATAGTGTAATGAGAAATATGTGGACAGTGGATGTTGATATGGCATCTCAATTGATAAAACAGATGATTTTGCCAAATTTATGAGACCATGATGATCAATATCAGCGATGGCCTCCAGACAGACAAGATAAACGACTTCCATGATATGGATTTTCCATCTGCTGGGAATAGTTAGGTAGTGAATCTCAATGATGAGTATAAGGTTCTGTGCTGCTAAAACTGTCATAAATCAAATGATTTTTTATTCCCAGTAAGACAATTGTGAACTTAAACTTTTAAAGTAGTTATTTAATGACACTTTTAGATTAGGTGCAGTGAAATTACATGTTATCCCATGTGCTTATACTTGTATGTTTATTCCATAAAGATTTGTGGAGTAATCAATTTTTATATCACACAATGTACTGTATATGGTACAAATGAGTGTTTTAAAGACAAGTTTAACTAGATCAGAAGTGCTCAGAGAGCACAACATCACTAGAACAACGTTGACTTATGGGCAATAAAGATGTTTATTAAAAAGTAATGGAAATCGTGATGGAAAATTAAATTACAATGTATGTATTCAGCCACAAATAATCTGTGTGCAACTGTCATACCTTATATTTTTGTAAAGTGAACAAAATCAGTTCATCGGTAAGCCCTCTAGCTTGTACGGATATACAGTCAGTTAGTTAGTTTTGAACAAAACACAAGGCTTTGCTTCAGCAGTTGCAGCGACGCAACAATTACCCCACATTAAGTTACCAGGTAGTCTTTCATAAATTTCTAATACCAAAAGTCGTGCATGATGAAGTGAATTTTCACATGGGATATTCTTCACAGATAGCAGAAAGGATCACATTCACTTCAAATTTCTTTTATTGAAGTCCACTGGTCTTGAAAAGAAAGGAAGGAGGCATTTATAATCTGGTGACATACATTGAAATAGCAGACATGTTTGTGGTCAACTGTCAACATGCACAGTTCAGATGGACAATTTCTATGAAGCAATGTAGACAAATAAATAACACTTACTGAAGGGCACTACTTTACAGTAAATTGGACATATGTATGATTTTCTGCAAATAAAACAACTGTTTTCTTCTGAAAATTGAGTGACCATATTTTCCCAAGTAAACCTTACATTTAGTTTTGGTTTCTTTGGAGCTAAAGTTACCTAAAGCTTCTATATAAACTTTCAACTTTGTGAATGGCAAATTACTCTACATATGATTTAGTAAAATAGTTCTATTTACATACGATTTAGTAAAATGCTTCTGTTTACACATCTTTTAGTTAGATTTGTTGTAATACACATGTTTATGGTATGAAAATGTCTTTCAAACATTGAATGTTTTGGCCGATTTCAGTGAATAAGATTTTATAAGGGCCCTAAAACTTTCACTTTTAATACCATAGTTACATGCTCTTGTCATTCAATTTGTTTTGTCTATTTATTACGGAATGAAAGGTCATATGAATGAATAAGTTTTGATGTTTAGGTGGTTTTGAATTTTCCCACACTATGTGACAATGAGTAGATGCATTTGGAATAACTGTTTCTAATGACGTTCATCTTTCTTCATTGATTACCCTACACCCCACCCTGTACATGAAATGTAAAATTCATTTATGATAGAAGTCGAAGGTTAGATTTCAACACTAAAAAAGAGATTCTGTTTTCATGATATCTAAAAACTTACAACCAAAGCTTGTATATACATGATGTACACTTGTGTATTCTTAATGAGCACAAGTACATATTAAACTAGGATGTGTAAAGATATGACCTATCTTATAGAACAACTTATTAAAAAACAATATAGAAATGACCCCATATAGAGCTGTGAGTTGAAGTTTGTCTGAAATTCAATCACCATTATGCAATTAAAATCATATTTATATGGATCATGTATAATGAATCATCGATGCTTGAAGATAAAAGCGATTGTATAAGTCACTTTATTAAACAAAAGTTTTTTTTGTGTTTTTTCGGTAATCATATTTTACTGGCCAGATACATTTTATATATATGTAAATGGTTCATGATAATCTTGCGACTAACTCTACAGTTATTGAAATAATCTAATATATTTTCAGCGATGGCAGAGAAGATTCTTGGTTTTGTACGATGATGGAGAACTTACCTACTCCGTGGATGACAATGTAAGTCAAACAAGGTAGTTTAAGAAAGGGAACAATCATTTTTGGCATATGTTTCAAATATTATATTTTATTAAATGGAACCAGCAACATTAAGAACACATTGTGTTTTCGTTTACACACATCAGTTTGAATGAAACAACATGAATGAAATATACTCTGTAGTATATTGGCATACAAACATTTTACAAGATTAATCCAGTAGGTACTTAACTAGTGTACTTAACACAGGACAGATGTTATTATATGTCTGCAATTGTATAGGCATTATTAAGAGAACAGAACTATTACACTGTCAACAACTTTAGTAAGTTCCCTGCTCCTATACTAGTCTTTAGTATTGATGGTCATATGTACAGAACCTAAAGTCAGCAAAAAGCTCTGACCACGAGATGTCTGGTTGATGACTCTGATCTGTTTCAAATATTCTCATTTTTTATCAACTCTGTGGTCCATATCTTTTTTTTTTTTTTTTTTGGGGGGGGGGGTCTGTGGACCATGGTCTATTGACCCATAATCCTTTAATTTATGGCTTATCCCTACATTATCTCTGATATGATAAATACTTGGCATGTAAGAACAAAGATTTTTTGTGACTACTGGTACTTAAATTCAAGAATGCTGCTTGATAACAGAATCGTGGGCAAAAGATTGGTAACTATGACCATAATGGGTGCATACATAAACCCCAACTTGGTCACTACTATTTTATTGCATTTTGCTAACTGCTGTGTGGGCTGCGAGGGGATGGTCAGAGTGGTGTGCTTGACAAATATGATAAGTTTCCTTTTGTTAACATGATTAGTGTTCTCTGGTTTCTTACCAATGTTCTATGATGATTCCTTAACAATTTGATGACCTGCCCATCTTCAGGACAACAATGCTGGTTTGTTAGAATGAAAATTTTCGAGGCGTTTGGTCAGAGAGCTTAGGATAGAATGAATAAATAATAGAGATGACAGTTGAATAAAAAGAATAGTCACACAGCTTATACTTTAATATTGGTGACTAATTTGAGCCTTTCCAAAAAAAAAATAATAATATGTTGGCTGGTTAATGTGAAAGAAATTGAGAACTATAGAACATGACGAAATAATCAAAAAATATAATGCAAGTGAATAGTTGCATCCTGTTCAAGCTTGATTTTTAGTCTGTATTTTTATAAATCATAAATAGTTAATATGAGTGTTCATAGAACACTTGTGTATGTTATTTGAAACATTTTCATGTAAAACATGTCTTGAAGCTATAGTTTATGGTTGAATATATCACATCATATATCACCAGTAATAAGTAGTCACATGGACTATTGGGTTGCCATTAGTTTTATCACCATCAATTGCACATGTCTAACATTGCCTGCTGCTATCAAAGAGCTAGAAAATAATAGTAGAATTTTCTTTGCAAATATATTGTTCCTGTTACAGAAAGTCTTCAGTGTTCAGTGATTTTAATCTAAAAAGAAGTTTTTTATTTACACTCGTAACTATGTTAGTTGAACGTATTGTAATTAGCACTATATTTTACTCCCAAATTCAGTGAGTGAAACTTGAATCGTTAGGAGTGACATTTTATACATGCAGACTTGCAGATAGCATCACCATAGCACCCCATACAGACCCAAATATAGCGGGATGTATTTATGAGTGTAATTAAGTTGGAATAAATGATTCTGAAGCTCAGTGTTAGACATTGTAATTGTCACATCACATCCGCTAATTTTCACCTTGAACACGTTTTATTTATGCAGATGTATAACTTTTAAATTGCCTAACATGGAATCGAATTAAATGTTTTATGTGCAGTACAGTTTTATACTTGTGCAAACAAATATGTGAGATGACCTTTTTGTCTAGGATCTTTGAACCTATTCACCTTTTTCTTCTATATTCTTATTAAACGACCATGCACGCTTTATTATTGTTAATATGTGGTGTAGAATATACCAGTTTGTTTATACACATGGTTTTATTTTTGCACTGGTCCTGATTTAACAGAACTTTGATGATTTAATTAAGCATGACCTGTATTTCGAGGATATTAGGGTATGTTGTAGTTAAATAGAATATAAATGTGCTCCACGTGGTTAGATGAACAGTTCATGGATATTATCTACTTTAGGGCTATGGATATAAGAAAATTCATAGACTCTTCCAACGCATACTCAAAACAACTAAAATTTTCACGTCACATTTAGAAGACTTCTTGTAAATGCCATTGGTATTGTTATGGCTAAGAATAGTTGTCCATATGACAAGTTTTTACTCATCCAGATATTGAACACATATACCCATCTCGAATGATAGAACAGGTACTTAGATTGTATTGAAGCAATTTTAATAACTTTATTCATATTTTATATGTAATATTAATCAATAGCATAATTACCATTACTGTGACTACTACGTTGCAAATATAGTTCATGGAAATCACGTATCCTTTGACTATCTTTGATACATGTACATATAAAGAGTTCTGTAGTATCACTTTCCTATATTGAAATTCATTTGGCATGGTCTTTATATTGTGGAATACAATTTTAGCATATTTTACTTCATGAATCTACATGTATTTGTTTCATGAAGCATATAAAAAATAACCATGATATAAGCAAACAAAATGAGAAACATTTGAATGTCTATGAAAGATATCTTTGAGAACTGTAAAACTGATGAAGTTTTGTATTGTTTTTTAACACTGATTGCATGCTTACTGTGTTCTCTTATCATTTTATTCTTCACTTAAAAGCACCTACCTGCTCATTCAATTAGTTCTAGCATTCTTGATAGCATGATAGTCTGACCGTTTGCTCTTATTATTGAGTACTGTTTGTTTTATGGACGAAAAGAGACAACATCTACACCTAACAATATATTTGACCCATTTACAATGCAAGTTTTATGCATGTTCTTTTCTAGTTTCTGATCAAAATCAGTTCAGACCTTATTCCAGTCTGGGTTATTTGGTGTAAGTGAACATAAAAAGCATTTGGTTATCAACATAATTATGAAAATAAAATTATCTGGTGATCTGATGATCGTAATCGTGCTATTTTATGGAAATTAGTGTTGTGCACAAGATCCCAATGACTTTTTCTACCCTAAAATGTCAATTTGATGACAAAATTTATATAAGCATAATTGCTGCATTATGGGATAAGCTAGAAATGCCCCACAAAATGGATTGAAGTAATTGTTTGTTCACAGAATGTCAGTAAGGTGTTGTTGAATTTGTTCAAGCACCCACACCCTTGAAGATACATGTATATACAGTCGTACATTATTGCTACTAAAAGCTTCCAAAACTCAAAGCAATTTTGAGCATTAGCCTTCTGAATGGTTTTGTTTGGCCCATGAGTATTTCATTTCAAATGGTTTTATTATTGAAATTTGATATACTGTACATGTATATTTTTTTTAATATCATAGTGTGTAAAGTTGTTGGAAAGAATGAAATATCAGTGTTTTTTGCATGATACATAACTTTCACCTGTTGCTTGGGCTCATTAGATTCAAAATTAGTTTCTCGGGTCTCGTACAAACAATTGATTTGTGCATCCTCTGTTTTTTTCTTTAAAATTCATTGTATCGTTAGGCTACACTTGTTCAATGTTTTAATAAAAGAAATTTTTCCTTGATTCATGTTTTTGAAACATGAACTGAATGATATGTATGTGAGGGTGTAGACTCCATAAACATACCAGGTTATACACTTGGTAATTGTTTAGATTGGGTTGAAAAATTGATACTGTACGTAAAACAATCTCTAAATTGTTCTGGATGACCCCTTTGTGAGCGACATTTTTATCATTTAACTATGCATCATATGCTTAGATCTGAATATTTACATTCTGTTCATTCTAATTGATGGAAAAATGGAGTGCAGAAAGACAAAAACGTTCACTATGCCTAAGAGTTTAATTGTAAACTCTTGCTGCTACAATCATGTGAAATTTATGGAATTGGGCTGTGGGTATCACTAGAATTCTTTGAACATGGTGGCTGTAATTTTATCAAGGGCCTTGGCTTAATCTAAAACTCTTTAATCTACATAAAAGTATGGAGTGACGAACAAGATTATGAAGAGCAATTGATATTCTTGATTGTGATGGCGTAGCATAGTTTGCTCATTTAAAAAAAAACAAGAGTGGTGACACCAGTTTACAATAGTTTAATGAAATCTCCATGTAAATGTCCACTCACTCAGAAGCCCACTGCCGAAAATTGATCAAGCTTCAACTTAAATCCAAAGACTTTTAGGTAAACATTAAACTCTCATTGGTAGTATTTGATCTTGTTATGCAGTTATGTTTCTTCTCTGTTTTATGACGATAGAAGGACTGAAACACTTTATAGACATATATGAACAAAGTAAACACTGGGCAGTGCTCCTAAGCGTGTATGACATATTTATATTTATTAGGCTTCAAGCTTGAAATTTGATATCCACTTTACAAATGTATATTTTACTATTTGACAAAACCTTGAATGTCATAAACGCTACATTTTTGTGGTTTTATAATGGACTTCATGTCAACATTGCATGGCTACAATGCGCAGTAAGAAATATAAATTCTCAGCTTTGTTGGATGTAGTTTAAATTTTGTCTAAAAACTGTGATCTCCCACTCTGAACAACTACCTACTAGTACACGTATTTAATTATCTATCAAGTTTACTCTTCAAAATAAGTAAATAGGACAATCTAGTGAAATTTGGATGGCACCTAACCACCTTCTATGATCAGTGATGATGTAAATTGTTTCTGGGACTTCTGCATGTATAAATTTAGACATATGATATTAACTGGCATATCATTTGCATACATGTAGGTGTTAGATTGTGAGATAGCCAGATTTGCATAAATACATTTTCTACCTGTTGCATCTATTAGAAACATTCAATTACATTAGTGCATTTGATATACAATGTATAGGTAATACTTATATATACTTATATACTTAAACTTATATAAGTCCCATTTTGAATTAGGAGATTCCAATTTACATTTTGAATGAAGAACGGGTAATTGACACTGTTCGTATTTTGTCCATGCTTACAGAAAATCAGTCTTATGTTTGCCAGACGACAACTCTTGGGATGAGTTTAATATAACCATTGTTTTTCGTGTGCACCTTTCAATAAAAATAGAAGTTGAAAAGTAAATTGATGTGCAATCAAACCAAAACATCGTTCTTATTCTAAACTTCCCAAGCGTTCATCGATGAAACACGAATGTCAGTGTAACAATGAAGGAAAAAAATTGTATAGAAATGTTTCAACATTTGAAGTCATCAATTCTAAATGGGGGAAAAGTTAGTTGATTGTTGAATTGAAATAATATAAGTATTCTGTATAGATACCAAGTGAATTCTATCGTATTTACATTGATAAAATCTATATTCAGATGGGAAAAAACAACAACTTTATGACACATAAAATCATAATCATTGAAAGTACAATGTAGTAGTTGATTAGAGATGATGATTGTACTTTTCAATGCACAGAAAACATGATTTCTTTTAACTATATCATGTATGTTATATGAATAATTTATTGCCCTCAAACCATTCCAGCAAAGGCTCCTGTTCACAAGGCAGCCTACTTCATAAAATTATAATATTATAATTACCCTAAAATCCAGAAGAAACGCCCATATTCGAATAAATGCCTTGGGTTGATTTTAGGCTGAAATCCATTGATTAAATGCCCAGTGTCTGCTTTAAGCTCCGTCTCTAAGGGAGGACAAAAGTAGACACCCAGCATTTAATTAATGACCCGTTAAAAGCAAGCATTTCAGGCTAAAATTGAATAAAACATGATAACAGACAATAATCTATGTAATAGTTCATAAGTTCTTTGTACCATGATATGTTCACCCGCACAGACAAAACATGTTTGTACTCAAGTAATATTCATTTTCACTATAATTATCAACTTACATAGACTGCAAATACCCATGACATAGTCTTCTTCAACAAGTATTTACAATTTTTACACTGTAATTGTATAAGTACATAATGACAATACGAGTACATAGATTTCTTGAAGAAGATCTTAATAATTTTTTCCGTCTATAATTACAGGTTCACACTGTGCCGCAAGGCGTCATTGACATGAACTTGTGCACTGACGTGTTTGATGCTGAAAATGTGACGTCACATCAATTCTCCATCGCCGTAGCAACAGCAGAGCGCGTTACGTACATCAAGGGTACAGCCAAAGATGAGATCACACGGTAACTTTTAGTCTTTTTTCATTGGTCTTTTTTCTTTCTGAGCGGGGAGAAGGGGCAGATACCAAGTGAATTCTATCGTATTTACATTGATAAAATCTATATTCAGATGGGAAAAAACAACAACTTTATGACACATAAAATCATAATCATTGAAAGTACAATGTAGTAGTTGATTAGAGATGATGATTGTACTTTTCAATGCACAGAAAACATGATTTCTTTAACAAGATTCAGTCACCACACAGTTTGCATGTACAAAATTCATGCAATTCATATTTTCATATTCACAAGTAAAAAAATCTTAAACTAAAAGCACTTTTTGATTTACAATTTGGTTTTAAAGGAAACGGCACCCCAGTTACAGTGTCAATAAGAAAGGATTTTGAGCTAACTTGTCTCAATTTCTAATCAGAGATGAAAACAGCTCAAGGTTTGATGAAATGGCGCCGATGCCCCTTGTCATAGATGAATTGCAGTCTGTGATTTGTATTTGTTGTTACCTGTATATCTTGATGTTTTTCAAAGATGATTCAGAACAATATAATGCAATTAGATTGACATTAGATATGATGACAGTGATGCATCGACTATCTAGAACGCATTACTGGAAGAATAGTCCATTTGACAGAAATCATTAGATGTCTTAAACTGACCTTGGATTTTGACGTTAATAAGTTAGGTATTAAGAATGATTAGGATTATCACTTTACTTTGATGAAAACAGTGGCTGTATTTAATTTATTTAAAATATATTGTATTTAGGTGTTTTCTAGTAAATTAACATTTTTAAGCAGTTGATCAATCAAGTTGTGAAGGGGACCTATTTTAAGAATATACATGTATACAGGATAGAGGCAGTGATTGCCTGTTTGATTTACAATGCGTGTAGACATGTACATGTACATTTAGACTAGGATGTCCATCACTGACATCACATAATGAATAGGAACACTTTGAACCATACATATTGGCTTTTGACCGTGAATCGAAGAGATCATAACATAAAATAATCTTATACAAGTTCAACAATAGTTTCTAAACAAGGATAATAATCAGTTCATACACTGAGCTTTCGACAGCATCCGCCATCTTGATCACAGTGGTTGATGTCATTCGTCGTCACTGGGACCTAGGGAAATCCCCAGGTTGTGCGCCCCCTCCCCCTCTCGGGTGAGGACATTGGTCCAGATGGAAGCCAGACGTCAATCACTGTGATCAAGATGGCAGATGCTGTCGAAAGCTCAGTGTATGAACTGATTATTATCCTTGTTTAGAAACTATTGTTGAACTTGTATATTTCATATCCAGGATAAATGAATTTCCATCAAAAAATAAAGTAATCTTGATGATTGCCATTTTCAATACAAGACCTCAAAGTTAGGACTTAAAATTAAGTTGTTAATTTATAGGATATAGGACATTGATAACCATTTTGAAATCTTCACCCGAAGTCCTAGTTACATGGCTTCACATTTGTACGCTATTTTCTCTCATATTGTAAAGCATACAATATGTATGAAAATTAGTATCAATTTTCACCTGCTATCTACCAGCAATTTAATGTAAATGTTGACTGTCCTTTGGGCTAATTGAATCACATGTTATTAAACATCACCTGAGGCATGGCACTGGTTTTGGTCTATTAAGATAATTGAATTAAATATAATTTTTTTATGTGCACATGAATATGGTTTAAAAGCATTTAAATGACACTTCAGGGCCAGCTCTTGTATTCACTTTGACAATATTGCAGATCTCATAAAATTGGCAGTGCAAAATGGCCAATTTACATGTTATCTCCTACGCTAACAAATATCAAGTTCATTTTAGAGCAATTTTAAAACATGTGAATAGAATAGACTAGCACTCTACACATTTTCATACGGGTCTTTCTGAACAACGGAAATGGGAATATGGAGAAGTTACTTTTACTTGGTTGCAGGAGCCTTATTTTATTCCTACTCATCGTAATTGTAACCCTTAACTGTAATTGGTGAACTTTATGATTGGTTTACATTTTGAGTTTCCAAAGGAATAACATTTTTGTTATCTAATTCAATTCAAAGAAAATTAGATCTTAAGGGAAAGGATGGCGCACAAATTTTGTTATTGGGGGTTTATTCGTCCTGCACACCTTTACGCTAGTACAGGTGTGATGTCACATGTGTATTCCCAATTCACTATATATCAATTATTAACAGTTTTATTCTTCAAGGTTGAATGTGTAATGTTAATCAGTCATTGAGAACCAGCTCATTTCTTCCCTCAAACGTTGACCTGCTTTTCTGTTTAAGGATGTACCGGTAATTTGTCACTATTTCCTCCTACAGAATCCCTTCCCTCACATTTCTTGTGGCACTCCTGTAGTTTTATGACCTGTGTTACCGAAGCGCGTCTTTTTATTGAAAATGTTCATTGAAATTCCATGTGTGATCATTAATTACGAAATGGAAAAGTTAAAGCCTATAGTCAATTGTTTATTATGGGGGAATTTCCAGTAAAATTTGCAGGTATAATGGGGGCTTAATGTGTGAAAATGTAACATTGCTGATCTTAAGTTAAGTAAGTCGTGTAGCAAGTGTATTAAAATTTGGACACTGATTCTATGTCAATGGGTATCAATAAAATTCTAAGTGCCTGCAGAAATATTTGGTCTACATAAGTTTTGCGATGCAGAGGTTATGATAACTATTTTGGTAGCGATTTGAATGCACCATGTAAAGTATATTTTAATAGTTATACAAACAAAATCACTTGTTCATTGAATTATGGAGAGTTCTGGTAAAACTCTGACCTTAGACACCTCTGTATAAATATGCTTGTTGAGTGAAGTTTCATTCAAAGAAGATTTGTTCAAAGAATAAAAGGGGGAGTGTGGCATTGTTTTCTGATGATGTCGTACCTAGCCAAGCTAAGCTGTTAACAAAGCACACACACGAACTAAGTATGCAACTATATCTACTTTTATAGAGTGACTTCAGAGGTTACAAGTTCAACTTCTTACAGGCAAAAGACTTGGTAATAGTTGTCTTCATCATTACCTCCAGTCATATATCTTTATATCAGATGAAAGCAACTGCATTAATAGTCTGGCAAAGAAAACTTGGAATTTATTGTTCACATTTGGCGATCTTGCTGCATAAAATATGTTTGGTTTTTGCATTCTTAATGGTTTCTGGCACTGTATTCTTGTATTTTGTACCCTCTTCAAAATGTCTAATTGATTGCATGTTCGTTTAATATTAGAATGTTGCTCACTTTGTAGTATGTTATCCTCCTCCAATAGGAAAAAAGAAGAACCTTTTGTTTGTGTAGAAATATATATTTGTTATTTACCTATATATAGTATAATGTGTCCAGTAGCATTTTGGTATACAATGTACACCATCCAGTGACATTTATGTGTAGGTAGTAATAATGACTAACTAAGTGGTTATCTGCTGAACAGCTCCAGTATCAACTGAATACAGAATGGCGAATTTTATACGAACAAATGTAATGCGAGAAGGGTCCTAATTACAAAACATGAATAAATATTGTTGGTGTGGGTGTAAACGTATTGGTGTTTCAACAGTTTTTGCTAAGTTTTATCAAGTTTTGCGGCTTGTGGCCTTGTTTTCATTCAGTGTTGTAAACAAACCATTTACAAATTTACAAACAATAATGCAAGATCGTTCTCCCTAGAAATATTTATGTTCCTGCCACACTGATTT
>CM032669.1:32168225-32252660 GCA_019095985.1 Streblospio benedicti | reverse complement strand
TACTGAATAATGTGTGATGTCCTTTTGTAATCATTCTCTTGATTCATGTTTATTGCAAATTATTTGATTGTTCTTAATCTTATGATTTTAGATATACATAGATATTTTAGAAAATATTTATAGTTTACAATTATAATGTGCTTCTATCTAGCAGGTATGGGTATGAGCTTATTTTAACGTGCTGTGTCTCATATTGCAACGTACAATTACAAAGTTTTTCCGCATCTTTTATTTTTAATGATTTTGATTAATGCTACCTACTCAAACCAATGTTTTAAAATTTATGTGTTTTTTTCATTGACAAAAATGTAGAATGACATGTAAAAGATTTTTAATCAATTTCCGTTTAAAAATAGGTATTGATTTCATTTGAGACACCATCATCAGAAAGCCACATTTTAATGACATTTGGCAAATTTATAGCACTTGCTAGAGAACAAAATTATTTGTTATAGTCATGTTCATCCCTTTCTATGAAATATTAAGTACTAAATATATTTTATAATTGACTTTAAATCGTTACGTTTTTATAGCGTATAAGGTACATTGAAACACAAAAAGATACAAATATTATTTTGACGGCATTTTGTGTTAAATTTCACAATCCTCATTATTAGCGGAGAGTAAACAAAGACCGTTTTGTGACGCAAAGACCACTTAACAATGTATGATGTTTACCCTGAGTAAATGACTGGGTAAGTTTCCGCTAGGCTCATCCATACTTGGAAAATTATTGCTGACCTGTACATATATGTGCAAGAGGAATTCGAATAGGCATCCGGTTAGCTTTGTTTTTCTTTGACTAACAAAAGATAAACATTGTGAATGGTTATGACCTATACCATCATTGAACACATATGAGGCTAATTAATTTTATGTTCTGGCCTTGTAAGATGTTTATAAAGGCACTTGGGACAGCTCTTAGACCCCATGTATCATTTATATTTATTTGCTTTATCAGTGGTAAGAATGGGTTCGTCTCTTGTCATGATTGTTATGCTTCATAGTCCTGTGATTGGTAACATATAACATGCAATTTTCTTTGGCCTTGTCTTCATTTAATTTTTTTTTTTAAATACGATATTTTCTTTCATTTTTACATATAGGACATTTTGATTGAATACTGCTTCACTTACTTACTCTGAAAGTTTTTCTGTGTGGCAAACATGCCATATAAGAAAATTAGTGTATACCTCTATCTTGTTTTTATGATGGGTTTTTCTATATGTATACATTTCTTTTGGCTATTTTTGCTGTCTCTGAGATGATACTTTTTTAATTGATAAAGTACAGGCCTGAGTTGTCTCCATGGAAACAAATAAGGCTTATCGCATAATTTTCATGCTGATATTTTGTATCAAATATCCTAAATTGCAAGAATTAATTCATTTTTAATCATTCAACTGATATTATCGAGCTATTTAATACACAAAGAGATAGAATGAGATTCTGCTCTTAATAGTAATGTAAAAAATATCTGATCTTATAGTAAATATAGACAATGGTTTGTTAATTATTTGTACTAGACTAAAGATTGAACTTTATTAGCATTTTAATTGTCCACAGATAAAATAACTGCCACAGTGTCTTATTGAAATATGGTTGAAACCTGTAACGTCGCACATAAGAAATGACACTACTATACATATTGCGGTATATTTCGAGTGTTTCATTAAAGGACTTCTGATATTTATCACAGTATATGTGATATTATTACTGTATTTATCTTACACCATTGTGAAGTGCTGTCAACATCTGCAATTATATTGTATTGTATGATCTATGATGAAAAAAGACAGATACCATTTTGATGTTTAAACTGAATATTTTATAATGCAATCAGTTATGCCACAGAATGACATCACACTTTCATGTGGATGGCTACTTTTATTTTTCATGTTGATTGATCTCATCAACATGAGAAGAATAGTAGTCGACTGAAACTTTATAGAAAAGTTGAATATTTCACCGACTACTCATGCATTCATGAGTGCAATAGTCATGGAGTGCAATAGTCATGCTGAGGCTGATGTTTAACTATAACATCCATACTGCTTACTTTAGTCAATGAAGATGGTTTGAAATAATTAATTATACTGATTTCTGTAGTGTTAATGGTGCTGGATGTTTGAAAAGGAAACGTACCATCTTTGTTTCCTGAGAAAGACTTTTAAAGCCCATAGATAAGAGCAAGTTATAAAATTACAATGCAAATGTTGCTTGTTTACCAAATCTGAAGTGTTTAAGTGTTTACAAAATTTGCATAAAACTGGTACTAGATATCTATGTCAATGACCTGGATATTTTTATGCTTGAATATTTGCCTTTTCTCATGTTTTTGTTTTCTCTGAAGAAAGGCATTGTCATAATCACAATGTTTGAATGTTCATACTAGTATATGGCTTTGTCAATATGTAAGTCATCAAAGAGATGATTTTTTAACGATAATAGTTTCCTTTTGAGCATTTTTTAAAAGTATTTCAAAGCGGAAAATCTTCTAGAAATGACATCCAAATATGAGAAGCCTAGTGTAAAAGCAAAGTTGTATTCCGTTATGCTATGCATTCCATAATGTAAACTTCCGTTTATGGATGTAAATATCATGGTAGAACATTATGAGTTTTATCTCATTGGGTTGAAGCAGTCCGCCGTAATGGGGATTGACTGAAAAAACTTCAATCATTTTAACAAGCCATTTTACCATAAGTTGTCATTGATGGTTTTAAAGCAAAGTTGAATGAATTGTGGTCTAATTTAACAATTATATCCGGCTCAAACACAGTGTTTTGCTTACTTGTTTAACAATTTTAATGAATTATTATTTAATTTAAGGTAATTCTTGCAGTTCTTGCACTTTTTAACTTACTCGACATTTTTTTAAGTAGCCTCAAAAATTACTGTGAAGCTTTTATTTTTATCAGAAATCTTCTGGCATGATGGATACAAAATATCAAGGTAAATCCCCTGAAAAGTCTAAGGCAAGGACTTCCTTAGCACTAATATCTGGCTTGAAATACGATAGTTTGCATACTATGTTAAAGATAAAAGATAAAATATACCAACTTTAATTACTTTCACCATAAATTTACCATTACCCACAAAACAACAACATAATTTAAAGTAAATTATAAGGCAAACTTACTTATCTATTTCTGTAATACAGGACATATATGACACCCTTAGATTTATGTCTATGTTGTCGCGTATGTAGTACCATTATTTAAACATAGGGAAATTATTAAGATTTATGGTAGCATTAAACCTTTGAAAATGTTACGGTCATTAACATAATTCTAGGTTATTAACCTCTATACATGTATGTAACTACACAAAGCATGAAGTATTATTGTTAAGAAATAAGATTATATGGTCAATTCTTTGTGGAAGTTTATTTTGTATTATGAATTCTCTGAACTAATCTTTTTACATATTTTGTCATATTCTGTATCCATTTGTCATGCCAAATATATCATATGTGAAACGCAGTGTAACATGTCTGAAATAAATTTTCAAAATTTATAATAGATTTTGGTATGTACAAGACATATGGTAATATTGTACACCTCAATGGTTTCCTAATGGCAAACAGAATGCATTCACCATTTACTAAGCATTGTCTTTTTATCCAATTTACATGTTGTATTATTTATGCACTGCACACAATCTAGTTAAACTATATTAGAAAATTACATTGATCTATAATGTATACTTGCATGCAATATTTAGTAGACAATATTTGTAATATCAATATGATTGATGTTATACATGTATTGCAATTCATTTTTCATAGGAGACAATGTTCTTAGATGTAGACTTGAGGCAGGATTCAGCCAGTATATTAGATACATGGTGATAAAATGATAATAAACCCAGCTTTAGGGTACCGGTTATATGGTACTTCTTCATGTTTGCTGTGATAACTTTGTGGTGTGGACAAGAAGTTTTGACATTTGAAAATAGATAACTTCATTTCCTGCATGATTGAATGCATTAATGTTAGGATGTAGCTGTTGAAAAGCATAAATGTTGGATTTTATGAAATATGAAAAGGATTCGATCAGAGATGTTCATTGCTTTAGTAGGCATTAAATTGAAGGCAAGTTTTGCAGTTTCCATATGTTTTTATAAGTATGCTCAGATTATTACTTTAATTGCAATGGTTTTCAGTGTTATTTAAGTATACAGTCATGATTCAGACTAAATAAAAAACCTCTGTGTGCAGTTATTACATAATTGTACTGTAAATGTAACTGTTGTTAAGATCTGTAATGGGACTCATACCAGAACTTCCGTTCCATTGTGCTCTATTCAATTCTATATGGCTAGAGTACATAGTGGACCAAAAGTAATTTTTTGTAGGAAAGAAACCTATATTTACTTTTAGTGTACACATAATGATATAAACAATATATTACAAAAAATCAAGGTATTTCAAGACCTTTGACCAGGTTAGATTTTTTGATTAGTATTTTATGGGATTTTGTGCAGTAACATACATACATACATACATACATACATACATACATACATACATACATACATACATACATACATACATACATACATACATACATACATACATACATACATACATACATACATACATATACATACATATACATACATATACATACATATACATACATATACATACATATACATATACACACATACATACACACATACATACACACATACATACACACATACATACATATACATACATACATATACATACATATACATACACACACATACATACACACATACATACACACATACATACACACATACATACACACATACATGCATACATACATACATACATACATACATACATACATACATATACATACATATACATACATATACATACATATACGTACATATACACATACACACATACATACACACATACATACACATACATACACATACATACACGCATACATACATGCATACATACATACATACATACATACATACATACATACATACATACATACATACATACATACATACATACATACATACATACATACATACATACATACATACATACATACATACATACAGATTTTGCTGATTCTAGGTTATATATATATATACTGTCTGATGTTGTGTGTTGATTAACAGAAATACTTTGATATAGCTAATACTGATAGGGAATCATCTTATTCTTTTTTCCTTCATGTATGTAATGCAAGAAATTTGTATCCAGCTCTACGAATTTTTAATAATCTTTAATGAATAATTGACTTTCACACTGGAGTCCCATGACGGTCCTTATTACAGTTTTTATGCAGTGATAATAACAAAGATTATGATAAGAATATAAAACAAATAGCTAGATGAAAGATATAAACTGCTGATTGCAAGCAATTAATAAGCTAGGCTTCATAGATATACAGGCCAGTGAGTTCTTTTGATAATAAGATTTGAAAATAAAATATTCTTGACTATACCTTATCTAAACCTTGAATAGAAATTCAAGGCGGCTATCTAATAACATAATACACACAGTATTATCAAAAGTGTAATATTATATTACACAATTCGTTGAAAGAAAATCGTTTCTTATATTCAGATGAAAGTTTTTTGATAAATGCACTAATAAATGTAATGTCATAAAAGTACTAAATGCCTGGTTGTCCAACCGAAGCATGAGGTATATGTACCTTGTAATTTATAAACAACTGCTTATTGATAAATATGAATTACGATGTCTAATATGACATACTTGTATTTTGTCTATAAGAATAAAGCGGAATAAATGAGACCTTGATCAATCCCTGCTTGTATCCATTTAAAAGGAAAAGAATGAATAGAGAAGTATGCTAGAATTGCTGTTAGAATTGCCATAATCATATGAAAGGTGGCAAAGGATTGTAGACATAAGAAGACAGGATTATATATGGTTATAGACAGAGGAGAATGTTTATATTCCTATGTAAAAAATTGTGTAGCATCAACTTATCTGTATTCCGTTAAAAATAGTTTATTTAATTTTTATATTGCGACATTGCAATTGGATACATGCACGTTTTAAACTTTACATTTTGGAATGTTTGCATAATGTGATACTAAGATTTCCCGAGGGTAGAGAGCTTTACCTATGATTGAAAAATCTTGGCTTTTGCACAAAAACTATTGACCTCCTAACATGTCTTTTCAACTTGATACAAAGAGTGTAGAATTAACATGGCCTGTGATAAACTTTTGAACACCAAGTTCAGAGATTATCAGTGAAGCTTTCTATAATAATTAACATTGTTGAACCTGTGGTATATGTTTATACATTACAAGTGGATAATCATTGTTTCTTATCAAAAATGGACATGAACTGTTTTACTTTTGACTGCTCAAATATCTTCTTTGACAGTAAAAAATGTGTAAATACTTTGTTAACAGCATAAAGATGAAGATAGAGTTTACCTTTGAGACTCAAGTTACGGATACTATTCAATGGAAAAGGGAAATTGGTAGTAACAATGAAGGAAGACTTCGTTTAAATACCAAAAGAGTTCTTTTCAATTAAAATCGATTTCTTTCAATGGTCAAATTTCTGACAGCTTAATAAGATAGCTAACCAACGGCGGAAGATACATGAATGTTAGATGGGGGACATTTTTTACATATAAAGCAATGATTTGATTCTGCTTTTTGGATTTAGAAATTTCTATTTATGATGACAATCATCCCAACAGCAAACACGGAATAAATCATTTGCAGGAAATATTGAATTGAAATGATTTATCATAATTAAAATTGATGATACAATATCAACAACTATGATTTATAAAGTTTATATTGCGGTTTGTATGAAAGTTTATTTTATTATTGGTTTGCCAACATTTTTTATTGAACTTTATAAAACTATATTTTTTAACTGTTGTTATTCGCACCAGTCAACACGTATATCCAAATACTGGTATGTTTTTTTTGTTTTTTTTTTATTGAGATTTGATGACACTACTACTTACTTCTTTTACACGGACTTAACGTTGCAGTCACCATCGCGGGACCTTCAACAGAAGTGACTTCTTCTGGTCTTTCTTGATGACGTCACATGGCGCTTCGTCTGACAGGTGGAATTCCCGTCATACAGCAGATGGAGAAGGGTCGGGGGGATGCTCTTGCCTTGGTTGCGGTTTAGCTGCGGTTGGTGCTTGTATATCTCTATTGCTTCTAAGATCTTCCTTCGGTGTATATTATCCTCTCTGCCTATGATCTTCGCAGAGTCTTGGTTAAACAATCTTAGAAGCAATAGAGATATACAAGCACCAACCTCAGCTAAACCTCAACCAAGGCAAGAGCATCCCCCCGACCCTCCTCCATCTGCTGTCTGACGGGAATTCCACCTGTCAGACGAAGCGCCATGTGACGTCATCAAGAAAGACCAGAAGAAGTCACTTCTGTTGAAGGTCCCGCGATGGTGACCGCAATGTTAAGTCCGTGTAAAAAAAGTAAGTAGTAGTGTCATCAAATCTCAATCAAATGGATATTCCTACTACTAAAAACAGTCTACATAAAGATACTGGTATGTTTTGATTTGAGGTTTAGTAATATTGAATTAAAATATTGTGTTACATACATTATTGTGTGTAAATGATATAAACTAGTATCTTGAATTAATCTATGTAAATGTGGTGGTTTATAGTCATGATTCTAGTGCTCTCATGACTACATTTTACACCAGGTCATTGGCATCCTTGTCACGCTATTGGTATGGTAATGTAATATCTTCAATGATACAGTCATTTTCAGACAGCACATTAATTATTTTTTTTTGTTTCTATTGAAAATAGCCGCCTATACCAATCAGATGACTTGTTACTCAGGTGGTCTGTTTATAACCCCTGAGCTAGGGCAGCTCCCTCTTGAGGAACTTTTGTACTCACCTTTTTTGTCCTACCTTTTGAGGGGTGTGTTCAGGTTCAATGCCTTTATATGTCAGTTGAGGCGATACAGCTGTATTAATGTCCATAAAAAAACACTTTGCCCTTTACAAGTAAGGGACTTGTAAGAATGTCTTCTATACAATATAGAACAATGCAATACAATAATGACGATATGCTTCTGTGGCTGAGTAGATAGGGAGTTAGACTCCAGAAGGTCATGGGTTCGATTCCTGGTCGGGTCTGGTTGTGGGTGCTGTGCAAACTCATACCTAAATAGTTGCACACAGCTCCATGGCACCTGCAAGTTAATTAGGTACAGGTCATCGGATTGAAAGAGTGAGTGATAGGGATTGTGCGCTGAATGCGCAGCCGGTGGAAGTATGGGAGAAATGATCAATTGATGATCAATAAGTATGCCAATGACCTGGTGTAAAATGTCAATTCATGAGAGCAAGACTTGCATCACGACTATGAAGCATCGCATTTACCGTATTTGATCTTATTAGTGCACACACCCCAATAAGCGCGCACCCCTGTTTATGCAAATTAAATGTTATACAAATCTTGCTCCTTTTTTTTACTGGCGCCATATTGTAATACTATAACACGCCGGCATCATTCCATATTCGGATTACCACATAATGTGTTATGTGTTATGTTCTGTGGGGTCAAAGTTAAAAAAATGCATGAAACGCGAAAAATTGTTGGGGTGCGCTTATTAATTTTTGTTTTTTGCTGAAATTTGCTTTTGTAAGCGCACTGTGCGCTTATCAGAATGAATACGGTACATTTACATTATATGCTTACTCTTACTTTCAAAATGCATGGAAATTTTTTTGCTTGATATGTTAGCAGTTTTTTAAAAACAAAATATCGTCATTTAAATGTCAATTTAAATTCTTAATGAATATAGAAGGACAATTACATAAGTTTCTTGTAGAATCAGATCATGCCAATAACAAATCCAGCATCCAACTTTTGATGAATATGTGATAGTAGAATAACACGTTTTGATGCACATACATGAAATCTCGTTTGGTGTGTCTCCATCATATAAGTTGCACATGCCAATGCATCAGGATCAGATGATATAAAGATATTAGATGTGAATGAAATTTGAAGATTGAAATGTCCAAACTATATCATGAATCGGGAATTAAATTACTTTTAATTAAGTTTTTCAACTTTCCTAACAAAGTTTACTTTTTTTAACATGATGAATTAAATCTACAAAAACGACTATAAATTGTTGTAAGTTTGAAAAAAAAATCTAAACGTACCATTAAAATGTTCATGTCAAGGACTCTGACCAATAGCCTTTTATTAGGTTTGTGTGAGACAGAAATTCACAACGTGGCATCAATCATTTTTAGCATGCACGAAGGACATACACTATTTTATAGTGTCAAAGATGGTTTTAGATGGCTTTTGCAAATGCAGTAGAACATCACCCAATTATATTATGTCATTTATCAACAGAATGAAGTGATCTGACTACTTTGCCTTCCGTTGAGTGTAAAATGATTAATGAACTTATCAGGCATATCATCAAATCTTTTGTAGAGCATGTGTTTCTTTGCTTATAAAACCTGGTAAACATTCATCTCAGTCTGTTGCTATGTATGTTGTGCCGAAGTTCTTTCTACACAGATGTCAAATAACATTGTCTTTCTGCTTCTTGAGGCTCAGCTACAAAGTCTGGTTATGTTTTTTGGACAGTAAGATTGAAAAAACTGAGTAGCCTATTTCATCTTAATAACTTTATTTCCTGTGTACATACATGTACACTATCATATTGACACCAGTGACTTGATCACGAGACTGGAGATATAGGAGCTTTCCAATTGGGACGCACCGTTATGTCCAACACAGTCCATTTATAGTTCAGAATTTCTATTACCTGTATTTAAATTTGGCTTAGTATGTTCTTAAATCTATAATCATTTGAACCACATTTTCAAACAAAAGGTTAATCAGTGGGTGGGATTTTATGGTGTGGTCCTTATAAGTATATCGTAATCATCTTCATGTCTCAATGAAAGATATTAATCAAGACTAATTAATATAATATGACTACCCGTGTTCCAATGATTCTGTCAATGATAGCTACATCATGAATAGCTGAATCAATTGATCTAAATCAATATACCAATATATAGGATGTTGAAAGTGAGCACTTCATACTATGTTCACTGTGCAAAGGTGTTATTGGGGTATAATGAGATGAAAAATATTTGTTAACTAGAGATCAAGAGTGAATTAAATAAGGATTACTCAACGGCAAAATGGATTACAAATTAAAACGTCCCAGCTACTACATCGTATGTTCATTTTCTGCTAAAGATTAAACAACATTTAAAGTGCATCATTGCTTCGCTAAAATATTGTATTGCATTGTACAGGTTTGCGTGATTTATGGTAACAATGAATCAAGGTATATCAAATATGTAAAGTAATTTGGTATATAATGTGTCAGTCCCTAGCTGTGGATTCTGATTTGATTAAGATAATGTATACATGTATGACTCAACTTTCAATGAAACTAGTAACATTCATCAGATCTTTTTATTTCTATCATAGGTGATCTTTTACCATTATTAAAAAAATGAGATATGTGTTCATTTTGTCTTATACATACCACAGCATATGAACTTGTACTAACTTCCTTTCTTATACTGGTACATTCCATTCAGCTGATTGGCGAAAAACTTAGTCATACTTTGTGTTTTCTTTGACAAAGCTTAAATGTCTGATAGATGTTTATTATATAAAGAAAAGAATATGAAGGATATGGTCATAAGAACGGAATTCACATCGCATTCTAGTATTTTATCTGAGCAGTAGGAATAGAAAAAAAAAATCAGTATCAGGATATTATGAAGTTAAGTTAAAGTGTTAAATGTAGGTAAAAATATTTTTTCAAAGTGTCAATTCCAAACCAACGTTGTACATGACATTAGGTTAAACTGCAATTTTTCTTTCATTTTCACCATATGGCCTAAGGCTATATACTTAAAACAATTTTATGGCACCATTCCTGTATCCATAAACAAAAACGTGTAATTTGCTTGTCATATAATATGTCTGTATGTGTCTACCAGTTACAATTGCTTGAAAAGTATCATTTGAGTGAATATATAGTTGCACGGAAACTAAATAAAAATCCATTGGGGATCATTGAATCAGATTGTAAGTCACTCATACCTGCTAGATGTAATACAAAGCACAAGGAATAGGTAGTAAAAAGATATCTAAAATATTATGGAAAAAATTAACTTGCGTTTCTTTGATTGCAGCCATCCACAGTCAGTGGCAGCCAATTGCCAGTTGCGGCTGCTGATCCAGACCAAAGCATGGCCTCCGCCAGCAGCCGATCCAGATACCCATCTGGAGGAGCTGATCGCAATGGAGCAGGGAGTGGAGCATCTACAGGATACCCATATGGGGGTGGGGACGGAGCATCGGGGCCTCAGAAGGCTCCCATCACGTACAGGGGAGTACGCAGCTTGAAGCACAAGAACGACAGTAAGCACAAGGAAGGTTTGAGGAAGAGCAGCAGCTTGCACGACCTAACCGCTGGTGGACAGGCGGGTCCTGCAGCTGGCGGGGACAGCGAGGAGGATATCAATGATGCGCGCTGGCGGTCTCGCTCACGAGATACGGGCGCTGGGCGGCGTCGGACGGTGAGTCATAAGGAGCACGAGCCTGTACATAGCAGTGGTATTGCCTGCTCGCGGCTGCCTCCAAGTGGAAGGGAGTGTGGTGGTATTTACGACAAAGCAATGTTACAGACTGATCATGCGGTGAAGAGACCAGTCACGTTGTACGAGTCGTTACTAACTCCTGAGCCTCCTGCCAAACCCGTATCAGAGAAAAGTCGATATTTGAAGTTGGCTAGCATTCCTAATGCTAAGGATATCGAGACATACACCCCGTATAGTGGGGCGACTTATGGTAGGACGAACTCCGAACCTCCTCTGAGGCGAAAACCATTGCCGAAAGATATTGAATTTGTGGGCTCGAAAACGTCAGTAGCTGATGTGGCGCGATATTGGGAGTCTCAGGCTAAAGCTAGTGCTAATGATTCTGTTACTGTTAGGCAAAGCAAATCCAAACTTACATCTGCTAATAATAAACTAAAGAAGCATGATTTTGGTTCAAGTGTCAGTAAATCAAAGCTTCAGGATGATAACATTCACCTTAAAAAAGCCATTGGAATGAATCGTCATTCAGATATTTATGAAATTAATCTTGCTACTAATTCAGGGAATACAGATACCAATGTGTTCACACCAATTAAGGAATCATTAAATTCTAATGAAATAAGTCGCAGTAGATTAGATACTAGTCCTTCCAATACTCAGACTTTTTCACCTTCCGTCAGATCACCATCATGGAATGCCCATTTGCATGCTCTAAATTCTCAGTCATCTCCAAACAAGTGGGTACCAGTTGCTGGAGGATCATTTTCTAACTCACAAATTTCTGTTGTGAATTGTGCCTCTCCTAGTACTTCTAGCATGCCTCCCACCCTGGATGTCAATTCTAATAACATTGCTAGTGACAAGCATCGGAAGAGCATTACCGCGCATGTCAAATCTGTCAATAATACTTCGTCCTCTAAATGTTGTGCTGTGTCGTCTGCTAACACTACTACCTCTTCCTCCCTCTCCTCTCCCTCGAATTCTACATCCTGTCAACACCACCTCATCGGTGTGTCACCTCCATACCAACAGGACCCTGGAGACCGAGATCTCATTAGAGTGGTCGCTGGCGGCACGAGCAGCAGACGTCATTCTCCGTCTCCCCCTGCGCCACCTCGCAGGGCCACTCTAGGTGGCAGCACCAGACAGACGAGGACGCAAGAAAAGCACATACTTGCCTCCCACAAGCCCTTGGTCGGCTCGGCGGCCGCAGACCAAGATACAAGAAGCAGGAGCCCGACGTCGTCTCTTCTACTCAACGGACGCAACAAGAATGAGACGGATGAACGCAAAGTAAGTTTGCATCAACTTTGTTTCATACTCTGTTGTCAAGTAAGTTGGTCCACTTAGTATATGTGAAACTGTTCAAGAGTTTCCCCCATGTAAAGACCCCATCGAAAAATGGGACCATTAAAAATGTAGACCATAAAAAATCCAGATATTGAAATGCACGTTCTTATGAAAGCCCACTTTCTAAATTGATGGCTTATCAACCTAGAAGCCCATGGATGTTTAGATGGTCGTGGAAGTTGTTTTTTTCGTAGTCGTCAAATAAGTGAAATACTTTGCTGAGGTCAGCTGTCTAGGAGTTTGGACCTTTGAAACAGCCAGACTTACATTTCTCACTATGTTTCTCACTATGTTTTTACTGCGGGATCTGCAGGTGATTTTGTGCTAAGGAATCTGTTTTGTTATTATCAAAATACGAATGTTAAGTAATTCTGTGACCCAGTATTTATGTATTTAAATGCTGAAAATATGGAAGTTCATTTCAAACATATTTGTCAGAAAACGCTTGTAAAGTTAAATAATTGTTTTGTATTAACAGAAGCAAAGTTTGAGAGTTCAGTCCTATAAAGATAATTATTGAAGACTTTTCTAAACTCTTTCATTTTTTGCAGGGTTCATTCGTCATGATTATATTCCCCTCATATTAGCCTTTTTGCATTTTGTAAATTCGCTACCTACCGAAATATGGGATTATTTACATGTCTCATATTCGCCCTTTTGTGATGTCTATAACCTTTAATTGTGGTTTGCTATTATCAGCATGATTTTGATTTGATATATGAAATTAACTTCTTCTTTAGATTTTTTTTTACTGTGAAATCAGTAGAATTAACAAAAAGCATGATTGCTTCTACGTATTACACATTTTAATCATCACACTTGTCATTTAGCAAATCAAATTGATAATTAATGATACCAATTTATCAGTATCAGTGTTCATTGATTCAAAATTAAAACTAACAAATTATGCCTATGAGACAAAATCTTTTTGACCTTTTTGTAACATTCTGAGAAAATTCATGTGCGTTGGAAGCCATTTAATAGTTTATTTGGTTTACCATTATTATTATGATATTATTATTGTTCTTCCAATTCATTTCACTGCTAAAGACTAGATCATTTATGTCACCCACATGGGTGATAATGAGGCAGAAAATAATGTATTGTTTGAGTTATTGCATTGCTGTGCTGAAGATTGAATGACGCTTTGTTAAGTGAAACTTGTTATCCACATCTCACAAACAAGCATAATAGGGTAAAATAGCTATGGTATTATTGCTAAAGTGCACTAGTCGATTGCTGCGTTTTCATGCGCATTTGTCGTTGACTATACAGTTATAAATAATAACTTGGGGAGCCTTTGTACATAAATTCAATAGAAAATAATTTTTACATGGCAATGATTTTGGGGGACAGTCTTTAGCACAGTGACATTATCATGGGAAGTTGTCAAATAGGGTAGTTTTTATGATGAATATCTATAGATTTTAGAATGACCATTATTATTTGGGGCAATGATGTACTCCAGAAATGTACTCCTTATTATTTCCAAGTCAATTATTTTGTGAAGGCTCTTCCAGCCCTCAACAAAGTTAATATTTTACTAAAGAACGCAAGCGTGGATAAGCCTTATATTTACGAGGCCTTTCACTAAATGGATTTCGCATGTGACCAAAAGAAGATGATACCTTAAAAATAGTCATTCTATTTGAACTGTGCAGTTGATTTAAAGCTCGGTTAGAATTTGACCAAAATATGTAATTTTCTCGAAGGGTGATCTAAGGAATTCTCATGTCATTTAGTGCTGTTTGTCTTCAGCTTCGAAAATTTTGTCCAATTGGCAATGTAAATATTTAATGAATTAAGAACATATGGATTGTTATATTGTGCTCTGGATTATGACCAGTAAACAGAAGGCAAGAGATTGTTTTGCAATAGTGATAGCTATGTTGACAAACGGAACTTGTAGTTGGTTTTGTTAGTGAACACTCATCAAATAATGGTGGGCTAATATGGCAGTGGCTAAAACACATTTTAAGTGCTAATCTCCTAGAAATCCTTAAAAGGATGGGGTCAGCAAACTGTAAACACATGTCATTGGATACTGTGCATATACCACACCAGGTAAACTTTCGACATTGATCTTTGACAATTTGCTCAACTTTTTAGTCTTTTGAAGGTAGCCGAAGCAGTAACATTGCTCCATTATTATTAGGTTGTGCTTTAATTGGATAAACTCAAAAGTGTTACATGATGTATAGATGTTAACTGCGTAAGACTTACTTTTAAGGATATTGAATTTCATTGAATAATTATGTCATGATGTTGGTAGGTTTTGCAGACTTTAGATCAAGTTTTACGATTTTACACTAGAAACATTTCTCTCTTCAAAAATAAAAATTACTATTAGAGTGTCGAGCGATAAAAGTATACAGAACAAAGTTTTATTCAAACTCTTTTGATTGTCAGCAGTGCAAATCTTAGTTTTTTTTAGCCGAAAAGATAGAAATAATAAGATGTATTCAGATGGTATCATGGTATTCTCCCATCAAGCTTTTTGGGCATATGGTTTATAGTAAAAATGGTGTGTAATATTATTCTGCCTGTTTTCCGCCACGCAGGTTTCTATCTTTTGTACTTCATGTTTATGCGCCTATTATAGAGAGGTTGCCTTTCATTTGTTGATTAGTATCAAGGCAACGCTCCAAAAATTATAACAAATGTATGAAAGAATAGATGTGAAATTACCTTTCCATTATTATAAAATTACTTTGCTAGTTAGAAACACATGCATTGGTTTGTACCGATGTATTTAAATTAATGTATTAATGACATTAACGGGTGTGTTTGATGAGGACAAAATGATTAAAAAGGAGTTTTTTCGCATTTGGGTAGAGAGCAATTTGTTTTGTTTATCCGAAATGAAATACCTAGATGAAATAATTGTTATTTGCTTCTAATTTTCTAATTTTGTTGTTGTAACGTCATGGTGCAATTATGTAGGATTTCAATCACACAGGATATCCAGTATTAAGAAGGCTTCTTTGGCTGTGAATACATTGTTATACAGTAAAAGCATCAGGTGGAAAAATATGTAAAATGATAAAATAGTTATGCCATTTACATGTATATCATTAAAATATTGTGAGGACAATAGAATTTATGGAATACATATTAATGGGTTACATTTGGTTTCCAGATGGCCAAGTCTGGAGATTTGGCTTCGCGGATAACAGACCATGTGACCAGAGAATCTTCCCCAAGATCTAGTCCTAGCAGACCTGATCCAGATGCTACAGGCTCAACCCATCCTCACAGTTATCAAGATATGAATGTAAGATGAAATTTTGTTCTTAATTCAACTCTGAAAAAACCTCAAGTCGCTATGTTATTAAAAGTTCAGTTCTCTGTATTGACGTTGTAGTTGTATCAGTTGTATTGGCATGTCCAAATTCACAGTTTGATAAACAAAATCTGTTGTATTTAAAGTATGCATTCGTTTGAATTGAATGTCTAATAGTATTAGATCAGTGTTTTCAGTAAATCGTCTTTGTACGCTTTATACTAAGTAACTTGAGAACATATTATGATTATAAAAAGCTGCCTTTAATGGCAAGTTTGATTGGAACAAGCTCTTGTATTTGATTTCCAATGCCATCTTTTCACAAATCAACTTTCAACAATTGTATCTCTACTTTAGGACCCTATGTACATGAAAAAGGGCTGGCTTTTGAAGCAGGGTGCTGCAGATAAGGTATACAAAGATTGATGAATTAGCATCTATGATCTTATCTTAATTTGGATATACATGTATAGACCAGGGTCATTCTTACAACTAACAACAACAATCAAATTATTTTGATTTGAAAATTATGTTAATTATAGTTTTCAAATACTTATTTTTATGCAATTATTTACTTATAGAAACTAGGTGGAAGACCTAATCCTTTTCAATAATTTCATAAAAATTTCATCAAGTTAGAACCTTCATTGGACTTTTTTTTATATACATGTATATCTTATGAATCATTGGCATTATCAAATTTTGTATGCAAGTTCAAGTTCTGTCATGGGACATGGGTGGTTAGAAGATATAATCACTTTGAAATTCTTCAACGTAAAAATCAAGTTGACAACTTAATGCATCATGTTTAGTGACCAACATAAATTATGAGGCTATTGTTAAAGACTTAACCTTGTACTATGACATACAATATACTTAATCTATACATGTACCATATTGGCCTAGATAACTATATTGAGAAAAAAGAATGTGGATATTCATTTTTCATTTACAGGGGTCAGAAATAACTGGTCAGGTTCAGGCAAACTGTGTGATCTGTATAATCTATTTACAAATTTAATGTTTAATATTGTTCAATAGTTCATGTAACTTTGTCATGAAGATTTTACAAATATTTCCGTTTTACATATTACTGAGCTTCTCAAGATATTAAAAGATTGTTGTAAATATCTGTGGATTTAAAATTTCTTATTTTCCTATTTTCATGATATGTTACCCTTTTCATTGGTATAATTTAGGAATGGACGAAGCATTGGTTTGTCCTGAGCGGGTTCTGTATGCGCTATTATCAAGATTCGACAGGTGAACAGGGAACAGAAGACGGCGTAATCCACTTAAACACATGCCAGAAAGTTGACGACATCAAGGTGTCCAGAAATTATGGCTTCAAGATAACGGTTAGTGTTAAGTCAATTTCTTTTTTTTGAAATTTTTACGCCAAATGCCTCATTGCTGGAATCTCTTACAGTGTACTTATTTTCAGTTTTACAATATCTCCTAAATATACGTGAACTTCTAATTGACTTAGGCCTTGAGAATATATTCCACGTGAAACAAGCTCTTTGTATGTGGGGTTTACTATTATTTTTAATAACATGTGAACTGAATGATAAGCACGAAATAGATTAGGATATGCACACCTTCACCCTGTGCTTCCTAAACTCAATAAAGTAATAGTGGAAAATGTAAAACGAGTATGAAGAACACAATTACTAATGTGCTACTATGTGCTTTTATTTTATTTTGAAAAAGTAATAAATGCTGAAACCGTGCATATTGTTAATGTGGTCAAACCCTTAGTATTTATATCCAAGTTCGAACGGAATGTGTAGCGATTTTCTCCATATAAAGATCTTGCCAGAAAAAAAAAGCGCCATTTCACGCGCATGCCTTTGCAATGAGCTATACATAAATATTAGGCATAATGTATAAACTTGTTTGTAAAGTTCATGTCACACTTTAAGCTTAACTATCAAACCTTTATACATGTATGTCTTCTTTAACCCAATGACCTTCATGTCACAAAGTTTTACTTCTGAGCACTTCAAATAAAGAGTGTGACTCTTGCAAAAGTTGTTTGTGCACCTCATTTTACAAATAATAGGTTGTGCCAACATTGAATGGTTGGTGGTAATTCAAACATCAAACACTTCTAGTGCTAAATTTGATAACTTCTAAGAGAACTTTATCCATCTTTTTGTATAGGTTTTTAGTTTCAAACAATTTTACAATAACTTCTATTTGTCTTTCAAAAAAAAGAAAAGCCTACGGTTCATAATAAATCAAATGGAAAACTTTTGAACAAGGTGACTTTCATTTTTTCATTTGTCTTTGCTGTTCTCGAGTTTATGATTTAGTTAAATATTACCAAAAATGGTGAATATAGAAATATTAATATTAATTTTATTATTGTCCTTATCTATTTTGCTTTTATGCAGGGTTATTTCCATTTTCATATTATGGTCATTTTTCATGATTAGGAAAATATAGGTATACATGTAGGTCACAATATTAGGTCACTGGTGTATAGATAAAGTTATTCATATTGTTTTTCTACATTACCTGCTTTTGTAGGAGATAAGAGCGCTGTATAAATGGATATGACCATAAAAGTTACTGAATACAATTATCCTATTTTAGTGATGGAAGCATTATTACAAAGCAAGTTTCAAAATTGATAGCAATTGACAGATTTTGTTTTTGCTTTTGTAAAACGTATATTGTTAGAAACACTACCTCGATATTTGATATTTTGTAATGATATTATATATCAAAATGTCAAGTTTTGTGATATATTTCATCACTTCTTAGTGGAGAAAACCTGTGAAGTATAATGTGTTATTGTTAGTAATATCTGTTAACATGTATACAAAGGTTTGTTTCATAGACTTGTTAGACTTTGATGGGTGTCCTTCAAGAGCAAGGCTCTCTACTGATGACTTTGGCAGTTAATTAACTACTATAGAGCAAAGAAGGCTACATATTCATTGGAAATTATGTTTAAAAACCTAATCAATTGGATAGTTGTAAATGACAGAGGCAACTAGATAACAAATACATATAAATTATACAAAAATATCAGAAATTGAAATAAATTCCAAATTTGATGACGAAAATAAAATTTAAGTTGGATGCAGAGACAAATGCAAAATGAAATGAATGATATGCAATACGTGTAATTTTATACAAATGGCATTTTACAGACTGCAAGCGGCGAGTATGTTCTATCGGCAATGACATCTGGAATCCGTTTCAACTGGATCCAAGCAATTGAAAAATGTATGGAAAGCCTCAAGTCTACACCAGAGGAGTCCTCACAAAGTCAGCCTCAGCCCTCACCCTCTAGTTCTACAAAGAGTTTTCCGTGGAGCTCGTCGAGCAAGGCTGCATCTACACCTGAGCACAAGTTTGGGCCACGTGGTTTAGCCCAAACAGACCCTCGTACCTCTTCATCTTCGAGTTCAATTGATGGTAAATCACTTAAACCACGAAGACTTACGTTGGATGACAATAAGATGAGTGTTAGTAGAGAGAGTGTCAAAGAGAAGAATCATAAACACAGGATAAGTTGTACATGGCCATATGTCTCACCTGATAGAGAAGTTAGTGATGAACCGAAAGACGATAAGGTTGATGGTGGTAAAAGGTCTCAGGTAGCTGAGGCTGTCTCAGAACAACAAAGGGGCCTTCAGAGGAGACTTAGCTCAGAAGAGCAGAAGGAGCTGGATAATGTTGAGCGGAATATTAGACGAATTCATAGGAAGTCAATTACTGAGCATGTGCATCAGCACAGACTGCCTCATTTTGATAAATTTGAAACAGGGTCAGCATTCAAGAGTGACAGCTCAGTCTCAAGCTCGAGAGAGCGTTTAGACTCGGCAGGCTCCAGCTACAGTTCTTCGCCTTCTAGGAGGCAAAGACATGACAGTCAGGACAGTCAGTCACGTCCTAAATCTCCGGGCCATCGAGCGCCCAGTGTGAAAGTGAAAGACAAGTCACATTCAAAGTCTCCAAGACCCAAATCTCCGCCATTGGCGTCAAGCACTGCAGATATGGTGGATGCCATTGTGCAGCAAAATGGCGAGAGAGATGGTCGAGCTGCAGATGACTTCATGGACGATATCATCGAAAAGAAGTGGAGGGAGGTAAGACACCAGGTAGTGTGTTGCTTTACTAATATCTGGTGCAGGAAACTGCCTTAGTCTTTAGCAAAATAACCTATCTCTTAGCAGAAAATATTTTCCATTAGTTGAATATGTTGTAAATGTCAAATTTTACGTTTTTTTCGTGTTAGACGAGTCTGTTTTTTGTTTGCAGTGTGCAAACAAATTTTCTAGTAAAGAATGTTATATGTTTTCAGATTTTACATGTGTATAACATATTTTTTTGCAAATTTTTTGATGTTCTTTTTTCACCTTATTGCTTCTGTTTGACGTGCATATTTTTGCAGGAAATTTAGTTTTCTATAGTCAATTATCCATCTATTTTGCAACAAAATGACTATTAATAATAATACAATATGGCAATTTTAGCAGACATTCTGACTTGACCCTTGTGACAAAGGATACGTCGAAAAGTAGTCATGCATTGAACTGAAAATCGAATACATAAATTTTTGTCACTTTGAAAATTTTCATTCAGAACTTTAATAGTTATTTACATGTACAAATATTGTTTATTCCAATGTTTTGGTTTGTTGAAAGAGTGGCACTAAATTTTGGTCTGTGATTAATACTAAAAACAAAATGTTAAAATATCATGATTATATGTTAGTTCATGAACTTACAAATTTAGAAAGGACTTGTAATGCTAAGCAATGAATTTGATAACCATGTATTTTATTTATTGATTTGGATATACACGTCTTGTACGCATGATTTGACTGTTCAGGTTGAGAGTGGTGGTGCAAGGTATCGTGCAGACGACGTTTCTGGAGCTTCATCCGTGAGTGGATCTGTTATGGACCTGCTGGAAACAGAAGTAAGTAATTGTGTTTTGTTCGGGAGTTTGAGCGCAATTTCTGAATTGGTAGTACATTTGAAAGTATTCCGCAAATACTTTGTTTTGCAGCAATATTTATTAATGAGTATCTTGATAAAATCGCACTGCTAATTGCAATAGTTTTTATTTTTTTTCATTTTTGCATAGAAATTTTAATATTTGTCATTTTTTTGGAATTCATGTGTATCAAAAGAAAAAAATGCGTATCAAGAAAGTTTATGAGTACTTGAAAATATATTATAGAATTTTGATGTTTTAAATGTTATACCATTCACAAATTGTGTGATCGTCATTGTTCTTAAACATCTTGCATAAATGCTGCTAAAAATCCAAATATCAATCTCACGTAAATCACTTAGATTGATGCTTTGGATTTGTGTGAATTTTACTTGTCTAGTCAGGTGTTATTTTCTTTGCCAATTGTTATCATCATGCTATATGTGTTTTATAATTATAAACTTGCATTGTATTGCATATATGTGTTGCTTTGGTATGATGTCAATGTAAATACTGTATTTTTGTTTCAATAATGTTATGTCAAAAAATTCTACTCTAAAGTAACCCATTGCATATGTTTTCTATTATTAATACATTTATATCATTTTAGTCATAGAATTTGAATATCTTGACATAACATGATCCACTAATCTGGACCTCATTATTAGCATATCAAGTGATTCAATCTCTGATTAGGTACTTATTTTATATAGTAATGTTTTGAATTATTCTCGTGATTGAGTAAAGCTGTAAAATGAAAATTCTTGCCTGAAGGACAAAGAAGTTTCTTTATGAATGCCAGTTTAGACTAATATGAAATCATGAATACAGATTTTTCTTCCATGATTCTGGGTGCTAAAATTTTGTTTTGAAAGTACGCCTTCAAATTTTGGCCTTCATTGATTGCTTACTAAACTTAAAATCAGAGCTTGAATTGTTTTCCTATTTATAGTCCTAGCTTTAATTTTGTAGATACACGTAGATCACTGTTCTTGCAATTTCTTGCTTGTTAACTAATAGGTTGAAAAGTTGAAATCCCGCTTGGAACAAACCCAGTTGGAACTGTTAGAGAGTAGACAGACGAACCTTGACTTAAAAACTCAGATTTATACATTTCGAAAACAACATCAGGATTCCTTGAATGAGATGGAATTGGACCAGTCCCGTTATCTTACCCAGGTACTGAAGAACAAAAAAAACATGAAAACTTATTTGACCAAATCGTTATCTTTATTATTGAATACTTTTTCCTTCATCCTGTGCATGATTGCTTCTAGTTTTAGTTGTTAATATGTTAAAATCATAGCTTATTAATGTACTAGATTTTTTCTGTGCACAAATTGTATGTCTTAAATTGCTCAATTTAAGTTTGTATTGTTAATGATGCAAAATGTCACCTGTCTTGGCAATTCTTACCAAGATAATCTTGAAACTTTTGACCTCTAAAACTTCTTTTTTTGTCCCCACAATTGGAATTGATTTTCATTTTTCTAATTTTACAAATAATCATTATAAAATGGAAAATTTTGAATTTAAGATTAATTTTTTAAACTAATGAATGCACTTCCTAAAATTTTGAATTTATTTCTTAAACTAATAAGGCAAAATCTTCTATGTTTCATATAACTTTATAAAATCACGGATGAAGCATGACCTAATATACTGATCAAATTATAAATGTTTTAAAATAGTTATATTTTGTATATTTTGTTGTATTGTTGATTTTTGTGCAAATACACATGATTTTAAATGTTATACAAAAGGTTGAAGATCTACGTGAAGAAATGGATCATGCAACAGAGTACTATAAACAGAAAATTAATGACCAGGATAGTCGTGCAACAATGTCTAAATTACAGGTGAATTGGGATATTATTTTAATCTGTTCACACTAGGGAAATTATGTATTGTCAATCTGAATTACATCTAATTAGGAAGTATGCTATTCCTGATCTAATGCAATAGATTAATCTGGTTTCCTATCAACATTGCTTTACTTTAGGCACAGACGTTGAGAGAGCAATTGACTGAAGCAAAGATTGTGATAACCCGAAAAGATGAAGAAATACAGCAACTGCAAGTGAAACTTGAAGGTACAACAGCAGATTTGGCAAATACAGAGGCCACTCTAACTCAGGCAGTGACGAACGCACAATCTGAGGCAAAAACAGCCCGCAAAAAAGCACAAGAATTAGAAGACAAGGTTAGAGGAATGCAATCTCAGGTGAGAATCTAAGCTTTTTCCTATGTTGGATAGAAAAGTAACATACAAATTATTATTTGTTTTACAATTTCTTGCCCGCAGATTTGTGATCATAGATTTGTGAATTTTAGCTTATAAATTCCAAACTGTATATTGTAATGAGAGTCGTTGATCGTACTTGTAGCTTAACATCTTCGAGCACACAAAGACAGAGTTGAAGAATGAGATCCAAGGACACCGCGAGCGAATTCTTGCTATGCAGTTCGAACTGGAAGACAAAAGTGATCGTTTGGAGGCTTTTGAGGGAGAAGAATCTGAAATGGAACAACGTCTGAGACATGAAGTGAGATTAACTTTCATATTCAGTGTTAGTTTTCCAAATGTTCCAAAACTTGCGTACATTTTGTATGAACTGAAACTGTTTCATTCTTTTGTGATTACCTTTCGTCAGTCATCCATCCGTCTGTCAACAATTCATATTTTTCTAAATAACTTCTCCATTTTTCATTTGATTTTCACCAAACTTGCACACAACTTATTTGGTTGTCTCATCATGATATCACATTTGAATCATTCCCCTGGGTATAAATTCCCCTGGGTGTAAGATTGACCCCTCCCCCCAGGGATCCATATTAAAAATTGGATTAAATGAGACTTGGACATATTTGGACATATTTTCTAAATAATTTCTCCAATTTTCATGTGCTTAGCTCTGAAACAGCTTGTGACTTCAGAACTATATTTGCATCATTGTGCCCCTGGTTGGCAAATCGACCCCCCCCCACCAAAAAAATAAAATAAAAAAATGAATAAATAAGTAAAGAAAATGAATAGATGAAACTTGTATCCTTGAAATAAATTAAACTTGTAAGGCTTGCACACAACTTATTTGGCTGTCTTATGATATAATATTTGAAATATTCTCCTGGGTGTAAAATTGACCCCTCCCCAGGGCTTCATATAAAAAATTTGATTAAATGAAATTGTTTCACCAAACTTGCACAAATTTTCTTAATTATTTCTCCACCATGAAAATAAGTTGCAAGATTTTTTTCAATATCTTAAACTTTTGTTGTTAACCATATTCTTTATGGTAAGTCATAAATTTCACAATTTATTATTTCTATTGTGTTTAGTATGTATTTATTTTATCTTTAGTTAATTTGTTATTTTGTAACTTGCTATAGAATGAGATCTCAATCTCAAGTGAAAAATGTGAAACAGATGCAGTCACTTCTATGCACCATTTGCATGAGGAGGCATAAATAAAACTTTTGTGCATCTAAAACGCTTGGTATGAATTGTAACTGTTTCATTTTTCACCTGGGCACCTCAAACATAATTTTAAAGCCTAATTTACACATGCAGGTGGTCATCTTGTTATATTTGTTTTTAGAAGTAGTAACCTGAGGATTTTGTTTCAATTTCAGTTGGAAGAAAAGGAACAGCTGATTATTGATTTACAGCAAGAAGTTTCCATGTCAAAACAACAGTTAAGATCACAGGATGAGGATATGGAGAAAGTGAAGAAAGATCATGTTGCCAGGGTTAAGGAAATGGAAGATGAACTTTACAGAGAGAAAGACACTATGGATGCCAAAATTCAGAAACTTCAGAAAAGGTATGAAATCACAGAAATTGTTTTTTGAAATATCAAAGAGTAACAACTGTACAGAATTAATACATTTTTATTTTTATTTTATGAAAATAGAGCAACTGCGACAGTTTTCGACATGCAACAGTTTTCGAAAGGGCACGTTATTCATGTCTCATTTTGTTTTGGAATGTTCTTTATTAGTAGTGTTCACAATTGTTTAATTTTGAATTATCAAATTTCGAACATTTGAAAATTTGAAATTTTAAATATTCAAAATTAAATTTAAACAATTGTGAACACCACTAACACAGCATTAAAGAACATTCCAAAACAAAACAAAATGAGAGAAAGCACTGTGTACCAATTGGTATACATAGGATTTTTAGTTAATCATATCATTGTCTAATAATATACCAGTAGGATTAAAATGCTTTTAATTAATCAATGTGTACAAAATCTTGTTCTGTTATATTTGATAGTAATTTTTCAAGAGAGAATTCATTGTGATTACATGTCAATCGCCTTTTATTGCGTGGCTACGGGATTATATATATATATAGCATAAGCATTTTGAATGTGAAATTTGAAAATGAGATCTATAAAGTTAGTTGTATGTATATTTGACCCCACAAAACATGATAATGCTAGAGCCAAGTGGAGCTCTAAACGAGAATCATTTAGATGGTTTATTCACTGTGTTCAGTGCCCTCCATGGTTACATATCACACCTGATATCTCGTCAAATCTGGGGTACAGGTTGTATACCCCAGACTGATTTGGGACTGTTGAATTTCTGTAAATTACTCAAATTTCTAATTGTAGACTGGAAGAAGCTGCACAAAAGCAAAATATGGGTGAAATTCTCAGGGAAAAGGACCATACGATTGCACAGTTGGAGGAACGGCTGATTGAGAATGACACCAAGATTCATGAACTGCAAGAGGAAATTCACATAGAAATAGAAGACAACAACAAACTTCACACAAGTCTAGAAATAGCTTATGAAGATAAGGAAAAGTTCAAAGCTCAGCTTGAAGCTGGAAAAGCTAATATTTCAACGGTTAGAGCTGATTTTTTTTTAATATTACATCCTAAATTACCGCAGATCTTAGATTATCTAAGCTGTAAATCACTACCATTTTTCGGTAAAGAATGTACGATGTTATCTACTTTGCTTGGACATTGTATGTTTTCATGTCATTCAACCAGTATACATTTATACATGTATAATTCTATCATTTTTGGAAAACCTAAAATTTCAATAATGTACATGTACTTTTGTTATCATCCATCTTGTAAAATTACTTAAACAGAAATATGTTCCAAGATTTTCCTCAAATTAGACAGTTTAATTTTCAAACCTTTATGTTGAATAAGATTTTTAATTAATATATATTTTTTTGAATTTCCTTTGATTATATTTTGACTATATTAAAATGTTTATTTACAGTATGAAGAAGAAATCAGCAGACTGAGAGATCAAAATCGTAGTTTGAGCACCAACCGAACAGATCTTCAAAAAGAAAGTGAAATTTTGAAGCAAAAAAATGAAGAGCTGAAAAGAAAGCAGCAAGAGCTTATAGAGGAAAATGGAGCTTTGAAGATGGTAGTTGATGAGCAAGGGGCTGACTTGGAAAACTGGGAAGAAAAGTATGAAAACGACATAGATGAGCTTAAACAATCACTTGGGGATAGGGAGGGATATAGTAATGAGAGGCAAAAACTAGTGGAAGAAAATGAGAAACTTAAAAAAGAATTGAATATGAGCAGAGAAGAATTGATTGCATTCCAAAATGAATATGACAGTGTTTGCCGTGAGCGAAATAAGCAAAGTGAGAGGTTAGAGAAAACTTTGGTTGAGGTGGGTGACTTGTCAGCAAAATTGCATGAAAAGGATAAATTTCTTGATGACACACGACAGGAAATACAAAAATTGTCAGAAAGTTACAAAAAGGATAAAGATATGGTTTCGGAAACTGATTATGAAGAGTTGAAGAAAAAGTACAATGGCACAAACAAAGAGCTGACTCAGGTGAAACATAAGCTAAAAGAAACTGAAGTTAGGTGTGATCAATTAGAGCAGAACACTAAAGTATTCCAAGATAAACTAAATAGTAGTGAAAGTGGATCAAATGTTGAGACCACAAAACTTCAAGAAAAGATAAGTGACCTGGAAAAAAAGCTAGGTGTAGCAGAAAGACGAGTAAAGAGATTTGAAGCGAGGCGGAAATCTGGTAACTTCGATGAGAGGGAAGATGTGGTTGAACAAATCGTACAGGTTTCCAATGTATCCGCTGTCAATGCAGCACCTGTAGATGCTGCTTTAAGTGCCAAGAACAAATCACTTGAACAAGAATTGTCTATAGCCAATTGCAAAGTAAAAGAATTGAGTGCACTCTTGTTGGATCAAAGGTCATTACAATTCGAAATTAATAGACTGAAGCAATCTGAGCAAAGACTCAAGCACCAAAATGAGGAATACCATCAAAAAATGAAAAGTGTTGAGCAAAAAATGGATACCAAAGAAAGTAAACATGTAGATAAAGTAGAAAGTAAGTTGAATGAGGTTCAGTTTAAACTCAATCAAATTGAGAGTATTGTGCGGGATTGCAAGGATAAAATTCATGATGTTGTTAGTTCATTTTCTCCAACGAATTTGCAAAAACATTCAGCCACATTGGCTACTGTTGAACATGAATTAGCAGTTGTCTTGCAAAGCAAAATTGATAAAGATATACCAGATGAGGAAAAGATCAGGTTATTTGGGGAAAAACTTGCACTAGAAGCAATTATCACAAGTGAAATGTCTTATTTAGTAAGGGCAAATGAAATAGAGCTATTCACAGAGAAGGAAAAACTTGTGCATGAAATTGAAGAAGCAAACCATAGGATGTTACTTCTTGAACAAACTATACAAAACCTGCAGGTCAGGGAACAAAGTTCAATGTCACATGAGCAATCAAAGCTCTTAACACTTAATCACTATGCAAAACTTTTGTCGCAGAAAATGATTCTTCAGGGGCAGCTTGAAACTTTAGTCCATGAAAGAACTAAAACTTTCTCAAACTCGCCACGTAGCGTTGCTTCTCATTCTCAAACAGCTGAAAATCTTGCCCAAGAATCACTGTTTAGATCCAAACTGGATGAAAGACTTAATACCTCAAACTGTTCTAGTCAAACTAATACTCAACAACCTCTCTTTTGTATTCACAATAAGGCCATAGTGCAAGGGGAATTATCTGTGTGTGTAAATAAATTGAAAAGTAGATTAATGGAAAATTTGAGTGAGAAAGAAAAAATTGCCTATATTGAACAAGAACTTTCTAACTCCAAATCTAATTTATTGCAAAGACAGCTTGACGTAGAAAGTTTAGTGGAATCATTCAAACAAAAGCAGCTTTCAGAATTAGCTGCAGTGATAGTGAAACAGGCCTCGCAACAAGCTCATGCAGTGGGTGGTGCGGAAGCAATAAAAAATACATTTGATAAAGAGTTTGTTCAATCAGAGGTAACTTTATTAGTCAACAAATATACAGAATACTACGAAGATCAGTTATCTATGGATACTTCATCTTCATTTACTAGCCGTAGTTCTCTCATTGATGAGATTGTGCAAAGAGAAATCCAACAAACTGTTGAAGAACTTGTGCATAAGTGTGAAGAAATAATCGGAAGTAAGGTGGAAGTCCGAGCCACCAATGATTCAGAGAAACAGGAAACAGAAGCTCACAAATTACAAATTCTTATGAAACTTGTAGATGTGCTTGCACAAAAAGCTGTTATGATGGGTCAAGTGGCATATGTCAGCCAACAACTGGGTACTGATAAGGACCACAAACAAAGTGGAGCACACCAAAAGCTGAAGCACAAACGATCTTTAAAGAGAGATGATTCTGGAATCATTGTTCAGAGTGCTTCTATGCCAACGTCGCCAACAGGTCAGTTTGATCAAATTGACCAGGCGGAATTAGGTGAAAAAATACAGCAGGATGCAATGGTTAAAAGTGAAATAGCAAGTTTTCTGGTGAATAATAGATCGAACAGCAGTGCGCCTAATTCACAGAGTCTCGATAGTCAGATCACTAAGCTAGCAGCAGAAATGGCTGGATTAGATATCAACTTAATGAATCAGGGATCAATGTTGAGTCTCAATTCATATGCAGACTTTGTTGCAAGAGAGGCAGTGTTCCAAGCCCAATTGACATACATTGTTAATTTGTTGAAGCTTCGGCACAACAAGGAGATCGATTTGGTACGGACTGAGTTTATGACTAATGAGGAGCAGTGGAAAGCTAAACATGAATCTCACATAGCAGAGTTAGAGGAAGAAATTCATCGTCTTGGAACGATCATTTCGGAAAATGAAAGTCAATATAAGCAAAGTATGGAGTATGTTGAAAAAAGTGTGTCGGACAATCAGTATGAGATCTCTAGAAAGGAGAACAGTTATAAACAGGAGTTGCAAGCGTTAAAAGATGGTTATGAAATTAGGATAAAATCTCTTCAGCAAGATCTAGAAGTAAGTTATATTTCTACTTTGTTGTAAAAATTTTAAATAACTCACAGAACCATGTGCATTTTATTTTAGCCTTTTGTATTTGTAACTGAACATAGCCATTTTTATTTCATCAAACCGATCAAGCTTTATAAGTTTGATTATTAATTCTATTTACTTGCTAATTATATGTTAAATAAACTATTTATATGGTGCACAGCATATCATATGATAGAGCTAATTATATGATTACTGTAAAATATATACATTGCTAAAAAGCATTGCCATTCAACACAGAAATAAAGCTTTTTGCAAGTCATTACGTTCTTAATCTTTATCAAATGATATCTATTTTAGGTGGTACGTAATGATTTGGAACATACCCAACAAGAAAAATATGAGGAAGTGTCTCACTATGAGCAAAAGATCAGAGATTTAGACGTGGAACTGAGAAATTCAAAGCACGATCTGGAAGAGCTCCACCATGAAAAAGATAATGATATACAAGTAAGTTAGAAAGTGCACAAAATTGCATCTATAGCTTCTGTACTTTTCATGATACATTCAGCATGTTAGACCATACTTCATTTTACTACTTTTAGTAGCCCAGTGAGACGCGTAACTCTTGACATAAGAAAACTGTGTGAGAGAGACTAGATTAGATATGAAACCAAAAGCATTAGAAATCAAACACATACACTATGTAAGACAAGGTTGTCTGGCTTCAACTAAGCTCTGTTGTGAGGTAGTCTCATGATGCAGGTTCACAGTTGTCTCTGAAGGCTATGAACAGCGAAAAATGTTATGGTGGTTGGTTTGTGTGTATGTTTCTGAATTTTGAAAAGATATATTAAAAAAAAAAAAAAAAAAACGTTATTTAGAGGTGCCAGGAATTCCTTATGATGGCACTGTCAACATAAATGAGAAAAGATTTAAAAAGATTTTAGTCCTCCCCAAAAGTTACTCGTCCTGACAAGTTGCCAAACTTGTTTTGGTTCAGCAGCTTCTCGTATGCAAGACGAGTGAATTGAATTCAGCACTAGTCCTCTGCAATTTCTACTAGTGCCTAAATGAGAGACTGCTTGTACAAATAGGGTAAGTTTCTTCTTGTTTCTAATTATTGCTATTATGTCCAAACACAAACTATCAAAAGAAAATTATTTAATTTAAATTTCGAGTACATATACTCCTTATCAAAGATCTTTGATAAGGAGTATAGGTACTCGAAATTTAAATTAAATAATTTTCTTTTGATAGTTTGTGTTTGGACACGATAGCAATAATTACAAACAAGAAGAAATGAAACCTTATGCTATGTACCTTATCAACAGAACATTGAAATAGGGTGAGGTGTTCAGACGATGCAATTCTCGCCGGTGGTCGTTTCAGGCGTACACGGAGCGTCTGGGTGAGCTGGAGGAGGAGCTGGCGGCGGCGCAGGCGCAGCACCAGCAGGAGATGACGCAGTCGGCCGACGACCTGGCGCTCGCCATGAAGGCCGTCAGCTGCAAGGAGGTGGAGCAGCTCACGTCTGAGGTAGCGCGACTCCGCAGCCAGCTCGAGGCGGAGAGGCAACGCCACATGGTGAGTCAGGATTAGCCACTCGTCCACACGTAGTGACCAGTAAAACCTTGTGGAGGACAAGTGAAGTCTTCGCTACTTGTCTTTTTGATGAGTAGCAAAGTATAGTGTTTATGCAAGGAGGACCAACACAATTCTTTCAAGGTTGAGTAAATATTTGAGTGCTACTTGTCCTTCTGACATGTAGCACTTTTGCACCTAATCCTTACCCCGTAGTTGTCGCAGTAATTTTAGAGGCAATAGATGAAACTCGTATGTTAAACTTGAAATTGCTCTACGTTTTGCAATGGCAAAAATGTTCTCTTCTGATCTCTTCTGCTTTTTGACACTGTAGCTAATAAAATGTTTTTTTTCGTATGTGATGATGATTGTTTAAAAGATATATATTTGTTTCCTTTTGTAGAGTGAACTTCAGACGCTGCAGTCTGAGCTCTCAGGTGACAGTGATGCTGCTGCACAAGTTGTTCTCAGCAGTAAGATTCAACAGCTCGAGTACCAGATTCAGAACATGCAGGTCAGTGTTCAATTTATATCCATAAAAAATTCATATATCTTTAAACATATGCATGAAAATAATTCACACTTCTTATTTGACCGAAGTGTTCAATGGTTTTAATTATAAGTGAAGAATATGCATTTTAATCATTCTCAAAAATAGCTTTATTAGTTTCACGTCAAGGAGCAAAAGTGATGCAACAACACTTCGAACATTCATTTTTAGGCTGACTATGAGCAAGAGCTTACCCTTACAAAGTCTGCTCACCGACGGGAGCTAGCCCGCAGTAAAGACGATATGCTCGGTCTTTTGGCTCAAGCTGAAGCAAACAATCTGGCCATTGATGAAGATTCCATTCGCAAGAAATACCTCAAAGAAATTGAAAGGGTCAAGGTACAGTGTTGACACACGTTTAGGGACACCTGTTTTATGTGGACACTTTTCACTTCTCGCTTTCCCTATATAGTGTATATAAAGTGAACTCTTCTTTTAGGGACACCTGTCTTTATGTTGGCACTTTCCACTTCTCCCAAAGATACCCACATAAGACAGGTTCCACTATAATTCTATGTACAATATTATTAAGTTCAATTGAAGGTGTACTATTAGTTACATGTACACTAAGTTTTGTTATAGAGACAGTCTATTGAGTGTAAAAAATTGTGGTCATTGTTTCAGGAGATTTATGACAATGGCTTTGGAACCATGGAGAAATCTCATCAAAAAGTTATGATGGAGATGAGGAAAGCACATAAAAGAGAAATGGAGCTTCTACGGCAGGAAAAGGATCAATTGCTAGAAGAAGAAACCAAAGCTACACAAGCAGGTATTGTTCTCTGACCTCCACTTCAGAACGTGAGCACAGATAAAACTACTTGTAGGATCATGGCTGCTTAGAACTTTTAACAATCTAAAAAAAATATAAATATATTCATTTGAGAATGCACTTGTTAATGTGAAACTAAAACTTTGAATCTTTAAATAAGAACTGATTAGAAATTCATGACATATTTTGTGAACATGTCTAATGTATATGAATTCACCGTGTCAATTATAGCTTTAGATGCAATGCGTAAAGCTCATGAGGCAGAACTTCAAAAAGAAAGGAACAAGATGCTTGATATGCTGGCGAAAACCTATTCACATTCAGACGTTGAGACACTGCAACGACAGCATGAGTATGTTGAGTAATTTTTGCCTAACTAGTAAAATTCAAAATTTATCTTCAGGCATATGAATGAACATGGAAAAAGTGATAATTTCTTCATAGATTATAAAGCTGAAATGATTTGTTGGAAATGGCATGTTTAACATTTTTATCCTTAATTATGTTGCAGAGAGGACTTATCTCTAATACAGCGTGAAATTTCTCAACTTTCTGAGCAATACTCGATGAAGTGTTTGCAGAATGCCAGTCTTGAGCAAAGACTTGATATGCAAACAAAAACTTTGCATGAAAGTCGTAAGAGAGTACAAGATCTCATGGCCAGGTATGCAAATTACATATGTCTTTTACAGAAAAGGAATGTTAAGTCAATAGTGAAAACGATATGAATGAATTGGTACAAAATTTCTTGATTTTTATTTCAAATGATTGAATTTCTGTAGAAATGAAGAACTGAATATGCGAATAAAGCATGAACTGGATAAGCTAAACCGAATAGTAAAGACTTCCACTGGTCCAAAGGATGGAGACACAAAGGAAATACAAGAGCTTAAGGTAACAGTTATTCTTGAGTGTAATGGTATTTAGTAAATTATTTATGTTGAGCAAAGCTTTGTATCAAATGAAAAAATGGTAACTTGCATTAAATTCTTAATAATTTCAAAATGCTATTTTGATCATATATGTGTTATGTTAATGAATATTGCTGGTAATTCAGTTTATGCATTATCTTCTAGAAATTGCACAGTTATTTTCATTTCTCAAACCTAAGTGTTATTGTGCTCTTTCTCTTACAATTTCTTTGTACATTTATGTAATTACCTTTTATCAGCAAATTGTCAATATCTATCAATTCCTTATTCATGAGAAATTCTTTCATCTGTAGCTGATAGGTAAATTACACAATTGCTTTGAAATGGTCAAATCTTAATATATCAATGTAAATTGTAAAATTTCAGTGTAAAAAGCACTAATGTGCTGACAGCAAGTTCATGGAGTAACATTTTCTATCATTACTAAAAGATATAAAAATTAATTACCATTTTTAGTTATGATAGAATGTTGCTCCATGAACTTGCTGTCCGCACATTTGCTTGAGAAATCTGCAGAGCATTTACTACCGATGATTGTATTAAAATTGATTCAACTTACATTCATTGTAAAATATGCACAACCTGGCAAATGGAATTACATACCAACTAATTTACCACTGATTGATTGTTATGGCAAATTATTTGTACCTACCTGTTCACTTTGCTCTTTCACCACTCTGCAGCAAGCCTTACAGGTCCGGGACCTGGAATTAGCAAATCTAAAGTCCGAAGTTGGATACTTATCACAACAGCTTACTTCTGGATATAAGGTGGATAATCATGGATGTGACCACATTTTAATTGAACGCTTCGCATGTCTTATCCAAAGGAATGGGAAATTTATTAGCATGTAGACATTTTGATCATTTGCAGTTCTAAATTCTAATTCTGAAGTTTGCAAAAATTATTTGAAAAATTATGTTTGGCACAATTCTGTCTAAAATAAATTCATAGTTTGGAAAAATTCTTTTAAATATAAACTCCCAAAATACATGGATTAAAATGTCTTTATGTATAAATGCTTCTATCTTATTATTCCATTACTGGGTTATAACCAATTGGAAGTGGTTCGTTCAAAGAAACTTCTCCACACACCTGTGTTAGCATTGCATGCACCATTCTTGGCTTTTCTGTTCACACTTTTATATATAAAATGATTGCTATTTCACATTTGCTTTTGTGTTTGGTTTTGGCTCGAAATGTCTGTTAGATGATTGTTTACATATCGTATGGCATGTGTGAAAAGCATGTGCTTGTTTTCTGAAAAGTTTTTATACCCTTTGGTTGATATTTGGTTGATAATTGTACATGTTCAATAATGATCACATGTATATTTATAGCAAAGTCAAAGCCATTCGCATAGTGCACATGTTTGCAATCTTTTTGAACTTTTAATAGATGTTTCTTAAATTCACCTCTCTATTTTTAGTTAATTGAATAGTGACTTCATTTAGATTTTTCTTTCTTGTATACCTTGCCCGTCGAAACTGTTGGCACCACACACTTAACTGTATATATTTCCATGAGAGAGGCTCTAAATAATCTTGTCTCATGGAAATGTGAAATAGTGAGCATGATATTATAATTCGCATGGTTGGACTGTAGGTGGCACTTCGGGTTAAAGATGCTGAAGTGAAGCAACTTACGGACGAACTTAGTGCTCTAAAGGAAAGTCTGCAAGGATCAGCGCAGGTAGAATGATAACAAATATTCAAGAGCAGAAGGTCATGTAACAAAATGCATATTAAACATAATAGTAGCAAAACTAGTGCTTTCATTTTAACTTATCTGTTGATGAGTAGGCGCATACATTTGAAACACTTTTTTTTAACGAATTCTCTTTATGCTTTTATTTTACCACATCACGCAGATATTTGTGTGTAATGCGCCAATTCTTTGTATTTAATTTCACATTTTTATTCCATAAACTACGGGGTAAAAGGTTGAAATTGCCATGTGGTTATAATTTTTTTCTACCAGTTTGCTTATAAAGTTCTTTTATGGAAGATGTGAAAAAACTTGTGACGGGTGTTGGTAAAGAAGCATCAAACAAGTACATGTACAGAGAATGTTCTATCCTTTGAATTCATGTTTAAAATAGATATATTCATATATAAGAAAACCAGTGTATGTAAATTTAAATAAAAATAGATTTCACCACTGGCATGAATAAAAAATGAAAAATAAAAAACAAACAACAAATGAGAATCTAAACATTAAAATGAAATAAATGAATTACTCTAATGACACTTTCAGCTTGATAAATATTTCCTAATTACTTAACATTGCACCATGTAACGCACACGTACATTCTTTGAAATGTGATTGATTTTCGTCATAGGAACTAGAAGAAGCTACAGCAAAGCAAGAGTCATTATATGAAGAACAGCGCCAGCAGCAAAGACGCTATCAAGCAGAGATTGACGCATATCGCCAGCAAATTGCAGAGATGTCACGGCTAAATGATGCAGAGTCTTTAGATAGTCCAAGAGAATCACATGGTGAGTAACCATAGAAAACAGCAAATTATGGTGATTTTCTGTTGTCCCACCTTTTTATAAACAGAGTTATTAATCAATTCTCAAGTTCAATTCTAATTTTCGAAAAGAATATTCAACAGTGTGTGTTTGATAACTGAAACTGACCATGTGTTTGTTCTGTTGGTTAAAGTTAATTTTGTGTGTTGAAATTGATATTGCTCTCTATTCCTACCTACCACCCAACTATGTACCTACTAACTACTTACATACCATATTACAGCTTCAAGTAGTAGCCTCTTGTCTCGAGCAGAAGACATTTCGGAGGGAGAATCGGAGGCAAACAGTCCCATTCCTAAGAGATCTAAGATTGGCACCTCCTCCTCATCTCCCAGTTTACCTGCTAGTGAATTGAGTAGACCATCCAGTACATCAGGGCGAGCGCTCCCTCAAGTTTCGGAAGAGGCACGAACCAATAAGAAAGCTTTATGGAGGCAAAGGCGTAAGTAATTACTGAGGATTGATTTTATTAATTTCTCTATCTCTGAGGAACTTAATACAATGCAGGTGAAGCATATCAGGTTCGAGAAATGTGTAGTCTAAATTAGTGTTTTCTTTTTCAACTTCGCTTTACACACATTTTGATGAATAGATCAAAATGCCGTAGCCTATCTACATGTATTTTGTAAGTACTGTATGACAAACATTACACATGAATATGTGTATGTCTTTATCTTTCTGACAGTAAAAAACAATATTCTTTATTACTGTATAAGTATTACTTGTCATCTCATGAGAAGCCTATGTAACCTGCATTGAAATTGTATCTATCACTTTGACATGATATCTCTAAACTTCTTGTTTGCTGTGAATTTTTCAAACTAAAATTTCAGTAGTATGGATACAGAGTCTTAGTATGTTACTAGATTTCACATATTCTTTAAAAGTACACTGTTCTTTTTGCTGAGATTTATATTCATTATTACAGTTCAAAGTGTTCCAAATATTCATCTATAAAATTATGGTAAGAATCACATATGATGTGAACTTTTAACCATCGTTTATTGTTGTCAAATCTTTTATAGCATGGAGTGCTTATACCGCTGTCAATGGAAATCACGATGTGTATAAATAGAATTATCCACCTTAGAAATGAAAAAAAAAGAAGTGCTTAATCTTTTATATTGTTTATCATAATTATTTTTCTACCATAGGTGTATCATACTTTAACTATGGTCATATTATAAGTGTATAATTTTTTGATCACGTGTGACTACTAACATGCATCTTCTTGCTCTTTTTAACCCTCTGTTTTCCCTTCAGCACCTACAGTACATTTTATGGTAAGCCTTTGCTTTAGGCATGACACGTCCCTTCCTGCACATGTATAATGTTTGTGCAAGTTTTAACCATGAATTTATTTTTGGAAATCATGCAGCTATATTTAAGTGATCATAAGTATTCTTTTCAATGGTGATACAATAATACTCACCTGGCATTACCCCCTGTTAGAGTGAGACGTCGTTGGACGGAGTCCGTGGTCCTGACACCGTTCAACACCGTCCAAGGGCTAAAATTTAAAAATCGAGACAAAATGTCCATTCCTGGCGGACGCCACAGGCGAAATTGTAACCCCTGGATCGAAATATGCACCACAGGGCACCGACAGACATCGACTGCGGTGTGACCACAGAAGCAGTCGGAGTGGCCACTATTCTTGGCGTGGATAGGTCTTGTGGCGTACACTGGCGTACAGGGGTGCTGAACAGCATTCATTTTACGTCCGTGGTGCCAAATATGGCTTTGCGCGGCAACCAGGGAACTCAAAAAGATCAAAGGAAATTTAATCAATAATCCCCATCCACGCGGAATTGTTACGCGGCGTGAAATATCCACTTCTCCATAGAAGTGGAGGGACGCCGCGCAAATTTTGCTCGAGGCGATGATGCCGAGGTAGCACGGAGCCTATCTTCGCATCGCAAGAGTCTGTTTGGCGATGTGTCGGCGCCGTCGACCTATTCGACAATGAAAGTGTTAATTTTCCCAATTTTTCATCTTTTTTACGGACTGTCATTTTTTCGTATAAAAATTTACGCGGCGTGGCCACTCTAACAGGGGGGTTAGGAAGTGATAATATTCTTAGACGATTGTTAAAATATTTATAAGAAATATATGTAATATCAGGAATACATGAGATTTATGTCATTTATTCCTGGTAATATTGCATGCTAAACATATCTCAAAATTATCTTGAATCAACAATCCAAAGTTCAAACTTGTACCAATGCCTCATATTGATGAAATATATAAAACTTGCACAAATATTTTTTTATGTAAACCTCATTAGCTCAGTGTACATATACTCTCATCAGCATGCAAGGGCGCACAAAGTCAATAAATGTACTAGTATGTGGTATATGCAATTCTGGAAAAGATAAAATAGGTTCAAGATTCAGTGAAGGCCATGTCAAAGTATCCAGTCTCTTGATTGCATGGAAGTAATTTCAGATTTAAATAAAAAAAATGCATGCAAACCTCACTAATTTAGAAAGTTGACTTTTTTAAATTGGCAATACTGTTATCATTTTTCAATTGATTGTATCAAATCCTATAATCCATATCCACTTCAGTTCTCATACCACTATTGTCCTGTAACAGTAATGTTCTAAATGAGCTGAAATAACCTAAATGAGATTGTTTAAAACATGAACTGCTATATGTTTGTCACAATTACCGGTATGAATTATTTCAATGTTATCTTACACACGCTACATATCAAAAATACCTCTTCATCCATCTTTACACATTATTTTGTACAATTAAATTGCTGTAAAAACAATGGGTAATTAATTAAATATTCATGAAAGATGATAAGTGGTAAATTGTTTTTAAAAAAATTGTTTTAGATCCCCAACGAGCCCGCAGTAATCCTGGACCAATGTTGATGTCTCTCCCTGGCAAGCAGCAGTCTTTGGAAAATTTAACTTCAGGAACCAGTAAGCTTCAACGCACGGGTGATGTTACGCGTACTCGGACCACAAGCAGTGGTGTAGAGCTTCCTGGACGACGAACACTTGTGCGACGGACAAGTGAAGATGTTTTGAGTGGTACTTCAAAACAAGAAACTGTTAGTACAAAATTAGGTTTACCTCCTCGACTGACATCTACAGGTTTCAGAGACCGTAAGAATGTTGATAAAAAGGATAAAATTTAAGAGAATAGTGGTGGGAAATAGTTGATATTCATTGAAAAATGATCGTCATGTTTGATTTTTATTGTTTTGGCAGTCAATTGTACATAAAACATTTTATTTAAAGTAATGCAATGTTTTTCACTTGTTAGAATGTGCTTCACATACAATAATACGGGTCTTTATGGTGCATTTTGCATGTTTTTATTTTCATAGAACTTATTAAAGTGGTGCTAACTTTATATGTAGATGAGAAATTGTTAATTATAAATTGCACATAAAATAAATTTCCCCCTGAAATCTTTGTAAATGAATGTAGTATTTATTTTGCATTGTTGGGATTGTGTATGCCATAGAACTTGCAGAGTTGGGGCAATGTTCATTGTGATGTGTAAATAGTTCTTTAATGGTAACTGTTATATAATTGTAATCTACATGTAGAATGGTGGATGTGTGTTGTTGGAAGTGCTTCAGTGCAAATGTGTTGTTTTTGTAAGCTGATAAAAACGCAAGGCTTTTTTTGGCCATAGATGAAGGCAATTTATTATTGGTATTTTAATTAATTTTCTTTCCACTGCCATGTTTTAAAAATGCCATAGCACTCAATATGCAGATGAATTAAACAAATTTATACTTAGTTTAACATAAGAATTGTGTGATCATTTTAACTGTTACTATTTTTATGTTCATATTTTAGTAATTAATAAACCAAATGAAATTGTTACATTATTTTTTTAAAGCTATAAATTTGGACAAATTCTATGAAATGGAAATTAAAATACAAAAATTGTGTTAAACAAGTATCACTTTATTTTCCATCTGTAATCTGTACATTTCGCTTATTTTCCAACTAATCCAAGCATTTCAGTTAACTAACTAAGAAACGTAAATAGTATCATAATTTCTATTTCTGTAAAAATCCACTGTTCATGATCCTTTCAGAATATCTTCATAAAATAAGTATAGCAAAATATGAGTTTTCACAGCAAAATCAATTGTCTGTAAAATTAGGAGGCCTCTTTTCAATAAATGCAGTCATTCCTTCTCGTCGGTCATTCTGCAAATATATGAGAATTTGACATAATATAATAATTGGGACAAATAAATGATGGTGGTCAGATTGAACAGATTTAATGAATGCTAATACTTACTGTTGCAAATGTCTGGTGAAAGAATCTCTTCTCAAAGCGAAGACCTTCTTGCAAACTCATTTCATATGCTAGAAAATGATGGAAAATGTTATGCTATACATTCACAGAAATTTAAAAATCATTACGTATGTTGAGTATGACAAATCAAGGTGATGGACATTTAAGAGAATATATCATGAAAATGAAATTTTATAGGACAATTCCAAGATGCACAAATACATACAAGCATTAACAGCTTCCTTAGCCATCTGCACAATTATTTTCGAATGTCTGGAAATTTTTTCTGCAGTCTTTATGGCTTCTGCAACCAATTGGTCAGGAGGACAGATTTTGGACACAAGTCCTACAAAAAATGAATATATATATAACTATTATGATACCATTGCAATAAGCACAACAGTGATTGAGTGAACATTTTAGTTTGTTAAATATAAATAAAATACATGTATCTGGGGAAAATAAATCTGCTGACTGATACATGTAACCAATTTTTTAAGCGCGAGAACTGAATGCTTACCTGATTTCTCGGCTTCTTGTGCACCAATAGGTTCTCCAGTCAAGACCATTTCCATTGCTTTTGACTTCCCGATCGCCTTTGTCAATCTCTGCGTACCACCAGCACCTGTAACACAGCACTATCACATTTTTAATTCAACCAAGCAGAATCAGACTGGAAAATCACTGACGAGTTCTATTTTAAGAAAACCGACAAGTTCTATTTATCAAAAATTAAGTGTATCCTCAAACACTAACGTACATTTTTTTGTACTTGCTAATTATTTTTCAAAATGAAAATTTGTTACCAACACTGACAATTTAAAATTTACACAGCTTGTGGGCAAGGCAATATTACTCAGAAACATGCAGTGTCCATATATGTATGTTGCAACTGCACCTGTTTCTGTTAAAAAATAAATCACATGCACACGAGACAATTTCACAAAACATACTTGCTATCTCATTGATTAAGGTTTTATCAAACATGTTTATCATAGGTTATGACTTAGGACCAAATTGGTCTTGGCATGAATACCAAGAAGACTAAGGTCATGGCTGAAAATGTGGAGAACCCAGAGATCAGAACCCTTGACGGAACTGTTCTAGAAGTTGTCAAAGACTTCAACTACCTGGGTGCCTGGATAGCCTCAACTCAGAACGATATCAGGATCAGGAGAGCCCATGCATGGTCTGCACTGCACAGCATGAACAGAGTGTGAAAGTCAGGGATGAATGACAACCTCAAGCGAAGACTGTTTGTCACCACTGTGGAAAGTGTGCTGCTTTATGGATGTGAAGCCTGGGACCCTCACTGCCAAGGGATGAGAAAGCGCTGGACGGGGTATACACCCGTATGCTAAGAGCTGCCCTCAATGTTTCATGGGTAGACCATGTGAGAAGCCCTGAGCTATATGGTTATCTTCCACGACTGTCGGACACCATCAGGCAGAGACGAATGAGACTAGCTGGACATTGCGTGAGACACCCAGAGCTCACCGCCAGCGAGATGATTCTGTGGGAACCGACACATGGAAATAAGTCCAGAGGAAGACCTCAAGCAACGTACATTGACACGCTGAAGAGGGACACTGGGCTCACCAGTACCACAGAAATCAAGACGCTCATGATGGACAAGGATGAGTGGAGGGCTGTAATCCGGAGTTCCCGTGCTGGGTGGACCTAGCTCGTCGAGTAGTAGTAGTAGTAGTAATGACTTAGGAGGTATCATTGTATATGAAAAAGGAAGTGAGCCACCATAATATGGAGTGATGGAGTTTGATTCTATTTTTAATGCTTGAGTGCTCAAATGCATAGTTTGCACCTGTGCCCATCATATCACCGTAGAATTTATATGAACTACACAAATAAATTTAAATGATCAATGGAATTTCATCAAAATTCATGTCATGTTAATGTTCGAATAAAGCTCCAGTGAACATACACACATCACAATGTACATACCTGGAATTGTTCCAATAGTAATCTCGGGTTGGCCGAATTTAGCCTTCTCTCCTGCATAAATAATGTCACACATCATGGCCAATTCACAGCCACCACCCAGCTGAAAAGTATAGTAATAATGAGGAAAAGCTTACCATGATACAGAATATTAAGATCGTGAATAAATGTAAAATTGTTAGTGTAGGTGTAACAAAAACAAGGTCATTAGAGTCAATCTTTATGAATCTTCAGCATCAACATTAACATTCCCTGTAGTTTTTTTTAAATGTATATGGGTACAGGTGAGCAGAACTTGTAAAGGCACATCTAAATACTATGATTAACTTTTTATTTTTAATTACCATTGATGACTTAATTAAAACATTAAAATACATGTAACATAATATAGTTAAAAACATAAAACCGTATAGGATTAAATTTTATTACAGAACTACAGGACCTACTAATATTCAGCTGTGATTACTCAAATTGATCGATAACTATATAAATAAACCTTTCATTTCAATTTACTTTGCATTAGTACCCACTGATAACTGGAATTTTTGAATAGCTAATGTTCTAGTCACACTCTTTAAATTTGAGTTACAAAGGTTGGTCCAACGATTTTATAAATAAACGTTTTGTCATTTTGCTAAATAATTTTCTAAATATAAGAAAAATAAATTGCTTACAGCATAGCCATTAACAGCTGCAATGATGGGTTTCTTAAGCTGTGACACCCGGTTCCAATGAGCAAGAAAATTTCCCGAGTACACATCTTGGAAGTCCTTAGGTTGCATCTGCTTAATATCAGCACCAGCTATAACAATGTATTTCTTTCAGATAAAATATACAATTTACATTATCCATAGTGCTTTTGAAAAAAAATATAATAAGAAACAACAAAATTCGGGAATTATAGAAACAATAGTTCTAAATATTTCATTCAAGTGAATAGAAAATTAAAAATACCTTTTTTTCTTTTTTTTTACAAGCATTACAATGTAAAAACAAAACAAACAAAAATTAACAACGAAACAAGCCACTGTATCTATTCACTAAATTATTAGCAAAAATATTAGGCGTATTAAACCTCCATTTACATATGGGAATTGAATTACACAAAGTTGTAAAAACATTTTCAGGTAACTAAATATTTTTTACTTGCCTGCAAAAGCCTTTTCACTTCCAGTAAGGACTGTGGCTCCAACAGTTGAATCATTTTCTATTTTGTCCAGTGCATTAGAGAGGTCCAACATCAGAGGATCAAATAATGCATTGAGTGCTTTTGGTCTATTCAGTTGAATAAGAGCTACATTTTGTTTTTCTCCAACACGTTCTACCTTAATGTACTCATACTGATCTGTAAAAAAAAAAAAAAAGGTCAATAAATGAACAGCTGTTAAGAGTAAAACACATGCACATGTTACATTATGTAAACTGCTTATAGTTTTGTAAATAATTCTTCTTCATATTTTCTTGCCATGCAATTGTGACAAAAAGATTACAATTTTGCAAAGCTCGCCTTTCGTGTCGTACAGGCAGAGAATTTTCGTGTCGTAATTGTTTGGTGTCCAACGAGAAGGTAGTGCATCAATCACACTGTTCGGCCATGCACACATTCCGTGAGTTTATGTATGACGTGAGCTCCCCCATTATAGAGGTCACCAAATTTCACGTCAGACGTAAAATTCAAAGTTTATGTGAATGGCCGGTTTTAGCGATTGGTTTATATCTATCCTTTCTTGAGAATATTCAAAAGCTCCTATGAAATTCTGATCTCCTATGATGCTATCACGTATTTATTAAACATATCAAGATTACTATAACTCAATCACAGTGGATAATTTGAACTGCATTTTCAAATACATTTCAAGATGTGAACTTCGTCCTCAATTTTAGACAATTCTGGGACACAACTCTATGAACTTGTCATTCTGCTAATATTCCCTATCTACATTGTATTTGATGACTAATTTATGATTGACTTGTACAGATACTAGGCTGATTCATACCAGATGTAAAGTTTCGTCTTAAGGCCGTCTGACATAATGGGAGTGTCTTCGTAGATGTAGCAGAAAATAAGGAATTTGATGCAAAAATAGCAACTTTTCTTAATGTGGCCGCCATCTTGTTGACCTTAGCTGTCACGAAAGAACGAGATTTATTAGCAAATGACATATTTATGGAATTATTTAATAATAATATTTTTATACGAAAGACCACAAATAGCCTTTCCGATGTTAATGTCTTCACTAGAAATTAATATTGGTACTTTCAGACATAATTATTAGCATCCCAGGTATCTCTACTGTAAATGTAAACAGGAAACGGAAGTAAAAATAAAAAGGGGCAGAAACTTTTCCCCTTTTTTCACAAATATTTTTACGCATATTAACTATTTTGGCATAGCACAATCTATGCAGTATGTCAATGACTTTAGGTCCACATAACCCATTTGGGAATGGGTTATTATTTGCTGGTTTTAACCAGGATCAAGGTATTTGACAACATGCAGACAATCATTCTGAATTTTTGTCAATCAATTCTGATTGATATTGACATGGTCATTGGTTTAATTCAGTAACTCGTGTACCATGTAATGTTGATATAGTTGAATAATTAAACGAAATTCTGTTTAATTGAAGTAATTCATCCAAAGAGGTCTTCCAGGTTTACCGTAGCTGTGTTTGATATATTTCAAACCTCCTACATCCACAAATAGTAACAATTACGGACAATTTAGCCTTTAGGATATGCTTATTCAATTCCTGCCACTAATCTCTCTTCTAACAATATCTATTTCTCATCACTAGATTTGTAGGCAAAAGTCTCCCTCCCAGTGGTACCCAGCAATCTCATCTCTAAAACCTTTGTAGTCACTATAGCCATATGATATACAGATTTGCAGCTTAGGTTTCGTTGCGTTGCCCTCCCTCAAAGAGAGAGCATAGTATATCGATCTTGGCCAAACTCGTGTGGCTATCTATGGTAGTAGCGTTTGAAAGACAAATTTAGAATTATGATATTTCTTGTATGGATCTGTAATCTGTAAGGTTACGTTGCCTCAATCAAATGTGACATTAACTGGCAACGAATAGAGAGAGCGCAGTTTAGTTTAGTCTGTCACTGCGCCACCACCAGGAATGCCTTGAATTGGTCGATGGACTCTGCAGTGACTTGATACTCCTGTAGTTGATTCCACTCGCGAATGGTCCGTGGAAAATATGAGTTCTCAGATGGCTGGGTTCTACAGCGTGGAACAGCAAAACAGTTAGAGTTGTTAGTAACTGAGCGACTCACAATATTCATGTTGACGAAATAGCTCCGCAAATGTCTGTCTCAAATCGGACGTTTGTTTCTCCTCAGTGGTACAAGAAAAACGTCCGGGCGCATGGCAGGCAGGTGTCCCTCCACGATTTTGTACATCAGGGTGAGCCTGCACGCTTTCCTTCGCTCCTGGAGTAGCGGAATGTCTAGGCGCAGCATCATACGCGTAACACAACCGGTGTCTCGCGAATGGTAGTCGCCAGTAATAAAACGAACAGCCTGTCTCTGGACTCGTTCAAGACGGTCGGTTATCTCGAGCTTTGTGTGGGTTCCAAACTGTCGCCGCGTATTCTAAGATGGGACGTACAAGTGAGAGGTATGCATTACGCTTGGTGTCCTCGGGACACATTCTGAGATTTCTGTGCAAAAATCCTAGCACAGCTGGCTTTGATGGCATAGTCTGTATGTATGGATTTGGGGCTGTTTGTGTTTTTCCCATGTTCAACAAAAATTCTTGGCTAAAATAGATCCATATTTCTGACCATTCGATGGCTCCACTCTGCAAATAAAAAATAGTTGTGACATAAGATGTTGGGCAATGCATTATGGCTGCTTAGAAGAAACCAAGATATCCAAGTCAGATATATGGTGTGACTACCAATATTCTTCTAAGATTTTAAATTACGTTACCAACTTACCTTGAGTTAAGAAAACGTGTCTCTCGGTTACTATTGATGAAACAGGTTTACATTTATGAAAAATCAACCAATCCATCACCACTAATACACTTCTGGAATCACATGTAACACGTAGACATAATTATAAATAAAGCAATCAAAGATAAACTAACTATATATAAACTTGTACTCATGGATATAATAAATTTTAGGTTGTTTTGCATGTGGCATGGAGACTGGATTTCGGGTTTACAACTCTGACCCTTTAAAAGAAAAAGAGCGGCAAGGTAAAAAATATCACTAGATTCGATCAGTGGTACCGTATATAATGATATATTATAATCAATATAATTGACAAAATAAATACTATGGATCGATCTCGGTACGCACTTATTGAGTTCTATTGTAATTGAAATTACTTTGATATTTATAATCATTTAAATAAAACTCTCTGAACATTACATTTTTTAGATTTTTGTCCATACATGTGTTGTACAGATAAGAATTTTAATCTACCTTTTACACATTTGCAGACTTCTCTGATGGTGGTATTGTTCATGCAGAAATGTTATTTAGATGTAACTATCTTGCACTTGTCGGTGGGGGCAGAAATCCAAAATATCCTCCAAATAAAAGTTAGTACATGTACATACAGAAAAAGCATTTGATTTTAATTCTCAATTGAGTCCTCTATGAACTCAATTATCTCATTCATACATCAAATAATGGATATTACTGTAGTTTTCGTGTGCACAAGATACATACAATACTTAAAACATAAACGTATGTTTGTTGTTTATGGTCTGCTGATCAAATGATTCTAATGTGTGTGTTTTTCAAACTTTCTTGTGAATTCAATTCTATTATCTCTTTTTTATTCTATAGCAAGTAAGTATAGAGAACATATATAGAGAGAAGAATAAAATAAATCAAGTGATTGGTTTTATTTTAATTAAATTGTTTTTATTTTAATTAAATCTACATACTTCTAAATTCCATTAAAACGTATATTTAGAGCACTGCACACCCAGTTCATGTGTTATTTAATTAAAATTGTGAGGCTCCAAACAATTAGCACACAATATTATTACTTCTTTAAAAATTATTCCTTTCCCGGTGCCAAAGTGAAGAAATAATATTTCTAGTAAGATCTAATTAAATAAACATGTTCAAATCCCGATTATTGCCACGCCACGAAATGGGTGTGCATGCAACAAATTGCAACATAGATCATATAATTTATATGAATCATAACGATTGTGTGTTATCATGCGACAATATAAGTAAGTAGCTTTATTTTGACACATCTAACACTATTGTGGGCTCATTAATAGCTGTGTTACGATTGTTTAAACATTAAAATGCACAAAGTGGGTGTGCAGTGATCTATATGGATGTTTATGTTTTATTTACTTTGTATTTGCAGTAATGGTATGGGATGATTTAAAGAAAAAGCATGTCATAGAGCTAGACTTCTCTAGTGAGGTTCGGTCAGTTCGATTAAGAAGAGACAGGTTTGTTTGCTTTTGTTTGTTTTATTCTTTTGTGTGTGTTTTTGCAGTAGATTTGGAACTGCATGTGACGCTATGAATATGTAAAAAGTTCATCAATTAATGCATAATGCTATGCTGAATACCAGTTTACATATCAACAGTTTTATGTTGTATCAAATATTATCAATATGTGTTATTTCTGTTCAGTTAGATTATCCTAAAACAATTGAAATACTAATGCATCTTATTATATCAATTTAGGATTGTAGCCGTCTTAGATACCATGATCAAAGTCTACACGTTCACACAGCATCCTCAACAGCTTCATGTATTTGAAACAAGTCCTAATCCTAAAGGTATTTTTTACAAGCATTTAAATTTGAATATACCATATTTGACCATCCAAACGCGATGGCCTACAAAAATTTGGGGATGGGTCTTTTTAAGAAGGTAGTAGGCCTTTGGACAGTTATGTATGGTATATGCAGTATACAATCGAATGAGACAACCATTTTAGAGAACAACACTATATAGCCCCATATTACATGGTCCCGATACTCGTGAAATATGAAGACATTTCTATTATCCTCCATAAAGATAACATCTCTCTATTTAACGGGTATATTTTTCAGGATACCCACCAAACGAATTCGATGACACTTGCACTTGCATGGTGCACTGTCTGCACAAAGAAATTGCTATTATCGGCAGCCGTGATAATAATGTATGCTATACAACGCGCTCTGTAAAAATTAGTAAGCAATCGCAGGGAAATTGCATGTCGTAGTGGAAATAGCATGTTCACACGAATCATAATGGCGGCTGTCAGATAGATAACTTGCAAACAACAGAATAATTTGATTTTATTACTGTTCCAAAAAATCGAGCGTAACACTGTCATGCTGGGTTTGAAAGCGGGGCCTGATTAGTCTACCCTTACAACACCTTTAGTTTTAGATGTAGATAAAAATGAACCACACCAGTAGAATCTCTATTGAAATCCGCTTGAACTTCGTGATAAACAATATTCGGCACGTTTATTATTGCTGGATAATTTATCAAATTTCATCACCCTGCCTCCTCGAAATTTGAACATCTTGGCGGCCATTACCTGTATGCATAAATTATGATAATGAGCAGGTGCATCTGTCTCGTGTTATGGCGAATGAATTTAGGATCTCGTTCTTGTGACAGGTGAACCAGAAAGGTGTAAAATGGCAGCTGCCAACTAGATAACTCGTTTAATTTAATATTATTGCAAAATATGGCTGTATATCTAATGCACAGGCCATAAAACTATCTTCAATCGAATTATCATCATAGGAATTTTGGTTTACAATATACGTCAAACCAAAGTGATGGATGAGTGGTTTTTCAAGGTATTTTGTGAATATCTTCTATTATCATTCATAGTCATTCGTGGGCGCAAATACGATGATAGTACGTGACTAAAACCCATGAAAATGTACTGTTCTTAAGCATTCTGGATGAAATATTAAGTTCGCCCGAACTTACTTCTAGTTTTATATTGTAATATTTAGGTTATTAATTTTTTGTAAGAATTTTTGTAAGAATGACAAGACTTTAATTTCCAGGTTTATGTGTGCTATGCCCCAACAGTGACAACTCCTTGCTTGCATTTCCTGGAAGAAAAGTTGGTCATGTACAAATCATAGACTTGGCTAACACTGAAAAACCTCCTGTTGGAACTGGTGCTCATGAATCTGCACTCAGCTGCATTGCACTAAACTTAAAAGGAACAATGTTAGCCACAGCTTCTGATAAGGTACTAGTAAGCTATCATTTATGAAGAATACTTTTGATGCTTCTTACTCTACATATATATCCTTACATTTGATATTTCTTTTATTCAATATTGTTAACTGGTATATAGCAAATGGATTCATTTTATATACTTATTTATTCTTCTTTTGCGTTTGCTTATTCGTCTAAAATCAAACTAAAAATATACATATTTCATTTTATTTATTTAAATTTCGGCACAACAGTGCCCTTGTCGAAATTAGATCTACTATTATCATGATATTGTTATAAAGAGGATTATACACATACTTGTTATCATTATATATTATACTTAATCAACTTATTTAATTACTCAATATTATAGACTCTAGTATTTATTTTTTTGACAAGGGCACTGTTCCAAAATTTAGATAAATAAAAAGAAATATATATATTTTTAGTTTAATTTTAGACAAATAAGCAAAAGCAAAAGAAGGATAAATAAGGATATAAAATGATATTTCTTTTAAATCTAGTATTAGTTAAGGTAAACAATTACAGCTAGTTGCAATTCTTGATGGTGATTTATTTCAACAGGGCACTTTAATTCGTGTATTCGACACATCTAATGGCGACCAGTTACACGAACTTCGAAGGGGTGGCAGCAATGCACATATTTACTGGTATCAAATGGCATTATTAAAATTTATCAATACTTTAGAAACTATCATGGTGACAGATTTCTAATCTATTATACATAAAATGCTTTTTACAGCATAAACTTCAGTCAAGATTCCTCTCTCATTTGTGTGTCAAGTGATCATGGTACTGTCCACATATTTTCGATAATCGATGACGAAAAAAGGAATCGACAATCGAGGTATAATTTTGTAATTTTCTCTTGAATTACGTATATTATTCTCGCATACTGCTTGTTAGATTTTAATAACCTACCACACATTTTTACAGGAATAAGGATAAGATGAATGAGATAATATTCCCCTCTTATCCTAGACCTGTTGTCTTATTCTGATTTTAATTAATAATTTTCAGTTTGGCATCAGCCTCCTTTTTGCCGAAGTACTTCAGCTCGAAGTGGAGTTTTGGCAAGTTCCAAGTCCCAGGTCATGCCCAGTGTATATGTGCTTTTGGAGCACAGGCGGGTGGTGAAACAAATTCTGTCATTGGTATGTGACATGATTTCAATTTGCCGTTCAGAAAATACTATTTTTGATCTATGTATTGAGTAAACTATAATGTGGATCAAATTGTTAATTAGGTTTTTAAAAACCTATATGAGATATGTTTAGTATTTTACTTGTATGTGTATTTAATTTAGTGAACAAATTTGAAATTCAACGATAAAACCAAAAGAAAACTTGTATTTTCAGTGATATGTGCTGACGGCAGCTACTACAAGTTTCTGTTCAATGGCAAAGGAGAGTGTACAAAGGACATTTATGCACAGTTTTTGGAAATGACTGATGACAATATGTAAAGCGCTCAATAATTCCACAAGCAAAATGTAAGTTTGATGGTATCATGTTTGTGTAATGTGTGAACAGTATTTTTTAAAGGAATGTATACACCAGTGAATCATACAAATGATAATTATTTTATTTGGATATGAAACTTGATGAAAAAAAGATTGAGGCAAATGACTGTAGCTGCGATTCTTTAGTCATGGGAACTGTATACGTCACATGGGCAACATTTTATTTTTTTAATCACCAGTCACCAGCAGCCATGCGTCCTTCAGGATATGTGTTCTTGTAAAATAAGATTACATACATATTGCAAATTCATTAGCACAGTATAGTTTTGAATGGTGCGGATGTGGATATGTAAAAAATTGAGCTCCTGTGATGAGAATGAAATGTATAGAAAATTTCACAATACTTTTTGAACAATCAGATTCTGTTCATCTTGATATTATTAGTTCAAAAGTTTCTAAGTTTATTCTATGGTGTGATGATCGCATTTGGATATTTTAATAATAATTTTTTTATCTTTCATTGAAAGGTTATGTTTAGAAATTCTTGGTATGGTGACCAATGGACTCATTTTAATGCCTGTTTATGTGTAGTGTACTTTGGTTCAGTTAACAATAATAAATTTAAAAACCATGTTTATGTATCATTCAGGAATTTTAAGAATGCTGCAATGGCCGAAATATTCATTAAATATAGAAATAGAGCACTGCTCACCCAGTTCGTGTTATTTAAATGTAATTGTTAGGCACCAAAAAATTAGCACACAATAGTGCTACTTTAAAAATTATTGCTTTCCCGGTGCCAAAGTGAAAAAATTAATTTCTTGTAAGATGTAATGTAAATAAACATATTCAAATCCCCGATTATCGCCATGCACGAAACAAGTGTGCATGCAACTAATAACACCATAGATCATATAATTTTAATGAATCATAACAATTGTGTTTATCATGCGACAATATAAGTAAGTAGCTTTATTTTGACACATCAAACACTATTGTGGGTTCATTAATAGCTGTGTTACGATTGTTCAAACATTAAAATGCACGAAGTAGGTGTGCAGTGCTCTACAGCATCTCAACTTACTTTTTATTAATATTGTTGTAAATCATCCCAAACACATTAGATGCCTACATTATCAGTTGGGAGTATGGTCGATTTTGAAAAGTACATGTAAGTTGAGTAAGATAACGTGTAAAATGAGTCCATTGAAATGTGGGTACATTTATGTGATAATTTTTTTGTTCTTTTTTTTTACATATTGAAATACATGAAAAAAAGTTTATTCTGTTCAATTTCTTTGGTGAATTTGTACATCACGATGAATTTTGAAAAATATTGTTTCAATTCTCATTGTAGTACTTTATGAGAGATGTTATTTCCATATTGAACGTAAATGGAAAGCATACAGTGTTTTTGATAAATGTTTATTATGTATTATATATAGTCTACGACTATCCTTTTGTGCTAGTTTTTATAAGCTCACATTGATAGCCTTTCGGACCTTCCCGGTCCTTCTTCAGTCTGCCAACTGCCTAATCGTCACGTGATCGTGGTGTGACGTCATCGGCAGAGGCTGGTAGGATGTTGGTGTAGATGGCTGGCAGGTCGGCGGCCCCCACGTTCTTATTTAGGTCGGGCTTGAGGCGCCTGATGTGAATGGCCTCCCTGATCTTTCTTTCAAAAGCGTTCTGGTCACGATCTATTATCTTGATGTTATCCAGGGATATGTGATGGCTCTCTCTGTCTGGTTGGTGTAGGTGTAAGGAAACGTGTGAGGAGGTGCTGCTGGGGCGTCTATGCTGGTCGAATCTGGTCTTAAGGGTCTTTGATGTTTCACCCACATAGGAGCTACTACATCCTTCAGAGCCTGATCCACCACAGTTAATTTGGTAAACCACACCACAAACGTCTTCTTTCTTGGCTGGATCCTTGGGTGCTACCAGTAACTGTCTGAGAGTATTCACCGGTTTGAAGTAGGCACTACATCCGTAACCACTCATGATCCTTCTCACCGCCTCCGACAAGTCCTTCACATATGGTATTCCCACCATCGTCTTCTTTGTCTCGTCCGTCCGGTCCTTCTTCTTTCCTGCTTCTTCCTTGTCTCTCAACACAGACCCTCTTTTGATCGCCCAGGACTAGCACAAAGGATAGTTGTAAACTGTATATATAATGTAAAATCCTTGTGCAGATGAGTATTCAATATAGTTTATTATGTAGTGAATAATTGAAATATGACTTGGCCATGTTGTTGTCATGTGGGATTTTAATGCATTTTATTGCAACAATGTAAGTTAAAATGGTGTGAATGGTTATTATGAAGCAAGATTTTCAAATGGCATAAACCTGGCTGGCCATGTTTTAGAGTGTTATTATTTTCTTCAGTCATGTTACTTTAGATAAAAAATTGACCTGAAGCCTTGGCGAGAAACGTATCCCAAAATGTAATAAATGCACAACTTTTTTTATTACTGATACCATTAAATATTTGGTATTCTATTGCATTGACAGACCTCATTATTAATCCCTCTAAAAATTTTATTGCTATTTTTGATTTTGTAGAGTATATTTACAATTCATGAGTTTTAAAAGGATTTTGAAGGTGTGTCCTTGGAGAGTACTAGGTGGAGACTTGAAAATATGAGTACATGTACTTTAAGATAGTAAAGCTGACAGCAAATTTATTGTACATTGCTTTGATTGAAATCATCGTAGCAATTACATTTTGTTTCACATTCAAAGCCTATTTCATACAACAGTATGAAATAAAAGGTATTTTTCTTGTTATCCCTTTGCACTATAGCTTCATTTCAGAGTATGATCGTTTTGTATGTGACTTCTATTATCATTTGTTAATTTGATAGACAATCACAATTGTTATATAGTGCTATTATATATATATACTAAAATGAATATGCATTGTGTGTGTCCTAAAAATACCACTGATATGCATGATTGTTTGAATATATGTAAATAATTTATTTGAATTTGTATAAATAATGCTGCCATAAACTATATACAATGATTTTGTGTTGTGTTGATTCTCTAAATTTGACTTCTTTCTGAAATAATTTGAAATCACAAATTATCTTCCTTATATTTAATTTTTTTCTCCACAAATTTTTTAAATTTACATTTATTTTGCTGAAATCTTGCAATCGCTATTTTATCAAAAATGATGACCGTAAAATGAAAATTATTGAACATAAATACATTTTTTTTCTCCACAAATTTGTTAATTTACATTTATTTTGCTGAAATCTTGCAATAGCTATTTCATCAAAAGTGATGACTGTAAAATTATAATTATTGAACGTAAATACATTTTTTTCTCCACAAATTTGTTTAATTTACATTTATTTTGCTGAAATCTTGTAATCGCTATTTTATCAAAAGTGATGACCATAAAATTGAAATTATTGAACGTAAATACAAAGTTGTTTTTATAAGAAAAAAAATCCCCAAAATTTACTTCAAACATTTTATTTTACTCTCTACAAATTTTTTTAATTTACATTTAATTTGCTGAAATCCTGCAATAGCTATTTTATCAAAAGTGATGACCGTAAAATGAAAATTATTGAACATAAATATATTTTTTTCTCTACAAATTTGTTTAATTTACATTTATTTTGCTGAAATCTTGCAATCGCTATTTTATCGAAAGTGATGACTGGAAAATAAAAAATTATTGAACGTAAATATATTTTTTTCTCCACAAATTTGTTTAATTTACATTTATTTTGCTGAAATCTTGCAATTGCTATTTTATCAAAAGTGATGACCATAAAATTAAAATTATTGAACGTAAATACAAAGTTTTGTTTTTATAAGAAAAAAAAATCCAAAACATTTACTTCAAACATCTAATATGAAACAAAATCTTTGCTGAAATCTTTCAAATGCTACTGTATTAAAAATGATGACCGAAACATTAAAATTATTGAATTCCAATACAAATTTTTGTTTTTGACAGACCCTTAAAAAAAAATCTAAAAAATTTATGCCAAATATCTAATATGAAACAAAAAGATTAATTTTGAAATAGGTTCATGATAAGTTCGTGAATTTTCTAGAGGAACAGTGAATTTATTCCTCTGCTTCTGCAGTAGCAGTAGCCTTGTCGTCATCGTTGGAGGAAGGTTCGGCTTTTTCCTCTGTAACATTAAGATAATATAGTTAAAATATAATTTCATAAAATCCTTTACACAATGATTAGGTCAGTTTGATAGGTGTATGTCTGACCTGCACCAGTTTCTGGAAGGCTAGAGGTATTTTATTTGCTCTGTAAATTTCTGAGTATACTCATTAATTTTGATATGAAATTGATTAATAACATGATTTCCTACCAGATAATGATAATCCTAAGTGCCTGTAAGTCTAATTATGTATGTAAATCATGAAATGCTCATGTCTTTGCAGTAAATTATAGGTCTAAGTGCAATAGCTACTGAAAAGTATCTAATCGTTAAAAGGACGTGGATATCCATGTATGAATCTTTGTTATTCATTTACATACATCAATTTTTAAGTCATCTATATTTTCGTCAGCATTTTAATAATAGCTTTTTTTTTTTTTTTAATGGACCCCTTTTGTATGTCTTGCATGTTGAAACCAAAGAGAGGCTTTTTACTACATGACCAGTAAAATGAACATGGATTTCTATACCCCAAACATCCAAACACTGATCTTCCACTGTTGTGCGAAACACATCACCCATTTAAACAATTCTCTTAGAACAAGTATTTGTTTCAAATATATGTACCATACACATGAAAAGTCCATATCAAGTTAAACATTCTCTTAGTTACTGGTATATAACTGATTTCAAAACATACCTTTCACTTCCTTCTCTTCTGTCTTCTTATGCATATTGTCAATGAATGCTTCAACAACAGATGTCAGACTCATTGGAATGCCAACACAGATTCCAACGCAGAACAGCATAGTGATAAGTGGCATTACCAAATACTGTAAATAAGGATTTTTTAAAGATTAGTTCAGTCATATAACGCAGTTTATACATAAAATATTCAGTACATTCAGTGACCGATTAAGGCTTAGTGGGGCTCTGGTTTCTGATTCAAAGTGTGGCCTTTCATTGCTCACACAGTTCCTGCAGGTCCCACCCATCCTGTAGGTTTAAAAAAGGTCTAAAAGTAAATATGTGTGCAAACTGTGTTCAAATCGCATGTTATCGCCGCATACAGGTTAGCTGTGTATAGCAAAATGCACCATAGATCATGTAATTTTAATGATGATAAAAACTGTGTTTATCTTTCGAAAATATAAGTAGGTAGCTTTATTTTAGATCATTCCAGGACAAACAGGTCCTTCAGAATGATCTTAATCCTCTGCAACGGCAGGCTGAAGAGTGGGGCATGCGCTTTAACACGTCCAAACGTCAGCTTCTTAGCATCAGCAGGTCTAAGTCACGGCTGGAAAGTTTTTACACAATTAGAGATCAGATTTTAGAACAGGTACCAGCTTCAAAATATCTTGGTGTGCTCATCAACAACCAACTGAAGTGGGATTCCCATATTGACAAGGTATCCACAAGATGCAACCAAACCATTTGCTTTCTCAGACGCAATGTGTCTCCATGCTTGAGAGACCTGAAAGAACTAGCATACTTTTCACTGGCCGGTTCTGTGCTAGAGTATGCTTGCCAAGTATGGGACCCTTACACCAAGAAGAATAGCAAAAACTGGAGCAAGTCCAACATAGAGCAGCACAATTTGCCTCGAGTGACTATTCTACCTACAGAAATGTTATTGCCATGTACAGAGAGCTACAATGGGAGACACTATCCTCCTGCCGGAAGAATCACCGACTAGCACTTATGTTTCAAATAGTGAACAAGAAAGTGGCCATCCCTGCTGATGACATCCTCCTGCCAGCTGACCAGCATACAGGTTCATCACATCAACACAAATTTAGACATTTACCAGCAAATACGGACACATTCAGGAACTCCTTCTTTCCACGGACAATTCCAGAATGGAACAGTATAAACTCAGACACTGCCAACAGCAGTTCTGTAGACACATTCCATGCCAGGCTACATGCCTTACACAGGAGCGACTGAGTAGCGTTACGTACTCCTGTCCATCTGCCCATATGCTGATAAAGCCCTGCAGATTATCATACAGATACAAATACCTCAAACACTATTGTTGGTTCACTGACAGCTGTGCTATGATTGTTTAAACATAAAAATATACGGGATGGGTATGCACTGTTCTCCCTTTTCCTAATAAAATGTACAAATATTTAAATTGAAACAAGTCATAAAATCATCTATTGTTACAATTGGGCTACTTAGATAATATATGGAAAAATAAGTTGCATCCTGGATGATGTAGTACTAGTAATCTAGATTCAATTATATCCTGTACTTTTTCTTGTCTTATAAATAACAAATGCATCTGTGTGTATATATGTACATGGTAATGGTAAAATCAATTTAGTTCAAGGTAAATAATGACTACAGGCTAAATAATTGCTGGGTCTGATATCATCTTAAGTTTTTTGGTTTTTAATACTTATGGATGATGTACATTTTGTGATGCTCACCAAAGTCTCTTAGTGAAACAATGTTCTCTTTTTCTGACACCCCCCCACACACACCCACATCCTCCCCCCATATGGAAATATCAGATGTGTGACTCAAAAAACATACTTACGCAGTTGACATATGTTTATATATTTTATAGTATTTTGCGTTTTGCGATGCATTTGTCTAAAAATTACCTTTGCATACATATATTTGATATTCAATTTATACATAATATGACACGGACATAAAAATTATATAATAAAAATAATACAAATAATAAGATATCTATCAATCACAATTCATGGATGTATGGGTGAAAATTCCATATATTGTCTTATATATTGATCTTTAATGCTACATTCAGTCAGCAAATTTACAGATAAATCCTAGTATGAAAAATTTTCAGTGGACACAAAAACTTTATCGATCACAAAAAAATCTTGGAAACTCAAGCTCTCACTAAATAGAGATGGGGGCAGGTACCAGCTTCCTTCCATCAGGAACAATGCCCTCACCCGAGAGGGGGAGGGGGCGCAACCCCCGGGAATTTCCCAAGGTCCCAGTGACGACGAATGACGTCAACCACTGTGATCAAGATGGCGGATGCTGTCGAAAGCTCAGTGTATGAACTGATTATTATCCTTGTTTAGAAACTATTGTTGAACTTGTATATTTCATAACCAGGATAAATGAATTTCCATCAAAAAAACAAAACAATCTTAATAATCTTAAGAAATATTGTGATTTGATTTTAGCAGTTATACTATTACTTTTAACAAGTCAAAGACCAAATGAGTGTGTTTTAAACCTAAGTGTCTAAAGAATTTATACCTTCTATCTATTTGAACAAAATTGAGCTTCATTATGTTCATTGCTACATGATGAAAGTAATGATGAAGATGTTTTAGTCCAGCATAAGAAATATTTGTATGCCAAGGGTAATTCATTAATTGCAAAGTTTAAGAATTGTTCAAATGAGGTTAAACAAGTATTGTTTAAAACATTTTGTAATAATTTGTATGGTGGACATCTCTGGTCTAAGTATTCAACTGAGTGTACTAACAAATTAATTAAATGTAGCTTTTAATGATATATACAGAAACTGGTTTAAAATCAAAAGAGGTACAAGTATATCATCCATATATGTACATAATAACATTAATGGTTGGAAAGCTGTTTAAATGTAGGCTTGTTATCGCTTCGACTGTGATTATTTGAATCAACAAATGGGCTGATTCAGGCTATTATTAATTCAATTTTCTTTTTTAATGTTTCTAGTCTGACTATACTGTGGTGTAAAGAATTATTTGTTTGACAGTTTGTTTTTTTATCATGCATGTTTTTTATATGGATTTTGGTCCGAAATAAAGTTATAAATAAACAAAAAGGAATAAAATAAACAAAAATACTTACAAACATTTCGCCATCCCTCAGCATGTAATCTAACACAAGTCCAACGAGAACTGGTCCAACAAATAAGAATCCATTCTGAAGAGCTCTCCAATATTGGTCTTGCTTGTTTACTTTTGTCTGGATCTAATTAGAATGAAATACAAAATAAACAAAAACAACAATTTTCATAACAAACTGCAATTTTTTATTTTGAACACCAAATCTTGATGAATTTTGAAATTTTTAACTACATACAATGAAAATCATTTCCCATAAGGCCATATCTATAGACATAAACCTACAGCTACTTACTTCTCTGACCGAATCTTTCAACTTCATGTAATTCTTTGCAAGATCAGTTACAAGGTCAATTAATTCTTGCTGTCTGTCCCTAATTCCATTTATAGTATCCACTACAACGAATGATGTCTCTTGTTCTGTAATCATTAATAACAGTGTATCAACGTTAATATGTTCGTGGCAGTAGGTAGCATTTTATTTACAATTGTCTTTCCTTATTACAGTTTTTTCAACAATATCAACGTCTTCTCTTATATATAGATATATATATATAATTGTATTTTTATTTTTACAAAAGCTTTTCATCTCTATAGAGACATTCTCAATTTTACACAATATTTTTACAAACTTACTACATATTTCTTTTGCCAAAATTAAAATCCAACTGATATTCTTGATTGGAACATAAAAACCAAAATTTGGCTTATGTTCCAATTAAGAATATCAGTTGGATTTTAATTTTGGCAAAAGAAATTTCTAGTAAGTTTGTAAAAAAAATTGTGTAAAATTGAGGTCTCTTTAAAGATGAAAAGCTTTTTGTAAAATAAAAATGAAATTATAAATATATTAAAAAAGAAGAAGTTGATATTGTGAAAAAACTGTGTAAGGAAAGACAATTGTACATAAAATGCATTAATAACAGGCGTATTATCATTTTTGTTTACTGATCGGAAACTTGACAACAAACGGATGAATTGAAAATCTGTAAATTTCTACATATTCAAGAACAATTTTTTTTCTTAAACTGTAATAAAGTAATGGAGAAGCTTACCTGTTGGGTTTTTATCCCCATTGTGGTCTAGTAGCACGTCCATGTCTGCGATAATCGTTTGAAAAATAATATTTTCTTTGTTCTGACTTTCAACAGCTAACAACTTTTTGATAAACAAAATTTACGTTATCTTTACCTTACGTTAAAAACACATTACTTACGTTTAACGAACATTACTTACGTTTAACGTTACTAATAGGTAATGCGCAGAAATGTCCGTTATAGCGGGTGGCAAAAACACTGGTTTTTGTCCTTTTCACCACTGTCGTTTGCATACCACACCACTTCCGGTAGTATGATTTCTTTTAGACAAGAAAGGACAGTTTAAGAAAGACAAAGTAAAACCTGCTAAAACGTCACAGGTCAGGATACAGAAAGAACACGCTTATGTGTCAATGGATGTTATTGTTGAGGTGCCAAAAGCTGATTGTGAATATGAAGTTGGCACAGTGCCACTGAAATTAATCAAAGCTGGAAATTTTTGAGCTTTAAAAAACATGATACTCTTGCACATCCAGATGTTTTTAGCAACCTAATGGGATCATTGAGTTTTAAAAAAAATACCTTGACATCGGTAATACGGTCACCAATAATTCCATATAGTTTTCAACTAAAATGATCTTTTGTATCGATGCGTAATTATTTAAAAACATTAACGTCGTAGCAAAATTTTGAGACTGCCGGAAATTTTGTAAACTTCGGCTTGGCCTTCCGTAAAAAGGTCTCTGGTTTGTTGGCATATGCAACCAACTTCCAATCATAGCAGCCCTTTCATATGGCTATGAAATTAAAGAGAAATGTTTGGTCTGTATTTTGGTAGGTGATCCACCGCAATTTTTAAAAGTATAGTTCGAGTCCCACGCATTTAAAGTTTCATTTCAGTTTGAAATTAACTTAAAATTTTATTTTTTGGCGTGGATCATCGACCTTTTATTAGATAAACCGTTTTTCTTTCATAATATACACAGTTTAATATGTTTAAGACCGCAATACATGGTTGCAAATTGGATTGAAAAATGCTGTTTAAACCCCTAGTTTTTCGTGGTGCACAAGATGCAACGCTTTTGCATAGACTGCGCAGAAAACGGCGCATGTGTTTTTGTTTTCGTAAAAACGTGTTTATGCTAGAGAAGTAATGTTAAATTCACGTGATTTTTTTAAACTACAACCCTCCTAAAAATATATTAATGTAATATCTATAATCTACAGAAGTTTGTGTTTCCAACCATATCAATTATGAAATATTTGTGGGGCATTTCATTGACAAACTTTGAAGATAAAAATGGTTAATGTAGAGGATCATTTCGATCGGGAATTTGACAGGTAAATCTTAGCGCTATATACTAAGAACATGCCAGTGAACTTTGCCACATATATCAGTCTATATTTCACCTAAAAATATTTTAATGTTATGACTATAAACTATAGAAGTATGCGTTTCCAACCATACCAATCACAAAAAATCAGAAGGACTTTTTATGACTAAACTTTGGAATCCAAAATGAATATCGCATCCGCCATGAATTTGACAATGGCATTAAGAATTTTAGTAACAGGGAAGATAGATATTGGATGATATTTCAGCTATAAGTCGTTCAATCATAATATACTTACCATGGAAATAATCTGTAGAGATATGCGATTCTATCCATATATACAAGTCTAATTAATTGCTCAATCCAATTAGTTTATTTTGATCATCATTTAAGTACATAGCCACATTTGACAGTTAGGACTCAGTCGCATTATCGTAACAATCTTTGCAGAATATTACAGCAAAAACTATTTAGTAATTTGTGTTGAAATAGTGAAAACAAGAAACAACAGGCAATTTTGTATATAGGACTTTATTTTTATATGAATTGATGCTATAGCAAACACAATACATTAGATAAAAAAAATGATCTCTGAAATTTGGTGAACGCCCACAGAACACGCGCAGGCAGGAAAATGTCCAGGTTTTTACACACGCTGACAAGGAAAAACAAGGAATCACAACAGCCCAAAATTTGATGCTAAATTGGCCATATCTCTCTTATTATCCATCGGATTTTAAAAATCTTTTTTTTAAATTGTTTCTGTTATCATTTCCCATCACGTAGTATTTTTTAAAAAAATTTATAATTAATTCCATATTTTGATGTGGACACCCTAATTAGAGTGTCCAGCTCAAAATATGGAATTAATTAAAATTTTTTAAAAAAAATATCATATTATGGGAAATGAGAACAGAAACAATTTTAAAAAAAAGATTTTAAAAATCCAATGGATAATAAGAGAGATATGACCAATTTAGCATCAAATTTTTGGGTGTTGTGTTTCCTTGTTTTCTCCTTGTCAGCATGTTCAAAAACCTGGACATTTTCCAGCTTGCGCATGTTGCTGTGCGCATTCACCCAATTGAGAGATCATTTTTTTAAACTATTGTGTTGTTTTCTATAGCATCAATTCATATAACAATAAAGTCCTATATACAAAATTGCCTGTTGTTTCTTGTTTCACCATTTCAACTCAAATTACTAAATAGTTTTTGCTGTAATATTCTGCAAAGATCGGCACCATAATGCGACCGAGTTCCAACTGTCAAATGTGGCTATGTACTTAAATGATGATCAAAATAAACTAATTGGATTGAGCAATTAATTAGACTTGTATATATGGATAGAATCGCATATCTCCACAGATTATTTCCATGGTAACTATATTATGATTGAACGACTTATAGCTGAAATATCATTCAATATCTATCTTCCCTGATACTAAAATTCTTTTTATTGCCATTGTCAAATTCAGGTCGGAAACGATATTCATTTTGACTTCAAAGTTTAGTCATAAAGAGTCCTATTTTTTTGTGTGTTTGGTGATGAGATATAAACTTGTATTTGGTATGAGACCTAAATTGTTATTTTAGTATGTACAAGATCAGTTTTTTATTAGCGTACGTCACGTGATTTTTCCTCCATGTTTCGGCGGCAAGAAAAATAAATTGTTTAACTAAAAATAAGTTGTTTGTCACAAATATCCATCATGAACCAACCTCCAACTGCAACAGGTTATGGGCCCAGCAACAGCCGTTTCGGACGCTTAGTATTTGATGGAGATGAAACGAATTGTTTTTATTACAGTATCACATAGAATAATACCCATTGGGATAATACCCCAATGTTTTCATCCGGTGGTTTCACTAGGGGTATCATTTTCATAGTTTCACTGGTTTCACTAAGGGATATGATTTTGGACCTTCAGTGGCACCCCGCTACCCGTTCACCCTTGAAGTACCCCCACCCCCAGAGGAGGGTAGGCTAAGTGTATTGTTGAACAGTGGCCTACAAGTGATGTTTAAAGATAGTGAAACTGTTCCATAATCAAATAATTGCCCTACAGAAAAGTGAAAATGTAAAAGTATGCTTTGTTGTTTATGGAACTAGTTATGAGAAAGTGGACGCCATTGATGAATTTCAAGTGACATAGTCTATGAAATTTGGGAAGAAAAATTTCTAGGGTATCTCAAATTACGTAAGCTAAATGAAGTAATCCTCGCCAGCGATGCTGTGGCTACAGCTAAAGCAGATGACGCAGGATGGACAGGGGCAAACGAAGAAACTTATGCGGAGTTAATACAATTTCTTGATGACACAAGTCTAAGCCTGATTATGAGAGATGCCAGAAATGATGGCCGTAGAGCCTTGTCAATTCTGAGGAACCACTACATGAGTAAAAGTAAGCCAAGAGTAAACCAGAGTTGCCAAGTATTCCGAAATTTCGGAATCATTCCGAAATATGAAGTCGATTCCGATCATTCCGATCGTAATTGAGAAATTCCGAAATTCAGGGGAAATGACCAAATATTTTAAAAACTTGTACTTTTTTCCTTAAAATACTGATATTTTTGCTCGATATGGGCGCCGCCATTATCGAATGTACTCGATTGAACCACGCATCGTGTGTACACTTTTACCGGCGCGCATAAATGCACTCGATTTAAATGACGTTTCGTAAATAGATTTAGTCTCAATCACGAAGCCCAGGGTACGCGTGCTGTGATTTATGCGGTAGGCAGACTCGATGATTGAGACTACTGCTTGGTGTCGTGAAATGCACCAACACGACCTGTTCACGATATATGAAAGTAGAAATAATGAGAATTATTGGAAATTAATTAATTTTTGTGCTCTTCAGTAATTTAATCTTGCAAAATTAAAGGGACGAGTATTAAAAAAAATACAATGAATTCACTGCATAGAAAAAGAATATGAGTCATTGCCTATATTGGGTGATTTTAGTATCAAACATATTGGATAGATGGCAGTTGCCACTACGACATTGTCATTGTGCATGAGAAATCAAAAGTACACATGGATATATTGAAAACTCGTGGTTGATAGAAGACACTAGATGCGTTGGTATTGTTGTACACGACTGACTTTCTAAGGTAATGTGTGCCTGTGTGGTCTTCCATGCCTGTCTATCATTTTGGGTGTCAATAGACTCGGCGAAGCCGACAGGCGGTGCCAACGGCGCCGCAGGGGTGGGGGTGGGGGTGGGGGGTTGGGGGCAGATTCATTTCATCACTTTCAACAGTGTACTATGTAACATAGTTAAAATAAAATGGTTCAAATTATTGATTTTTCCTTACTTTGAACGTTTTTTCGCGAAAAGTAGGACGATCATCGTCCAAACCTATGAATTTATTTTTAATCAAATATGTTGAAACCAAGTTAATTACACTTTTATGTGCATTTTTACTGTCCATTGACTCTTCTAAACACAGAACAGTGTTATAAAATAGTAATTATTTAAATATAAGTTATAAATACATTTTAAACGTAAGATTCAGAAATTTTGACCCAAATTCAGAAATTTTGGCCTTGGGATTCAGAAATTTCAAAATTTGAGGTTGGCGACTCTGGTACTAATCACACTTTATACTGAATTAACAAGCATGTTGAAAAGTCAAGAAGAGTCTATTACTGAGTATATCTTAAGGGCTGAAACGGCTGCTTCAGCATTAAAAACAGTGGTGAAACTGTTAGTGACAGTCTGCTGATTGCAATGTGTTTGAAAGGACTTCCCGGATGAGTACAAGTCTTTCACTGTAGCTATCAGCCAAAAGAATAATTCAACCTTGACTTTCTCTGAGTTCAAAACTCATCTGCGTAATTTTGAAGAAACAGAAAAATTCCGTACAGGTGGAAAAAGCAATGATAGTGTGATGAAGCATTCAAATGGACAAAATTCTATTCTCAAGCAAGGGGAGAAAACTGTCCGATGTTACGCATGTAATTGTGTAGGCCATTTAAAAAGGGACTGCAGAAACAAGGGTAAATTATGGTGCAATTTCTGCAAGAAATCCAGCCACAATGATAGTGCATGCAGGAAGAAAAAGAATGACAGCTCAAAGAGCGCAAAAGCGTCAGAAGATCACACATTTATGTTTATGGTGAATGGGGAATCTACAGCTCAAACAAGCAATGGTGAAATTCTCGTTGACTGTGGTGCAACATCGCACATTGTGACAGATGAATCCATGTTTATTCAGTTCGACGAAAACTTTCAGCCTAAGAATCATTTTATCGAACTTGCAGACGGCACTCGAGAGCACAGCGTAGCTAAGAAGAGGGGTACTGCAGTTGTGAGCATACGTGATTCAGGGGAAGGACTAGAGAAGTAACTTTGCAGGATACATTACTTATACCCTCGTACCCTCATCATATATTCTCTGTACGAGCAGCAACAGAAAAAGGGGCAACAGTCACATTTGGAGCAGAATCCTATCTGCGAGCTAATGATGGAACAAAGTTTAATATTGTTCAGTCTGGACGGCTGTATTATTTTGATAATGGTTTTGATAGTAACTGTAATGTTACAAATGTGAATAAAGTATGTGATTTAATGACATGGCACGAAATACTAGGTCATTGTAATTTATCAGATATTGAAAAACTTGAAAATGTGGTGTCTGGTATGTCTATCAGTTCAAAAACTAAAATTCAATGTGAGACTTGTATATTAGGTAAACAAACATTGACCAAAAGTAATGAACCTAGAGCTAGGTGTACAAAACCACTTGAAATGGTACATTCTGATTTAGCTGGTCCGATTCATCCAATAGCTAAAGACGGATTCAAATTTGCTATGATTTTCACTGATGATTATTCTGGGGCAATGTTTGTATATTTTCTCAAACATAAGAGTGATGCTGTAAAAGCGTGTGAAAAGTTTTTTCGCAGACTGTGCTCCGTATGGTAAAGTAAAATGTTTGAGAAGTGACAATGGTACAGAGTACACTTGTAAAGAATTTCAAGAATTACTTGTTAAACATTGTGTAAAACATGAGCGTTCAGCTCCATATTCTCCTCACCAAAATGGTGTTGCGGAAAGAAGTTGGAGAACTTTATTCGCTATGGCAAGGTGTCTTATAATAAGTTCAAAATTACCAAAGTCCTTGTGGACTTATGCTGTCATGACTTCGGCATATATCCGCAACCGTTGTTACAGTAACCGAACCGGTCAAACGCCATTTTATCTGTTAACCAAAAAGAAACCAGATGTAAGTAAGATGCATGTTTTTGGCTCCATATGCTACGCATATGAAAATGATTCAAAATCAAAACTTGATGCCCGTAGTAGGTCTGGTATATTTGTAGGTTACGATAGAGGTAGCGCTGCTTATTTGGTATAATGTATAAAAAGATATAGGTGTGTAGTATTTCCTGAGGAGTCTGTAAATAGGTCAAAGGTTGAAACTGACACCACAAATGGTGATGATGATATTTTTGATACCAATGTTAAAATTGATGGTTCACATGACAATTTACATGGAAATGTTGTGGACAGAAATGATGGTGAAGACAATGAAAATGTCTTAGAGAATGTTCAAGTGGGTGATATAGTTGATGTTAAAAAGGAAGATGATGTTAATAAAGGTAGGAAAAATCCTGTTAGGGAGCGCAAGCTACCGGCCCATTTTGAGGATTATGAAATAGACCACTTGAAGCAAAGTATTGATTATTGTTATAAAGTAGCCTTAGATATTCCTATCACTTATGAAGAAGCTATATCAAGTCCTGAGTCAAGATTTTGGCAAGATACTATGAAAGATGAATTAATTTCATTAAAAGCACACAATACTTATAGGGTGACTACCTTACCAGAAGGTAGAGAATCAGTTGGGGGCAAGTGGGTATTTGCTGTTAAGGAAAGCTTAGATGGGACAAAGAGGTACAAGGCTAGGTATGTAGCCAGGGGATTTAGCCAAAAAGAAGGAATAGATTATTATGATACCTTCGCACCTACAGCTAGATTAACCTCATTGAGGGTTATAATGCAGTTAGCTGCTCAGCATAACTTTGTGGTTCATCAGTTAGATGTTAAAACTGCTTATCTTAACGCCCCAATAGATTGTGAGATTTACATAGATATACCAGAAAATTTCAAAGATGATAATGAAGACAGGAGTGGTAAGAAATGGGTTTGGAGACTTAATAAGTCTTTATACGGTCTGAAACAAAGCGGCCGTAATTGGAACTCTGTACTACACACATTCTTAAGTGAAAATAATTTTTCTCAAAGTCAATCTGATCCCTGTGTGTACATTCGAGATGAAAAAGGTGATAGGGTTTTATTGCTTGTGTGGGTGGACGATATCCTGGTGGCAGCAAAAATGAAACTACATTGTGTAATGTGAAGGATATGCTTAAGAAAAGGTTTCAGATGACTGATATGGGTGTTTTGTCTCATTTCCTAGGTATTCAGTTTATTTTCAATGATGGAGTAGGAAATGAATCAAAGACACTATTTAGAAAAATTACTGTGTAAATATGAGTTGGAGCATTGTAAACCTAGATCAACATCTAGCGAACAAAAACTAGAATTCTCAGAGGACGATGAAATTATTGAGGTTAAGAGATATAGAGAAATGGTTGGTAGCCTAATCTATGCAATGACATGTACTAGACCCGATTTAGCATGGATAGTTACAAAATTATCTCAGTACCTCAGTAAGCCAACTAAGGCTCATCATGTAGCTGTCAAACATGTATTCAGATATATAAAAGGAACTCTGAATTATGCTTTAACTTTTCGTAAGTCATCAAACAAGTTAATGTTGCATGGGTATTCAGATGCCGATTGGGGTTCTTCTGAAGATAGACGTAGCACTACTGGTTATTGTTTTACTTTAGATAATTATAGTGCTAGCATTTCATGGAAAAGCCAAAAACAGGTTACAGTTGCATTATCGACTTGTGAGGCCGAATACATGGCACTTGCATCTGCAGCACAGGAGGCTTTATTCCAATTGTTGTGTGATTTAGATGGTTTTGACTGTCATACTGATGTTGTTATTCATTGTGATAACCAAGGTGCCATAGCACTGAGTCAAAATCCTGTACATCATAAAAGGTCAAAACATATTGACATCAGGTATCACTTTATTAGGTCTGAAGTGTTGTCCAAGAGAATAAAACTTGAATATGTACCGTCAGAAGAAAATGTTGCTGATATGTTAACAAAAGCAATGGGAAAGTTTAAACACTGTAATCTTGTAAAAGTTTTATTTGGAGAACGTTGATGTATTTAATGTATTCACACATGGTATTTTGATATTTTTTATGTACTGTGTTTTCTGCATAGCTGATGTCAGTGTTTGTGAAAATATAAGTTTAAGTGGGGGTGATGAGATATAAACTTGTATTTGGTATGAGACCTAAATTGTTATTTTAGTATGTACAAGATCAGTTTTTATTTAACATTACTTTTCTAGCATAAACACGTTTTTACATAAACAGACACACATGCGCCGTTTTTCTGCGCAGCCTATGCAAAAGTGTTGCATCTTGTGCACCACAAAAAACTAGGGGTTTTAACAGCATTTTTCATCACAATTTGCAACCATGTATTGCGGTCCTAAACATCTTAAACTTTGTAGATTATGAAAGAAAAACGATTTATCTAATATAAGGTCGATGGTACACCCCAAAAAATATAGTTATAAGTTAATTTCAAACTGAATTACAACTTAAAATATGTGGGAATCGCACTATACTCAATGAATTTTGGTGTGCTATCTACCAAAATATAGACCAAACATTTCTCTTTAAATCCATACCCATATGAAAGGGCTTCTCTGATTGGAAGTTAGTTGCAAATCTAAACAAATCAGAGACCTTTTTACAGGAGGCCACAGCCGGAAATCACGAAAAATGCGCAGCCGGTAAGCATTTTGACACATCGCATTTTTGATAATTTTTTACTCAATAATTATAAAGAAACAACACGAATATTACACATGGAATCAAAGAGAAACGTTTACTCGTTAATATGGTATGGATCAGTAATATAATAAGGAATATATAATGCTAGAAAATCATAAACAAAGTCCAACTTAGGTCCCGAAAATGGGGGAATCCCCGATTCGCACGTGATATGGGCTACAGAGGACACGCTAATACAATTTCTAAGGTAGATCTATCTGATCTCTGTATATTGAACACTTTCATTGGAAAAATAATGTGTAATTTTGAATGAACAAGTTGAGAATTATTTTCCATCATCATGATCAATGTACCAACAGCAGCTTGTGAGATGAGCATATTTTGTAAACACAATTGTATTCTTTTATTCTAGCCATGTGCATGAGTGGGATCGGCGAGAGACAGTTAAATACCATTCTGTCTGTAATGAACTTGGCAGGTTTAAGTGCAAAACGTGAAGTTGTTGGATCCATAATCAATGTTGCAGATGAGACTTGCATTGAAGCAGCCACCATGGAAAAAGAAATGGAAATAGCAGCAACTGTTTCTAGGTGAGCTATTTAAAAAAAAAATCTGTATTGTGAGATAACTCAATGAAAAGTTAAGTTATTTAACATGATAAATTCATGTTTCTCACATTAAACATTGTAAATCTAATATGTAAGGATAGTATTTCTAAAAAAAAACTGCATTATAATATTTAGAACAAGTGAGTCATCACAGTCATCGGAGCAGAATGCATGCCTCAGACCTCTGTCAACAGGACAAGTTGAAAGTTTCTGTGAAAGGTGCCGATGTGTTCAACATTTACATCAACCCAACCCAAGTGATCAGCAAAGGAGCATCAATTGCCACTGGAATAACTTGGGGTGGCACTTATTTGAAACTAAAAGGTAACATAGTAGACGCAAAGCATGTCAAAGAAGGACTGGATTCTTTTCTTAATTTTTTGGAAAAATATAAGCTGTGTTTGCTAATAGCTCACAACGGACATGTGTTCGATGAGGAAATTTTGCTCCATCAGCTTGAGGTTCATGGATACTTAGACAGAGTTGCCAAGCATTCCGAAATTTCGGAATCGATCCGAAATATGATGTCAATTCCGATCATTCCGACCGGAATCGAGAAATTCCGAAATTCAGGGGAAATGACACAATATTTTAAAAATTGTACTTTTTCCCTTAAAATATCACGATATTGATATTTTTGCTCGCATATGGGCGCCGCCATTATCGAATGTACTTGATTGAACCATGCATCGTATAACGACGTCCACGGCTTTTACAGGCGCACAAAAATGCACTCGATTTAAATGAGGTGTCGTAACAGCCAGTCTCGATCAGCGAAACCCATTTTGTGCTGCTGTCACAGTCACTTATGCAGTTATGCGGCAGACAGCCTCGACGATTAACAGTTTCTATTGTCGTAATACGCACAATGCACCTGCACCAACACGACCTGTCAACGGTATATGAAAGTAAAACTGAGAAGAAATATTGAAAATTAATGAATATGTGCATTCTACAGTAACGTAATGATGCAAAAATACAGGGATAAGTATTCAAGAAAATACAATGATATCACTGCAACAGAAAAGAGTGTGCATCACGCCCGATATCGTTTGATTTTAGTATCAAACAGGTGGATAGGACATTGTCATTGTAGAGTATGAGCAATCAAAAGAGAACACATGGATAAGGTGAAATTCGTGGTGCATACAAGACATAAGATGCATTATTTTTGATGTACACGCCTGACCTACGGTAAAGTGCATTTGCACATCCCGTGTGCTCTTCCAACTCTACATGCATGACTACATTATCGGGCGGGGGGAGAGTGCTCTTGCGGCAGGGGGTTTGGGGGGTTTTACAGCAAAATTGGGTACTTGAAAGACTTAAAATAGTCTATTTTTTTCAAATGTCCAACAAGATTCATTTCATCACTTTCAAAACTGTGTACTATGTATTATAGTTAAAATTAAATGGTTTGAAATCGTCATTGAGTTTTCCTTACTTTAAACGTTTTTACGCGAAAAGTAGGACGACCATCGTCCATACCCTTGTATTTTTTTTAATCAAATATGTTGAAACCAAGTTAATTGCACTTTTATGTGCATTTTTACTGTCCAGTCACCCTTCTAAACACAGAACAGTGTTATAAAGTTGTCTTATTTAAATATAAGTTAAAAATACATTATAAACGTGAGATTCAGAAATTTTGACCCAAATTCAGAAATTTTGGCCTCGGGATTCAGAAATTTCAAAATTTGAGGTTGGCAACTCTGCTTAGAAAGGTTCAAGCAATGTGCAGTAGAGTTTTGTGACACACTTGTAGCATTTAAAAGTGTATTTCCAGGGAGGAAGAAATTTGGAAAAAAATTCTCCCAAGTTGAAGTACGTAAGGACTTCCTAAATCTGGAATATCCAGCTCATAATGCAGAAGAGGATGTTAAGGCATTGCAGGAATTATTGAACGTATTGAAGGTTGAGCAACTACTAGAGTCTTCGCTCACAATGAAATATGTTTTAGAAAAATTGACTTTAAAAAAAGAAGTAAAGGAAAAATGTCAAACTTTTGTTGCTATTATCAAAGCAAAAGCTATTTCGGAACACACTGCCAACAAATGTGCAGAAACAGGACTGTGTGCAAATCATTTGCAGCTTGCTTTCGATCGAGGGGGTTTTGATGGACTCTATAGCATTTTATCTGAAAAAGTTGAATGAAAGTGCAGTGTGACAAACAGAGCTGCTGTGATTGATAAGATTTGTGACTTCTTTAAAAAGTAATTTGTTTGAATATGGTGATTAGTAAGTGTGTGGTATACCATTTCCTTGTATTGTAAGAGTATATATGTTTAATATATAAAATTTTTATCATTATAAATGAATAGTATATTGTTTGAGAAACAAAACAAATAAAAATAAGTCTTTATTGAATAGTTCTACAATTTTATTTATTGAAAAAACAGCATATTATGAGCAACTGTAGATTCAAATGAAATTGGACCAAAGTTCTCTAATAGTAAAAAACATTTCTTGATAATATTTCCTTCAAGTGAATGGTCGAAATATATTTTCTTGTGATTTTATGACCAATTAGGTTGTTTGCCACAAAACTAGTATGAAAGTTTGTCATAAAATGTATTGCATTATATTTTTTTCAAGAATATTGCTGCAATTCCCTATCTCCACTATGTTGGGGGGTGGGGGGGAGTATAAGACTGGGAGGTGGGAATTCGGCCTGAATAAAATTTGGAGATGGAGATGAGGCAGCTTAAGTCGGAGATAGCCAAACAAAGTAGGAGATGGAGGACAGATTTTTCGACATTTTTTCAAGGGGCAACCTTTTAGAGACTTTTTGTTACATTTCAACTTTGACAACAAGTACTAATGTAACATTACGTATGCACATTATTGGTTATGTAAAAATGTATTTGACTTGAAGAAAGGAGAAAAATAGTTACAGATGTAATATAGAAAACAACAAATACAAATGGTATGCATTTTTGGACCTATATATATATATATATATATATATATATATATATATATATATATATATATATATATATATATATATATATATATATATATATATATATATATATATATATATATATATATATATATATATAGATCTAGCAATGCATTTGTAGCCAAAGTTAGGATAGAGAACTAATGCTACTACGTTTTAGCATTAATATGTCAACTGAAGCGTGTTTCCCAGTTCCGGGGTAGGAAGCGGCAGTGTCTCACACCACTCTCCACGCATCGCTAAAGAACGCATCTGTAAGGAGGTTACAGTCCTTCATTTCGGATTTCACACATTCCAACCAAGTTGTCCTTTGATACCGTGATCTCCATGTCCATGACAAGTTGGAGTAAGAGGAGGATCATTTCCCATGTCTGTACCATCTGATATGTCGAGAGTGCAGTTCGGAGGACACCTCCACAATGTCTAAGAAGAGGCATCATCAGGTTTAACTCCGCAAATCCAACGTATCATAGATCAGTCACTGCGGCATAGCAGCAGATAGTGCCCAGGTTCCGCTAACATGAACCAAGGCAGAATGGACACAGGCTGAGAACTTTTCCCATGCAGTATTGCATCTGGTGCTGAATGAGAGTTTGCATCCTCCTTCTGATATATGAGCATTATACATTTTCAAGATAGCATAACAACTGGGCTCTGCATCAAACAAGGATCAATCCACTTCAACCTGAATAACTGGTCTACCATCAATGGGACGAGCTTCACCCTGACATCTTGGAGGCTGTGCACCCAAAGCTTATACTGCGACCAGGCGATGGTGTTGACACATATACCACATGTGGCACACGCACATGGGTACTTGCCAGAGACCTTGAAAAAGTCATGTCCAACACCAGACACCATTATCTTAGTTGTCATGTTGACTCTAAGAATTTTTTGCTCTATGTTGTCCTTTCAGGCTTTCAGCTTAGCAATACACTCATCCTATGAGTCGGCTCTGACCACCAAGTCATCCGTGTATAGTATCTCCCAAGGCACATCAGAACGGAACTCACATGATTCCTGAAGCTATCTTTTATTATGTCTCAATTCCTAGGGATTGGGAAGAGAGTTTCATTCTGAATCTCTACAAATGTAAGGGAGGAGCTCTTGACCATGGCAACTGTCTTGGACTCAAGCTCACCGACCAAGTAATGATGTTACTTGAGAGGGTGATGGACTCTTTCATTCACCCTACAGTCCTTTATCAGTGCCACACCCTCCTTCCCTGTAGCATTCAGCATTTCCGCTGTGAGGCCCGAAGGACCAGCAGCTCTACAAGATTTCATCTTCCTGAGAGCCTTGCAAATTCATTTACAGTAACTGGAGGAGGTGGGCTCATTACTGGGGGACCACGTGGAGCACATCCCAAGGTGATTCAAACACAACATTGAGCAATTTTGCAGAGTGCTCAACCAGGATTGCTCAACCCATGCCTTCATCTTTTCCTCATCACTGAGTGAAAGTTCTCTTCAACACTCTAGTGTCATTGGGAGAGATGTCACGGAACACTTCCTTCTCACCTTCCAACTTGCACAATTCTTTCCTTAAACAGCATAAAACAGAAAGAATTGTGTTATCAGTTAAAGATGTGGACCTATCTGAGTAAAATGAACCCCAGAAAATCTGCAGGTCCTGATAAACTGTGTGGAAGGGTACGTAAAGAGTGCCCACAACAGCTTGCTCCCACATTTGCAGATTATACCAGTCGTGAATGGACTCCCATACCATATCTCTTCAATGGCTCACTGCAGAACTAGTACCTGTACCTAATATGTCTCTCCCAACTGTCAAAAATGATCTTCGACCAATAACCCTAACAGCAATAATAATGAAATGCTTTGAGAGAAGTGTTCTTAAAATGTTGAATCCTGTTAAATTTGTAGATTTAACTCAGTTTGCATATATAAATAAAAGACGTGTTGAAGATGCAAATCTTACACTCTAACACAAGTTGTTCAAACACCTAGATACATGTAGAAACTATGCAAGAGTCCTTTTTATAGATTTCAGTAGTGCCTTTAACACAAAGCAACCTCACATTTTAATGCAAAAGCTCATGAATATGAATGTAAACTCAAATGTTATCCTCTGGATCCATAGTTTTTTAACAAATCAATTGCAATATGTACATTTTAACTCTCATAAAAATATCAATAAATACTGAAGGTCCACTAGGTTGTGTTCTGTCTGCTGGTCTGTTCATTATCTATACTTCTGATAAAGAAATCACTGAAAATAATTGTTTCATTGTTAAATATGCAGATGACAGGGTAATTGTTGGTCTGCTAGATGATAATCCTCAGAATGAAAAGAACTATAGAGCAAAAACAAATTCTTTTGTAGACTGGTGTGATAATAATTATTTAAAGAAAACTAAAGAAATGGTTATTGGTTTCAGGAAAATTAAAATGTCACCAATTGTAATTAAAGATGAAATGTTGAATATGTGGAGAATTATGAATATTTAGGTAATATTATTAATCATAAATTATGCAGTTCAGACCATATTGTTAAAGTAACCAAGAAAATCAACCAAAGAATATATTTTGCCAGGAAACTTAAAAAGTTTGGTGTAAGCAAAAGAATCATGAGTTCCTTTTATATGTCCACTATAGAATCACTTATTAATTTTTGTATAGTTTGTTGGTATGGAAATAGTTTTTTACCCCATTGTAAAGATCAAAATAGAATTAAAAAAGTAATTAAAACAGCTAAAATGTTAGGATGTAATACCACTTTATTGGAAGACTTGTACAAAGCAGCAGTAAAAAAACAAATGTTCAAAAATTATGAAGGACTCTTCTCATCCTCTCCATTGTCATTTTAATTTTCTTAACTCAGGTTGTCGTCTCAATTCTATGTATGCAAGGACTCTAAGGTTCAAAACCAGTTATGTACCTACTGCCATAATTCACATCTGTAATTTATCAGTCATTTTTATTATTGTTGCCACATAATTTCAGTCAGACTAGTCATATTGCATTCTAGTCATTACCTACCAGTATTGTTAGAATTACTATCGCGTATATGCTCAGTATTACTTGTTATACCCTAATAATATTGCTAGTATCAACTGTATGTCAGTATTATTATATTATTATACTATTTATTATATGTCTTGTTTGTCTATTGTAGTACTTGTTTATTGCAATGTGTCCATTGTCTTTGTCCTTTGCAATATGTCACAAAACAAGTTTCATGTATAATGATTAATAAAGTACTTACTTACTTACTTACTTACTAACTTACTTACTTACTTACTTACATATTAGGCCTCTAGCACGATGATAAATTGCAGTGGGCTAAGGACAGAGCTCTGATGCACACCGACCCCCACTCCTAACTTCTCACTGTACTGTCAGTTAACCCGGACTGGACTTCTGCCATTAGAATACATGCCCTGACTTACACAAACTGCCCATTCCTACATGAACAAAAGCTTTCTCAAGATCGACAAACGCAAGATAGAGTGGTTTGTTGGTAACAAGGTACCTCTCTTGTACATGGCGCACTGTGAAGATGGCGTCACTCGTGCCTTGATCCGGGACAAATCCGAAATGCATCGCATCAACGTCGACCATAGGATGGATGAAAGAGTCCATCACCCTCTCAAGTAACTTCATAACTTGGTTTGTGAGCTTGAGTCCACGATAGTTGCCATGGTCAAGATCTTCTCCCTTACATTTGTAGAGATTCAGAATGAAACTCTCCTCCCAATCCCTAGGAATTGATACATAACAAAAGACAGCTTCAGCCAGCTTCCTTATCAGTGCCACACGCAATTTTGCAGAGTGCTCAACCAGGATTGCTCAGCCCATGCCTTCATCTTTTCCTCCTCACTGAGTGAAAGTGCTCTTCAACACCTTAGTGTTGTTGGGAGAGATGTCACAGAATACTTCCTTCTCAACTTCCAACATAGCTCCCCAAACAACCCGCCACACACTTTGATTCAGTATAGGTAGCTTTAACGTTATTGGCTTTGTCTGACTTGGGAGCTTTGATCAGGGTCTTGAAAGTTTTGAATTGAGCTCTCTTCTCATTGACAGCATCATCCACTTTGACATCCCACCACCAGGTCTCAGGCTTCCAGCGATGACTTTTAACGAGACAACACCCACAAGGTTGTGTTCTGTCTGCTGGTCTGTTCATTATCTATACCTCTGATAAAGAAATTACTGAAAATAATTGTTGCATTGTTAAATATGCAGATGACACAGTAATTATTGGACTGCTAGATGATAATCCTCAGAATGAAAAGAACTGTAGAGCAGAAATAAATTCTTTTGTAGACTGGTGTGATAATTATTTAAACCTTAAAGGGACATGCACAACAAATGCCTCCTTAGATAGATTGAATTAATAATTTTGTTTTTTGATACATTTGACATGTTGCTCCTAATAACTTTTGATTTTACAATTATTAGTATGAGTAAAATATCAATACCCATACAAAAGTGCACTGCCATATAGATTGTCACTATTACATCTCCCCTGGAAAAAAAGACCACAGCATGAATGTGCAGCCTCTATCACATGTGTGCAGACAGCCAAAATTAGCTGTACAGAAATATTAATTAAGGCTGTTAAGGTGTCAGTGTTTAGTACTGTTTACCAACATAGATTGTTGGGTACATTTCATAAGAGCAAATTAGGGACTTAATTGATTATGAAGAAATGGAAGACTGCACATAGATGAAAATGTATGTATTCAAATGGCTCAGCAAGTACTATTTATTTGGCATAAAAGGTTTAAATGACATGAAATTCACATGTGCATGTCTCTTTAATGTAAAGAAAACAAAAGAAATGGTTATTGATTTCAGGAAAATCAAAATTAAAATGTCACCAATATAAATGAAAATGTTGAATATGTGGAGAATTATAAATATTTAGGTAATATTATTAATCATAAATTATGCAGTTCAGACCATATTGTTAAAGTAACCAAGAAAATTAACCAAGGAATATATTTTGTCAGGAAACTTAAAAAGTTTGGTGTAAGCAAAAGGATTATGAGTTCCTTTTACATGTTCACTGTAGAATCACTTATTATTTTTGTATAGTTTGTTGGTATGGAAATAGTTTTTTACCCCATTGTAAAGATCAAAATAGAATTTAAAAAGTAATTTAAACAGCTAAAATGTTAGGATGTAATACCACTTTATTGGAAGACTTGTACAAAGCAGAAGTAAAAAACAAATGTTCAAAAATTATGAAGGACTCTTCTCATCCTCTCCATTGTCATTTTAATTTTCTTAACTCAGGTCGTCGTCTCAATTCTATGTATGCAAGGACTCTAAGGTTCAAAACCAGTTATGTACCTACTGCCATAATTCACATCTGTAATTTATCAGTTATTTTTATTATTGTTGCCACATAATTTCAGTCAGACTAGTCATATTGCATTTTAGTCATTACCTACCAGTATTGTTAGAATTACTAATGCGTATATGCTCAGTATTACTTGTTATACCCTAATAATATTGGTAGTATCAACTGTATGTCAGTATTATTATATTATTATACCATGTATCATATGTCTTGTTTGTCTAAAAAGAAAATAAGAAAAAAAAAGAAAGAAAGAACATGACAAAACCCTAAATGTCCATAGCAAGACAATAATGGCATATTTTCAACAACAGCGATATATCAAATATCAAAATAACTTCACTGCATTACTTATTGTCTAGGGTTAAAAGGAAAATATGCCTATAAATTATTTCTAATCTTTCATAGTGCAAACCAAGGATTTTACATATTGTATCCATCTGGGCGCATGATTGAATAGTTGGCATTTGGGTGAAAAGGGTGGTTGGGTGGGTGGATGAATGAGTGGGTGGGAGGTTGGGTACAGGGTAGGCGAGTGACCCTTCATAATAAATGGATTTCACTATGCAGCTATGCTATGTTGAAGCCCACTACTCAGTAAAGTGCACAAAGGACATCCCAGATTTTGCAATGTTGCTAGATATCAGATCGGAGTGAGGTGTACCGGCGAAGAGCACTAATCACTGCAATAAACCAGATGAATGATCCTCCGCTAGAGCTTTGCTTATCTCTGATGTTTTATGTTCTGTGGGGTCAATGTTCGAGCTAACTTTTTCACATTTCACATTCAAAATATTCATACTAAAGATTTTACGTGGGAAATGTTGTTGTTCAATTTTCTAGACATTTCGATCATCTGGCATATTGATTGGAAATGTAAATGTGAATGTGGTTATTTATAGTTGCAATTCACTTTTATCGTGCTCTAGGGACTTTACATATTTACACCAGGTCATTGGCATCCTTGTCACACTATATCGTTCTCAACTCCCTGGGGAGCATACAGCACATCGCTACCGTAGCGCAGACGTGCTAATCACGCACATTAGCGTTCACTCGCCTGGCCTGTACCTATTTAAAGTGTAGGTACCACCGGGCTGTGTGCAATCTGTTAGAGGTAGGTTTGCTCAACACCCACCATCAGACCCGAGCGGGAATCGAACCCACGACCTTCTTGTCACGAGTCCAACTCCCTATCCACTCTCCCACGGTTGTATATAATCTATTATTTAATGTTACTTTATAGAAATTATATTTGGTTTTATAATATGCATGTTTTAATTTAATGAACATCTTGCTCAAGTCGACTCTTCATGTATTTACATGTTATAGAATTAACCCAAAGAACTTATACAAAAATAAGTATCACTATAGATATAGTTCGAGTTGTTCCAGTTAATAATTGGGGAAAGTAATGTATAACAGGATATAATCAAACTCCGACCGTTATGCATATGGTGGTTCTGACTTCCATTATCACTAGGTTTCCATGGTTGTCAGATACTTCTTTCATTGAAAGAGTTGAACATCTTATACACGTGTTTGAATTTAGTTCTATATCTTGATTTGTATTGAGTGCTAAAACCTGGGATGTTAAGACTATACATACAGTCGAACCTCCAATTAAGACCACCTCTATGCATGTATTAAGACTACTTTATGCGGTCCCGAATTTTCCGCCTTATATCATTAGTACTGTGAACCTCTATATTAAGACCCACTCTCAATTAAGACCAGCCTCTGAATTAAGGGGTCCCAATTGCGTAGCGGTCTTTTATAACCCCCCCCCCCCCCCCTAAGTGGCCTGCGGCATCACGATATATCATGCGGTATCATGCGGTAGCGGGCAACATGACAGAAAAATAAAAAAAAGTGCGGGGCCCAAAACGTCATGCTGTGGCGCTAAAAAGTGATGCTGTGTCCGGATGTGGAGCACCCCCTGCCCCCTGTACCCCCTGTATTTTAGCTCCAGCATTACCGGTACGAAAGATCTATGACAGCGGCATGGAAAAACGACGCGGGATTTAATTACTACTGTGGCCTCTTTTTACAGTTTTGATATTTCTAAGGTAGATTTCAACACATCAACGTTCCAGGTTCTACTCCCTCATTACGACCCAGTATTTGTGGCTGGAGGTGCAGGGGGTCAAGAACAGTGGGTATGCTTCAGTTATGGTCATCATACAGTGATGGACACTGGTCACTATGTGAGCTATCCCCCCGGAAGTGTCCAACGGCTGAGTAGCGCTATATAGCGGGAGTGGACCAATAACCAGTCCACCCTGTGTCTGTTGGCATGATGAGTGACCATCCTGTGCAGGTCGTCACTCAAAGAAAATTGCTAGCGGCACGGCTCGACATAAGATGTCACTGATTTAATGATGTTTGGAGCACCAGGGTACCATGCATTATGAAAGACGGCACCGCGCAACACAACGCGGCGTCGACAAGATCAAAGGGAATTTTAATCAATACCGATCGATAACCCCCGTGCCGCGGGATGCCGGTATATGCTGACTTCTACCTCGAAGTAGGCATAAAACACACACAAAAACCTCAAGTCTACTTTTTCTGATTTTCTGTAGTTGGTCTTCAGATTGCATATAAAAATATTCCATATTCATGAATGTTGTGAGCACAGCTTTCTTCGGGAAAAAGTGAACTTTTCAGGTTGCACCGTTTCATTTGTGGAAGAATATACCTCCATGCCTCTCTGTTGGCATAGAGCACGTACTGATGATGCTCACCATATGCAAGAAAATAATGATAATTTTCCGATCAAAATCCTCAATAGATTAAGAAGCTTTATACTGCTTATGGTGGCTAGGGAAGACTTCCCACACATTTATATTATCATTAGCCCTTGCCCCCCTTTAAAAATCATACATCTGACCCCAGAGCTAGCTACAATACATGGGCTCTTATAGTGTTGCCTAAATAAACTCTTCCTTTAAATACGTGGCTCCCAACCCATCACCCTCCAACAAGTTAATCCAACCGATCCCGCATCACACTTTCTATTTGCTTCATATGCAACAGAGTTTCTATTTAAAATAGATGTTCTTATATGCATTAAATTTGAATGTTCTCATATTGCTCCATTATTTCTTTTATTATATAGCTACCAAGAAATAAAAAGACATCTTTTGGAATGATGTTTTGAGTGGTTGTGGGGCATTTTGTTTTGTTCTGTCACATATATACAAGTGTGTGTGTGTGTGTGTGTGTGTGTGTGTGTGTGTGTGTGTGTGTGTGTGTGTGTGTGTGTGTGTGTGTGTGTGTGTGTGTGTGTGTGTGCCAGTGTGTGTGTGTGCGTGTGTGTCGGAAATTCATATTTCAGGCATTCTTTTATTGGTGTTGGTGGTGGTGGTGGGGTCATATATTAGATTTGCAAACTCGTGAGTGTGTGTGTGTGTGTGGGGGGGTGTCATATGTTAGATTTACGAACCCGTTGGTGGCGGGGGTGGGGGTGGGGGTGTCGTATGTTTGATTTGCAAACCCGCGGTGGTGGTGGTGGTTGGGGGGGGGGTCAGAAGTTCATAACACCACCTTCTAAAAAAACGTCTGACCTCCCCACGCCTTAAATAATAACTAAGCCCTTACGCCATGGTACCCTGGTGTCCCAAACGTCATGAAATCTGTGAAATCTCATATTGCGCCGTGCCGCTAGCAGTTTCCTGTGACTGACCATCTGCACTGGTTGGTCACTCATCATGCCAACAGACACAGGGTTGACAGGTTATTGGTGCACTCACGTTAAGCAGCCGTTGGACACTTCCGGGGTGATAGCGCAGGTCCACCAGTGTCCACCACTGTGTGATGACCATAACTCAAGCATACCCACTGTTCTTGACCCCCTTTACCTCCAGAACCACATACTGGGTCGTAATGAGGGATTAGAAAATTCCTGTGTTGAAATCTACCTTAGAAATATCAAAACAGTATAGAGGTCACAGTAGTAATGAAAAACTCATATTTACAGTTGAAAAGGCATTCACTACTAGCAAAGTACTCATGCACGGTGGAAAACTTTACATCTAAGGCTGGGTTAACATTCTGATTTGTCTTTCACATTACCGTGGCCTCCATGCTGTTTTGATATATTTTTACGCAAGGTTCAAGGTTCTAATCCCTCATTATGACCCAGTACGTGTGTCTGGAGGTAAAGGGGGTCAAGAACAGTGGGTATGTTTTAGATATGGTCACTACATACGCTATTACCCCCGAGAGTGTCCACTGGCTGAGTAGAGGTGAGTGACCAGTAAATTACTGGTTCACTCACGCAGACCAATCCCTGGACGTTTCCATGGTTGGTGAAGCCTCAGGGTGCACGCCACTCTAATTCTAATGAATAGGGGGTGGGGGTGGGGGTGGGGGTTAGCTTTTAGTGTATCTAAGACACTCACGATTGATATGTTTAGACAGAAACTTGAAGAGCTACTACTTAGATTAAGTTATTTGATATGATTTGAACGTAATTAAATCTAGTTAAAGTAATTCAATCTAAGTTGTTAGAGAATAAACATTTTTTGCAGATCAAAATTTATTGTTTTTATGTATACAAAACCCACATTGCATTTAAATTATAAATATTTATTGTTTTTATTCACTTTAACCATTTTTTAATGTCTTTATTTAAGAGACACTATCATTAATATCACAAGATTCTTCCAAATTACCTATTTTTCCAACTTATTGAATTTTCTTAAATGAACTTCAGAGCAATTTTTAATGTATTAATCTATATATATATAAAGGAAGAGGCGATTTTTGGTCGTTTTTAATGTCACAAGACATACACAAACCAAATTGTGTATGTACAATCAGGATTTTCGTTAAATGTCACAAAACCAAATAAAAATAAAAACAAAAAAAAAGAATTTTTAGAAAGGTTGCTTACAGGGCCATGTTTGTTAAAGGTACGTAATACGTTAAACGTTTATATATGTCAAACGGGTACGTTGCACGTCACACGTACAGTCATACAACGAATGAACTGGGAGCTGGGAAGGTTGGCAGAAAGGGTGTGTGTGTCATAATATGGCGGGGGGGGGGGGGGGGCAGACATGGCTGGCGTTGCTCGGGTTGAAACAGATGAGATCCGGAACACATTAAACGCTCCTCCCTTCCCATCCTTCCCCCTGTCCCACATCCCTCCAACCAGCCATTAAATATAAAATAAAATGTATATTACCAAACAGACGTTGCTCTAATATGCGGTCTCTGTCTATTAGAGGAACTAGACATATAGATCGATCACCATTTTGCAAAATATGTCTAAAAAGTGCATGGTGTGAATTATTAGCATATATAACATGATGATCAATACCGGGAAAATGGTCAAAATGTGTGGTCAACGGGAGACTATCACATGCCCGGGGTGTGGGATCCCTCACCCTTAAGTCTACTTTCGACGCAGGCTTCGAAAGCAGACTTCTTATACCGGGACGGTTCCCAGTACGGCCACCGTATATGCCCTCCCAAGCATATACATTTTTGTCTGTAACACATCAACATTATCAACATCATCATATGTGATAGCGGCAGACCACACATATCATACCTATCTTCAGCGGTATTTTATAGAGCTTAGTATTCTGCGATGGAAATATCAGCTTGAATAGAACGACCAAGTCAGTGATTCTTCAAATTGAAATTGTATGGCTGTGGTCCAGACACAATAAACGTTACGCTACATTTTTTTATTGACATTATGCTGAAAATAGTTATAGAAATCGGCTGTTCTGCTGCTAAAACGACGCAAAATAAATACATACATAACGTCCTCAAATCGCATGGGCTTTAGGAAAACCACATTACAGATTCATTCAGCACTTGGGCGGGGGGGAATTTTCTGTGTTAATCTATCTATATATATAAAGGAAGAGGCGGTTTTTTTGCGTCACAAAAGGCTTTTTAACTACAAGACGTACACACTTCAAACTATGTATGTAAAATCAGGACAACTTGGTGGTCGTTATAATATCACATTTCAAACCAAATAAATTGGTTTTAATGATAAAATCAAGAAATAAGAATTTTGTAGAAAGGTTGATTGCCATGTTTGTTAAAGGTACGTTAAAAGTTTGTATATGTCAAACGTACGTTGCACGTCACACATACAGTCATACAATGAGGGAGCTGGGAAGGGTGGTGATTGCGATGGAGGCGCATTTTATCTGCTCCGGACCTGTTTTGAGGAGGGGTGTTGGCAGAAAGGGTGTGTGTGTCCATATGGCCGGGGTGTGTGTGGGGGGATTTGGCTGGTGGTGAGGGGAGGAGCATTTAATATTTTCCAGATCTCATCAATTTCAACCCGAGCAACAGCAGAAAGGGGGTGATTGATATGCACATTTAATGGTCTGAACGTGTTTACCAGGGGTAGGAATAGCTGGAGGGAGGCGTATTAGAGGGATCAAGCATTGCCACATACATGTAGTGTGTGTACGGCTGTCACATATGAGTGTGGGAGGAAAGTGATGGAGGTGTATTTTATCGTTCCCAAACCTGTATAGTGATGGGAGCTGGTTTGA